>CM066051.1:13468491-13737828 GCA_033557465.1 Ichthyophis bannanicus
GGCAAATAATAAACCTTAGAGGTTGGTGGAAGGGCAGCTTCCGGCATCCCTAAAACCTCCAACAAGTACTTTTTGAATAACTCAACAGGGGAAAAACCAGGGGATACAGGAAAGTTAACAATATGTAAATTTAACCTTTAGGAAAAGTTCTCTAACTTTTCCAATTTAGCATAAAGAACAGAGCTATCCTTAATAAAGGTAGAACACTGTGTATGCACACTAGTCATTTGAGAAGACAAGTTCTCAAGGGTTTGAGTAGAATCCTTACTGACTTGTTCCTGTCGATCCAGTCTTCATCAGTGAATCCTGAGAGATCTTTGTTCCACTATGTTTCAAATGATTGGAAAGAGTAGTTACTCACCCTGTAAACAGGTGGGGGTTTTTTGTTTTTCTTTTTCCCCAGGAGCAGCAAGAGTCAGTCCTCAACATATGGGTGTCATCAGCGCCGATGAAGCGCCCCAGCGGAGCATTTCCCCCAGCTTCTCCATGAAAAGCCTTTGGGAATGCTGGCACGCAATGCGCGGTTCCCTTCCCGCCTAAAGGTGCCATCTTACCTCAGTCAAATGGTGGGAAACCAATAGCTAAGAACAGCACACAAAAATGAAAAAATTAAAACTATGTACAACTGCAACTCCAACTCCAAGGGGAGGAGGGGAGGGTTTTGAGGACTGATTCCTGCTGCTCCTGGAGAACACCTGTTGACAGGTGAGTAACTACTCTTTCTCCAGGACCAAAACCCCAAGCGAACGTCAGTCCGCACATATGGGTGACTCCCCAGCTCTGGGCTACCAAGGAACCCAGGCTGAACAAGAGAAACTCCCTCTAGTCTCAGCAGCAAAGAAAGGCTTTTCAAAGACACATCCTCCACCGGTAGCCCACAACCAGAGGGCAGGAGGGCAGGAGTTGCCTAGACCTCAAAAGAGATTTCCGGAGTACTGCTTTGGCCAAAAGCACTGTCCCCCTATGGGACTCCCGATCCAGACAGTAATGGGCCGCAAAATGTCGGGCGTTGAAGACCAAGTTGCAGGCCCTTGCAGATGTCCCTTTGCAATGGAACATAGCGGAGATGAGCCACTGAGGCAGCCATTGCCCTGACACGGTGGGCCGCTGACCCTACCCTCCAAAGGAAGGTCCGCCGCCTTGTACAGCCCAGGGTGATACAGTCAGCCACCCAGATGGCCCACGGTACGCTTGGACACAGCTACCCCCCAAGTTATTGGGGTCAAAGAAACGAAGAGCTGAGTTAGCACTCCCTCCTGTGACCTTGGGTACGGTCAAGGTAGAATGATAAGGCCCTCCTATAGTCCAGGGTATGCCAGAACTGCTTCAGCCGGCGCTTGCATGAGGCCTAGGGAAGAATGTTGGAAGAACCACCTCCTGGTTGAGGTGGAAAGAGAGAACCCAACCTTAGGAAGGAACTTAGGGTGAGTCCTGAGGACTACCCTCGTTCTTCTTAGATCCGTGGTGTAGGACGGCCTATTCACAGACCAAGGCCTGAAGCTCACTCACTTGCCTAGCCGAAGTAAGGGCTATCAGAAAGAGAGTTTTCCAGGAAAGGAAGCGGAGGGGGAAGTAGCCATCGGCTCTTAAGGTGGGCGAGTCAGTTGCTGCAAGACCACATTCAGTTCCCACTCAGGAGCAGGAGGACGGATGGGAGGCTTAAGCAGAAGCAAGCCTCTGAGAAACCTAGACCCCAAGGGGTGCCCAGATAGAGAATGTCCTTCCACTAGTGAGTGGTGAGCTGCTAAAGCTGAGAGGTAGACCCGAACAGAATTTGACTTTAGCCCCTGATTGGATAAGTGCAATAAATACTGAAGCACCACTGGGACAGTACAGGAGAAGGGATCCTCTGTACGAAGGTGACACCACACAGAAAACCTTTTCCATTTCGGAGCATAGGTTTTCCTGGTGGACTGTTTTCTAGAGGCTAGGACAACGTCCTCGACTTCTGGAGGTAGGCCCCAGGGAGCCAAAACTACCCTTGCAACCTCCAGGCCATCAAATTGAGAGCTTTGAGATTGGGGTGCAGAAGGGAACCCTGATCCTGAGAGAGAAGGTCGGGTTGCACCCCCAGAGGCAGAGGGGAGTCCACTGCCAATTGAAGCAGAAGTGGAAACCAAGGCTGTCTGGGCCACCTGGGAGCCACCAGCAGGACTGAGGACTTGTCCTGAAGAACCTTGAACAGAGTTCGGGCCACCAAAGGCGTGGGAGGAAACGCATACAGGAGGCCCTGAGACCAGGAAATCAAAAAAGCATCCGCTGCTATCCGCTGGGGATGCGGATGCCTGGAGCAGAACCTTGGCAGCTGTTTGTTCAGAGGACTGGCAAACAGGTCTATGGATGGAAGTCCCCATTTCAGGAAAATCTTTTGAACCACTAAAGGATGGAGCTGCCACTCGTGGGGCTGCAGAATCCTGCTCAATCTGTCCGCCAGGTAGTTTTCCTGGCCAGGGAGATAGAATGCATTGAGGAGCATGTTGTGTTTCAGGGCAAAGGAACAGAGGTCCTGGGCCTCCCGACAAAGGAGCTGGGATCCAGTTCCGCCCTGTTTGTTCACATAAAACATGGCCACCTGGTTGTCGGTCTGGATCAGAACAGACTGATGTGCCAGGGAAGCAGCAAAGGCTTTGAGAGCCAAGTGGATAGCTCTGAGTTCCAGTAGATTGATCTGCTGGGCTGCCTCCCAAGGAGACCACAGGCCCTGGGTGCACTTGTCTAGACAATGAGCTCCCCAGCCCTGTAGAGAGGCATCGGTGGTCAGCACCACCGAGTACCCAGGCATCTGAAAGGGTACCCCCCCCCCCCCCCAGCAGGTTGGGTGGATGAAGCCACCAGCTGAGGGAGGTCAGGAAGTGTTTGGACACCTTGATCCTGTCCTTGAGGCTGCCTGAGGCCTGTGACCACTGAGTCCGAAGGCATCACTGTGCAGATCACATGTGGAGCCTGGCATTGAGAGTTACTTGCACAGTCAATGCCATGTGGCCTACAAGCCTCAGGCAGAGTCTGGCGGAGACCAGTGACCAGCTGAGAATCCAACCTTGCTCCTATGAACTCCAAGTTCTGGGAGGGGAGCAAAGTGGACTTTGCGAAGTTTATGATAAATCCTACTTTTTGGAGCAGAGCAATGGTCATGAGGGTGGCTTGTCGAGCCTCCTGGCAGGTCTGACCTCTTATGAGCCAGTCGTCCAGGTATGGAAAGACAAAGATGCCTTGATTTCGCAGGTAGGCCGCAACCATTGCCAGGCACTTGGTAAAGACTCTGGGAGCGGAGGTTAGGCCAAAAGGCAGTACTCGGTATTGATAATGGTTTCCTCCCACAATGAACCTGAGGTACTTTCTGTGGTCTGGATGAATGAGGATGTGAGTGTACGCATCCTTTAGATCTCAGGAGCATAGCCAATCTCCCTGCTGGAGGTAGGGCAGAAGTGTTCCAAGAGTTATGTCGCACCGCCCCCCTGGTGGCACTGGGATGTCACGGCAGGGAGAGTGGACACAAAAATATTTTATGGTGGAGTTTAGCTCAAAGACAGGGCCCAAGTTTTTGTAGTCCTGGTAGCCTTCTGGGTAACCAAAGCTCTAAAGAATATAACAGTCCGAGTGTAGGGAGAATAAAGGCTTTTATTTCCCGTATTGCAAATAGGTTCAATTGCTCAGAATTTACATCAACACAAAAATGTACTTGCTTCAGGTTGAAAGAAAAAGAAACATGAACTGAGTTAGACCTGTTAACTTCACAGCAGTACTATAAGAAACACAGGTTCAGACCTTCCCCCAGACCACAGCTCTACTCCTCGGCTAAGGGCTCAATGCTTTCTGCCAGCAATAGCTGCAATCCATCTCGGGGTCCGAAAGGTCATCCGGGAATTCCACCTGCATTGGTTCACAGTCAGGAATATTTAGTGACTCACATTCAGGCTTTTTATATAATGTTTGTACAATGTCCCAATGCGCTGCATCCAAAGGTAAGCCTTGGTTTTGTACAATTCTAGAGTGAGGACAGTTTCTCTCGCCTACTGCTCTTTTACTAGAGAGTTTCTTGTTTGGCACAGGTTTGTATTTTGTAGCACAAATAGTTCTAGAAGGACAGCATTCCTCTAGGCCCTGCTCCTCCTGCGTCACAGCATTCATAAAATCACAATCAGTAAAATAGTGATTACCTTTCCTTTTGGGTTTATCCCGGCCAAGTGAGGGTTGATGCTTGTTCCGGCTGTGGTTTGGCTCTCTGACACCAAGGTAGGCCTCCAGTTCTCCGGCCGGCCTTCTGCTGGGGTTAAGCCACACTCGCACCACAGCTTCTTTCTCTCTGTGCCAAGAGTGTTACCTTTCAAAGTAACTCTTTCACCTCCTTCTTGGTTACTCCTCGTTGTGTCTTTCAAAGGTTGCTGGCCTCTGCCAGACTCAGGTCCAGGACTCTCTGGCACAGTCCTTCTCCTTCCAGGGTTAGCTCCTTCTTTGTATCTTTCCCACTTGGAAAGCGTATCCTCTCCCCTCTCGGGATATTTGAAGCGGATTCCTTCCCCTGGTTCTGCTGAGTCTGCTGGGCTGGTTCCTTCTGTTAGGACTCCTATTCCCTGGTCCTTCTCTCCTTCCAAGAAAGCTCTCCTTTCTCCTTCCAGGGTTAGCTTCCTTCCTGTGTGTCTTGTGTCTCCTGTGTCTGGGCTTTTAAAAGGAATTCTTCCCTTTCTGGATTGGGTGCAGGCCGGTATTGCATCATTGGCTCTGGGGTGTGGCTCCTCAGTCCTCCAGAGGTCCCTCTTGCTCCCCCTATATGGCTCCTCGCGATGCTGCAGCCGGTGTCTGCCTCTTTTTTCTAAGTTAAAAGCATTTTCTTCTGTCTGCAGAGGGTCTGCAGTACCACAGTAAGCATCTTGAACTTTTCTTTCTCCAGAAACTTGTTGAGGTTCCTGAGATCTAGAATGGGTCGAAGGCCACCGGTTCTTTTGGGTACCAGGAAATACCTGGAGTAGAAGCCGTGACCCTGGAAGTGACGAGGCACAGGCTCCATTGCCCTGTCCACCAACAGACTTTGCAACTCCTGAAGGAGAAAGTCTGTATGCAGGGGAGGCCTCAGGGGCTCCCCTGGAAAGTAAGGCAGAGGCAGTAGGTGAAAATGTAGTGCATAGCCCTTTCAGACTATGTCCAGCACCCAACTGTCCTTGGTTATTAGGGGCCACTGGTGGGCAAACAGGGCTAGGCGGCCTCCTGTGCAGGGCTGGACGGGCAGGGATGGAATGGCTACGCTCAAGGAGTCAAAAAACCCCATCCTGCTGTGTGGGAGCAGGGGCTGGAGGCTTGGGGGTCCTCTGCCTATGGGGCCCACCCTGGCCCTTGGCTTGCTGACCCTGAGGGACAGCTGGGGCAGCCTGATATTGAGGGTACTGTTTGTAGGCAGTGCCTTTCCTCGGGTAAAAGGACTTTTTACCCGAGCCCTTCTTTTTGTGAGAAGGGGCAGAGGTCTTCCTCGACAGCCTTGTCCATGTGAGGTGCTCGGTCTCGAGCTGTGCGGCCTTCTTGGTCACGGGCTTGCCAAAAAGGTTTTCACCTCGGCAAGGGACATCGACGAACTTGTCCTGAACCCATGTCTCGAAGTCCGATGACTGCAGCCATGCCTGGCATCGAGCCGCGATGCCGGCTGCTGCGACTCGGGCCGCAGCTTCGAAGCCATCGTAGGCAGCGCGGGACATGAACATTGAGCATTCCCGAATCCCCGAGGACAAGGTCTTGAATCTCTGCAAGGGTTCCCCGGAGAGACCAGCAGAGAAACCGGCCAACTCCTTGGCCAGGTCTCACAAGTACATGCCAATGTACAGCTGGTAAGACTGGACACGGCAAGCAAGCATCGAGCCCTGAAAGCATTTTCTACCGATGCCATCGAGGTTCTGGGCCTCCGTGCCGGGGGGCACCGCAGAGTGCATCTTCTGACTTTTCAGACGATGCATGGCCGATTCCACAACCATAGAATGGTGTGGTAGCTGTGCCTTCTGAATCCCAGGGCTCTTACGGAGTCAATAGATGGAATCGATCCACTTGCTTAGAACCAGCGCCGAGGCCAGTGCCTCCCACATCCAGAAGAGAAGCCATTCCAGCATCGGAGGAACCGGGACAGTAAAGGCCTCCTTTGGAGGAGAGTCATACTGTAGAGCATCGAGCTCTTCAGCTCGAGGCTCTTCCTCGGGGTCGGCCGGGATAGCCAAGGCAGCGGCCATATCCCGGACAAACTCCGAGAACCTAGTGTCCTCCAGAGGGGATCTACTCCGGGGCTCAGACTGCGGTGAGTCTGACGGGACGCACTGAGTCTTGAAGGTGTCGGGAGACTCCTCGTCCTCCATCTCCCATGCGGACTCGTCTGACGAAGAGTCAGGGTCCGACTCCGTGGGGCCCCTGGGCACCCGCCCTGACGCCAGAGACACCGGCATTGAGACCCTCGGACCCGAACGGGAGGTTGAGGGAGACCTCGACCGAGGACGACTTCGAGCCACGAGGGACTCGAGTATCGGCTCGGTCTCCAGGGTCGATTTCGAAGTCGATGTCCCGGTGGCCGGGGCAGATGTACCAGACAGGCTGGCCATCAGTGCCCGCTGCTGTTCCATGAATGCAGACATTCTGCTCTCCAAGGCTGTCAGCCTGAGACTCAGCTCGGGTGACGCAGCAGCCACCGACTCGGGCCCCGGCGGCGGCTCTCTGGGAGGAGAGTCCACGAGGACTACGGGGCTTACGTGTCCAGCAGACTCCAGCTCCACGCGAGGAACTTTGGCAGGCTTCTCTTGGTCCACGGGCCCGGGACGGCGGTCGGGGGTCTTAGACCTGGCCCTTGAGGGACCAGGGACCTCCTCCAACGCCGCCCTTGCGAGCCGCTTCTTCCTCTTACGTTCCCGGTCGGGGGACCCCCTGTCCGAGGAGCTTCGACGCTGCTTGGGATCTGAATCCCGAGATGTCGAGGCCTCAGATGAGGTCCGGGCCTGGGCGAAGGCCGAGTCCGAGAAAAAACTTTCTTTTTGCTGCTGACGACTTTGAAGTGCCTTGGAAGACATCTTTCCACATGGCCCGCACGTCTTAGAGTCGTGGTCCGGGCCCAGGCACCGAAGACAGCAGTCGTGTGTGTCGGTGAGAGACATTAGTTTCTTACACCGATCACACTTTTTGAAGCCGCTGGAAGCCATCGGGGAAAAAAGAGTCCCCGCGAGGTCAAAGGACCGGCCTTCCTGGGAAAAGGAAAAAAAGTGGCGCGAACGCCAGCCACTATGGGCAAAAACCGAAAAAGAGAAATCGGGTTCGATACCGGTGTACCGAACCCGGCGGGAGAGGAACCGGCGTCAAACCGGAGGAAAAAAGTGTGAATAACGCTAGAAAAAATCTTCTTTTCACCGGGAGAACAGGACACACGTCCTATGGGCTTCTCAGAAAAAAAGAGACTGAGGTAAGATGGCACCTTTAGGCGGGAAGGGAACTGCACATGCGTGCCAGCATTCCCAAAGGATTTCATGGAAAGCTGGGGAAATTCTCTGCTGGGGCTTCATCGGTGCCGATGACACCCATATGTGAGGACTGACTTCCTGCTTGGTCCTGGAGAAACAGAGCGTTCTAATGAAGCATTCACAGTCCAGATGGAATCCAAAGTCACCATCGCTGGCTTCACCAGGATACTGCAACTAGCTGGAGCTCCAGGTCCCCCAGTAGCCCCCAAGATTGGTGTTCCCGTCTCACCGGACGCAGGGGGAATCAACGCTCCTGCACAAGAGGCAGAAGCAATCAGGGTGGATCCCCCAGTTCCTCCAGCAGCAACCCCATGCTCAGCGTTGCCTCCGAAGATGGCAAACCAACAGCTACCTCATTAGGGTGCAGCTGCAGCCGGAAAGCTGGGCCAACGGACAGCGAGAGAGGCTTATCAGGCAGGACACGCTGCTCGGGGTGCAGACTCACGTATGATGTCGAAAAGACTACCCTCAGGTCAGCTCCGACGCTAATCCCAGCAGACTCCTGCAATGCTCTGACAGTAACAAAGTTGTTTATGGGCTGCTGCTTAGGTGGAAGATCCGCTTCAGGGTATGTAAACTTCCCCTTCCTTTTCCCCATCATAAACTGCTAACTCAGACCCAATGGATTGTATAAAAATCAAATAGACTACATCTGTGGAAGTCAACGATGGAAAAGTTCTATAACATCAACAAAGACAAAACCTGGAGCTGACTGTGGTACAGATCATCAACTACTAGTATGCAAACTCAAGCTAAAGTTGAAAAAGAGCAAACCACTCATGAATGCAGCAAAATATGACCTTGAGAATATACCACTGGAATTTAAAGACTGCCTGCAAAATCGATTTGCTACTTTATATACAAATGACAGAGCTCCAGAAGAGTTATGGAATGACATCAAGAAGATTGTGTTGGAAGAAAGCGAGAAGTCTCTACAAAAGGTGAAAAAGCAAAAACGGCCAAAATGGATGACGAAAGAAACTCTAAAAATTGCCCAGAAATGCAGAGAAGCTAAAGCCAGAAGAGAAAGAAAGACAATAACAGAACTCAACAGAAATTTCCAACGTGCAGCAAGACAGGACAAGGAAAATTACTACAACGATGCATGCAAGGAAATAGAAGCAGAAACTATTAGAGGAAGAACAAGATCGGCTTTCCTAAAGCTACGAGAGTTAAAGAAAAAGTTCCAGCCTCAAATTGGAATGTTACAAGATGCTCAAAGTTCTATGTTGAATGATGCTGAGAAGATCAAGAAAAGGTGGAAGGAATATACAGAGTTTTTATATGATAAAGATCAAGTGGACCAACAGCCGTTTCAACCTGTGTCTTATTATCGGGAACCATTGGTGATGAAAGAAGAAGTTAAAGTAGCATTGAAAGCCTTATCAAAGAACAAAGCACCAGGCATTGATAGCATTCCCATACAAGTATTACAGCAATCTGATGCAGCTGTTGCCGTACTTACAAGGCTCTGCCAAGAAATATGGAAGACAACATCATGGCCAACTAACTGGAAAAGATCTGTGTTTATACCAATACTAAAGAAAGGTGATCCAACTGACTGTGGAAATTATCGCACAATCGCTCTGATCCCTCATACCAGCAAGATTCTACTGAAGATTATTCAAAAGAGACTACAACCATACCTGGAACACGAACTATCTGAAGTGCAAGCAGGGTTCAGGAAAGGGCGAGGAACGAGAGACATCATTGCGGATGTGAGATGGATCCTTGAAAAGACTAAAGAATACCAAAAGGATATCTATTTGTGCTTTATCAACTATAGGAAGGCTTTTGACTGTGTAAACCATGAGAAACTCTGGGCCACATTGAGAAGCATGGGTATACCAGAACACCTGATCGTACTCTTGCACAATCTGTACATTGATCAAGAAGCAGCAGTTCGAACGGAACAAGGAGAAACAGAATTGTTTAAAATAAGCAAAGGTGTAAGACAAGGCTGCATACTTTCCCCCTACCTGTTTAATTTATATGCAGAAAAAATCATCAGAGAAGCAGGATTGTATGAAGACAGCAGAGGTGTGAAGATTGGTGGAAGACTCATCAACAACCTTCGCTATGCTGATGAGACCACATTACTGGCTGAAAGTGAAGATGATCTGAAACATTTGCTTCTCACAATCAAAGAACATAGTCTCAAAATGGACCTGCACCTTAATGTAAAGAAGACAAAGATCATGACAACTGGCATAATCAACAGGTTCATCATTGCAGGGGAAGAAATTGAAATCATGAACAACTTTAACCTACTTGGATCAACTATCAATAAAGAAGCAACAAGCAGTCAAGAAATCAGACGACGCATTGCTCTTGGCAGAATGGCTATGAAAGACCTAGATAAGATTCTCAAGAGCAGAGATGTCTCTCTCCAAACAAAGATTTGACTTGTTCAAGCCATGGTATATTCAATTACATCATATGGATGTGAAAGCTGGACAGTGAAAAGATAGACAGGAAGAAAATTGATGCCTTTCAATTATGGTGCTGGCGGCGAATACTGTGTATACCATGGACTGCCCGAAGAACAAACCAGTCGGTACTAGATGAGATCAAACCTAAGCTTTCTTTAGAAGCTCAGATGACAAGACTTCGACTTTCATACTTTGGACACATCATGCGAAGAGAGAGATCATTAGAGAAAGACATCATGCTTGGCAAGATCGAAGGTCAACGCAAAAGAGGAAGGCCAGCAATGAGGTGGATCGATACAATAGCAGGAGCTACTGGTACCAGTCTGTCAACAATGGGCCGCCTGACTCAAGACCGAACACAATAAAGGATAGCTATTCCAGAGGGTTGCCATGAGTCGACTCTGACTCAACGGCACTTAACAACAACAAAGACCACAAAGAAATAAATTTTAACAGGACAGCGTCCAAATCACCAGCCGACCGCCGGAGCGCGTCCTTACACGGTGGCCATCTTGGATCCCTCCTCCGTTTACCTTCCTTTCCAATATTATTATAATTTATTATTCCATCTGTATAATATGATATTAAATAGTTTTAGTTTTTAGTTTAAGTTCCTCCTCAAAAAATGCCTTGTGAATAACTATCACTTATTGCTTCATGAGTTCTCTTTCTTTTCACAACTTTTTGTATCAGTTAATATTTTCCTTTTCTATTGTGATATTGAAGGTTTTCACATTAAACCTGTAACTTTTCCAAAATAACCCCTTCTCAATTATTTTGAGAAAAAAAATCAAAGAATATATTCACCACCACATCATTTTTTTTAAAGATTTTTATTTAAGCTTTTCCTGAATACAATAATGCATGAAACGGAAATTACAAAATTCAGAGATAATAATATTCAAGAACAAAAACAACCACAACATAATATTCACATCAAGGGAGAAGAACCTTACCATCCTCCTAGGGGGAAAGGAAAAAGAAAAAGTAAAAAGGAGTTAATTAACTCCACATTAGGGAGCATTAATATGCAAACCACCTACTTATCCCTCTGCACTTCCTTATCAAACAGAAACTGACGCAGCTGGGATGCATCAGTGTAAACATAATTTTGTCACTCTAATGTTATAAGACATCGACAGGGAAATTTCAAAAAGAATGAAGCTCCTAAAGCTACGACCCTAGGTTTTAACTCCAGGAACTGCTTCTGCCGAACCTGGGTGGTCCGGCTGACATCTGGGAACACTTGAAGCTTAAATCCACAAAATAAGACTTCTCTATATTTGAAGTAAGCACGTAACACAGACAGTTTGAGAGATTCAGATCTAAACATCACCACCAAAGTACAACGTTTGGGTATAACGTCTAACGAATCTTCCAAAAACACAGTTAAGTTTTGGGCGACTGAGGTATCAGGCGGGGTGAAGCCCCCTCTGCAATCAGAGCACCCTGAACACCAACTGAAAATGAATAGAATTGTACTATATCTAAGGTTTCAGTCAGATGTAGTACCTCAGAAAAATATTTTTGCAACAATATTTCAGCGGAAAGCAAATGGGTAGAGGGAAAATTAAGGAAACGTAAGTTTCTTGTCTGTTGTTGATTCTCAAGCGACTCAACCCGGTAGGAAATAGAGGAAACATCCCTAGTAGAAGCAACATAAGAATCACTATGGGTTTGAAGCTGAGAATCAATACGGGAAATTGACTTCATAGTCGAAACCATTTGAGAATCTATAACTTTAACTTTATCTACTACATCATGCGTGAACCTACATAAAGAAGAAACACTTGAGGACAAACGTAATTCAATCTTTTGAAGTGCAGACCAGATGTCTAAAAGAGTCACCTCCCGGTTAAGAGGGGGAGTCAGATCTTCAGATACAGCCAGTTCCACCAGGGAAAGAGTCGGAGCAAGAGCATGAGGGGATGACCCCAAAGGTGTGGAGGAACATGGAGGTTGAGGAAAAGGAGGTGGTGTCCGGTTCTCTGGGCTCAAAGAAGCCCCATCCGGAGATTGATTAGCAGGCAGCAGGGAAGTTAAATGTTTGTCCATGGGGCCAGTCACCTTACCTCCTTGTGCAACATCTCCAACTGTAGCCTTAGCTGCAACCTTAGCCTTCCGTTTCCCCATGAACAAACTCACTTCAATCACCAGCGCTCTCAGAGATAAACCTCAGGGAGCACCGAAGGAGCACAAAAGGAGCGTGTCTTACCCCTTGTGACATGCCCCTTAGGACACGACCCTGCGGGCCGCGAACTCGCAGCTGCGAGTAAATCCTGCTGATCTTTGTAGGGCTCGGGGGGAGGGGGTCCTCAGTGCCTAGGATGGCCACCGTGTGCCTGCAGCTGACCCAGCAGGCATCAAGCTCCCACCTGCTCTGCTGCTCCTCGGCGGTGGAAAAAACCCCGCGGCAGCTCCCAGGAAACCAAAGCTCTTCTCCAATGAAGCACAGCTCCTGCTGATCTTTGTAGGGCTCGGGGGGGTCCTCAGTGCCTAGGATGGCCACCGTGTGCCTGCAGCTGACCCAGCAGGCATCCAGCTCCCACCTGCAACGCTGCTCCACGGCGGTGGAAAAAACCCCACGGCAGCTCCCAGGAAACCAAAGCTCTTCTCCAACGAAGCACAGCTCCTGCTGATCTTTGTAGGGCTCGGGGGGTCCTCAGCGACTAGGATGGCCACTGTGTGCCTGCAGCTGTCCCAGCAGGCATCCAGCTCCCACCTGCTGCGTTGCTCCGCGGCGGTGGAAAAAAACCCTGCGGCAGCTCCCAGGAAACCAAAGCTCTTCTCGCATCATTTTTTTAAATTTCTCACCACAAACATGGAATACATTTGGTGCATAGAAATTCTACCCGATTTATAGAAAAGGAAAATGAAGTTCTCCATTTATTTAATGTCAGTGACAGCAGTTTTGCCCACAGAACCCTCTGTCATCAGTTAAAGGTCACCAGGAGTGGCACAAAGTTATGAGGTACCCTAGTAGCCTAGTGGTTATAACAATCTAGTACTGACGTGATTGGGTTTTGATTCTCACTGGCACTCTTTGTGACCTTGGGCAAGTGACTTTACTCTTTACCAGAACTTATAACATCCAAAAAACCTATTCACAATCACTCAATAAAGCTCAATACAGCTCAAAACGAACCTCAGGTTTTGCTCACCCCTACATTTGGCGAAAGTCATCACCATAGGGAAATGGCAGACACTCACATCATGGGTCCGAAGCTTTTTATTTCTCTTTTTATTATAAATATTCAATTACCCACTATCCCAATCCAAAAAAGTACTTTTTGAGATTCATGCCACATATAAAACACTATATCACATTACACTTTAATATCTACTATAAAAGAAAGCGTCTGCTCTACTTCATATTTCAGTAGTGCCCAAACCACTTCAACACTACTTCACATGCACAAGATGTTCTCTCTTTCACCAACTCGGTCCTACTTCCGTGGAGTAAACTCCACACTCCAAGTGCAATCGCAGATGCAGATGCTAAACTCCAAACGCAAATTTTAAAGCTCCTGCAAAAAAGCAGAATTGTATTCTCAAAATTAAGCGGCACTGCACAGCATTCAAAGCGAGCAATTCGGCACGTATCTGTAAATAATCAGAGGTCGATACATCCAAACAGTTGACAGCAGCCTACTATTGCATCAAACACAATAGTCATCATCCAACAAAAGCTTTTGTTTCACCCTCAGGCTTCATCGGGGAACAAGACTATATTCGATACACCACACGCTAAAGATTTTGTCTGAACATCCACGATGTCTCCAACACCATACTAAACCACAGCGTCTGATGTCACAGATTTTAAACTGCTTTACCACCAAGCAATACATCCGCTGCCATTCTGACCCTAATCCCATGGTGTTGTGTCCCCCAACAGGTGCCACCTGTTGGGGGACACAACACCATGGAACTATCCCTGGGAAATGGTGCCATAGGACGTTTGACCTCTGCGAGTGGGACACATGCCTAGGATGGACAGTATTATTGTTGGAGTGCTACGGTGACGCTCTGCACCCCAGCCACGTCCCCCACTCTTCGTAGTACCCTTTCAAATGCAGTCTTACCTGCCCCGTCCCCTATGTCCCGCCCCTCTGCTGTCTCCCTTTATACTTTACGAACTATTTTGGTTCTCTACTCTCTCTCTGCCTCACTCTGTCCTATCATTATTGGCGTTCCTTTCTGATTTTATTTTTTCTGTAGCCATTCTTTTTGTATTGTACACAGCCCTGACGCCTCGGCATGGGCGGTTTATCAAATCCTGCGAATAAAGATAAAGATACTTTGGCCATGACAGACCTGTCCAACACACTGTTGCTGCTGTGCTCTGGCTGGGTATCGTGTTCATCGCAGGAGACACACATGACCTTTCCAGTACTGTGTGTGACATGGAACACAGGATACGCTCATCTGTTTGGTTCAACATAAGCATACAGCCATGTGTGTGGCATAGGGGGAATGATGGAGAGGTCCTGTTGTCTATGTCCACCTACTCTCCACTTGGACATGATACAGTTCTTGCTATGACAAAGCTTTACTGCACGCCAACAGCTTAGATTGATGTTGTCACTCACCAAGGGTGTTTCCGTGCATGTGTGGCATCACTGTATCATGTTGAAACATACACGGTGCATGTGCATATGACTGACTATGTTGGGGAAACACAGCATGTGGCAATATGGCTTCTGTGTGGTTTACTGTGAAATGTTTGCCCTTACTTTTCATCTCTATATACTGGTTAGTGGTTGTTTACTGAACAGACATGACGCTCATCATTGATTTACAAACCTTGCATTGCATGTCTGCACAGTCCTATTTATCCCCTGAGGTAACGACACTCACATTGCCCCGTTATATTTGGAGTGTCGCAGTGTGAGTGTCCATTGTCTTCCTTCAATTTTGCATTCCATATACCATGATATATGTGTAAAGACACTGTCTACACACCAACCAGTGCAGGGGGACCTCCTGCATGGTGTTATCTCTGCATGTTTCTGCAGGTAGTTTCTTTTGAATTCTCTGTGTTCATGTGCCTCTGCTACCTGTTAGCATATCCTCATTGTGAATTTGATGATTGTTTAGGGTTACATTGTTGCAACTTTGATTCCTATATCAGGCATTATGTGACAGCTGTAACATAAGTTTCGATATGTGTTTTTACACTTTCAACATTTTAACAACATATGCTGTTTTCATGTGTGCCTCCTGTGTTGCCAGATAGATATGTTTTGAGGAACAGATCATGATTGAGGTATGTTGGGCCCTCATCATGCAACGCATACTGTCTACATGCACTGTTTGTAGGTTCAGTTCTCTCCTGTCCTGTTCCAGATTTTGCACCTGCTCCACAGAGCATCCTCTGCTGCCCTTGGGGTTTAGGTTCTTTCATCTTTTGCATGCTGTATCCACTGCATAACATTTCATTGTGTGTGTGCATGTAGTTATATGTGGCTCTGGTCCCAATTACAGACTGTGATCTGATCTGTACACCCCAGATCTGCATGTGCATTTCATCATGGTTACTGTTGGGGGTTTGCCTATCCTGGCATCCAGCAGGCTTCTTGTGTGATGCCCTGCAGTATTTTTGTATGCAGCCTTTGCTAATGACCTCATGTTGGTGGTGTGGCCTACCGGTTTGTGCATTGCCATTTGTGCTAATGGTCATTGGTTTGATTTCTCTCTGTTCTCTTTCATTTGTATGCCTTTCCCACACAACTACTTTTCATTCCTGGGACAGTCATATCTGTGCAGATCTGTGCTGTTAGCACATTGTACCCTTATCACAGTTGTCAACCATCCTTCTGTCCATCTACGTGTGTCTGCCAGCTGTGTGCCATCCTACCCTGATGTGCATGCTGCTACCCCACGTCCTACACTGCTACACATTTCTGCATTGCAGCTCTCCCTGGTTGCCTCTCCTGTGTGTGCTCTGCATGGCACTGCTACTCCGCCGTCGTCCTGTCATTACACCTATCCTGCCACTTCTACCTCCTCTGCTGGACATGTCTTCCCATCCTCTGCCACACACTGTCATTGTTGCATGGTACATTACCATCACTCTGTGCATCACTAAAGCTGCCCCCAATATGTTTGTCCATTTTTCCAGCTGCCACATGGGTTGGACACAGATTTGTCTGGTCCATCAGCTCAGATCTACTTCCTTCCATTACTTGTGCATTGTCTTTCCTTGTTGCTCTGTGCAGTGTTACGGTTACATCTGTGTTTGGCCCATACCGCTCTTGCTTGTCAAATTGGGGGACCTTACTGCTCTTGGCCAACATTTTTGGGTTCACCTATACATCCTTGCGGCATCTTACGCCACATCTTAGATTCAGGCAGCTTATGCGGTGCCTACTATGGTGCCTTGGGAGTTGGCAACCTTTCAACATGGCCTCTTGGGCACATTATAACCCGCCTTGGCTGATGTGGTTGTTTAGGATGTGCCTTCTGGTGCACCCTAAAAGGTGCATTAGTTTATGGCACTGGGGTGCGGGTATTTTTAACTGGAAGCACAGATTGTTGTACAGTTGCAAGCAGGAAAAGGAATTGAATAAGGTTGGCTGTACCATCAGTCAGTGCATTAACCATTGTGCTACTCCTCTGTTGCTGCATTTGTAGGTCAGCGCGCCTACTTAAGGTTACCGTGCGGTAACATGCACTGCTCCCTCTATAGCGCGATAATCCCCGATTGCTACGTTTAGACCGGAACGCCCACTCCTTTTAAGGCATCCTGCACATTATCGCCGGGCGCACATTAAGACCGTTTAGTAAACATACCCCTTAGGGTTTCCCCAGACCTCTACATATTAGAAACAAACATTTAAGGTCATTTATGCTACCATGAATTTCTCATCTTTCAGCAATGATTATTATGGATGATCCCTAGCAGGACAGTTACCCTCTGCTTTCTATCTTTTAATCCGTTTCTGATCCACAATAGTACACTGCCTCCTATCCCTTGACACTTTAGTTTTGCCAAAAGTCTCTGATGAGGGACCTTGTCAAAGGCTTTCTGAAAGTCCACATACACTATATCAACCAACTCACCTTTGTCCATCTGTTTATTCACACCTTCAAAAAAACATAACAGATTAGTATGACAAGATCTTCCTTGTCTAAAGCCATGTTGCCTGTCTCCCATTAGGCCATAACTATCTACCTGCTGAGTAATTTTGTTCTTTATGATGGTTTCTATCATTTTTCCTTGTATTGACGTCAGGCTCACCATCTGTAGTTTCCCGGATCACACCTGGAACCCTTCTTAAAAATTGACATTACATTGGTGATCCTCCAATCTTCAGGTATTACAGATGATTTTAAGGAAAGTTCACAGATTGCTAATAGCAGGTCTGCAATCTCATATTTCAGTTCTTTCAACACCCTTGGATATATACCATCCAGCCCAGGTGATTTTCTACTCTTCAGTTTATCTAATAGTTGTAATACATCTTCCCAATGTATCGATATTTTTTTCAGTTCTTCCGCACCTTTTTTTTTTTTTTTTTAAACTTTTATTTTCATTTTATAACAATAACAATACACACAGTAATAAAACAAGGATGATTGCATCAAAATAAAATGGAATAAACCGGAAAATAACCCCATCAACCCTCCCCCCCTATGCTTCTTCTCTAGATAATAAAAAAAAAAAGGAAAAGAAAAGATATTAACCCAGGCATGGGGTCCATAGCAATTATGTTAGAACATAAACATAACAGTCATGATATACTATGGATCAAGAGAGAGATATAACTAGACAGTCAAGTGCGAGCATTTGGCCGACTGCACGAAATCTGTGAGTAATTTCCATTTAGACACCTGGTAGCGGGCCTGAAGGGAAGGGGTAGCCCTACGAGGAATTTGTTCAAACTTACTATATAGACAGACACAATTCCACCATTCTAGAGGACTCAGTGAAGAGCCATTTTTCCAATATTTCATGATTAACGATATGGCAATACCCATTAGGAAGTCAAGGAGGAAGTAAGCAGACTTCGGGAGAGAGGGGATGCCCGCTGCAGAACGGAGTCCCACTATTTTCCAGGAGAGTGGCTCAGTAAAGTGTAAGATAGATTGAATACGACCCCAGACCCGGCTCCAGTAGTGTTGTAGTGCGGGGCATTCGTACATGACATGAGTGAGGGTGCCTGTAGCTGCATGGCAAGTCCAACATTGATTACTCAGAGTGGAAGTCCATTTGGCCAGTCTATCAGGGGTATAGAAACAGCGATGGGCAAAGAAGAAAAGCGTCTGGGTTAAGGAAGCCGAGCGGGAAACACGAACCACTTTGCTCCAGAAGAGGTTCCAATGTTCAGGGGTTAGAGTTACACCCAATTCTCGCTCCCAAGTCTGCTGTGCAGAAGGGGGGACAGCATTCTGAGGAGCACAAAGAGTTTTATAAAAGGTGGAAGCAACACCGGACTGAGCCCCAATAAAGGAGACCACCTCAGTTATCCCTTGGTCATGAGGAGTTAGTGGGGGAAAAACCCCAGCACTCTTGAGACAGTGCTGCAACTGAAGCAGTTGAAAATAGTATTTAGAAGGAAGGCCAAACTCACAATGGAGCTCATTAATGGACTTCCAGCGAGCATTGTGAAACAGTTGATTGGGAGTCCAGATGCCTCTGGAATACCAGGGACTCCAGGCCACCGGCTTATGTTGAATTTGGAATCGAGTATTATGCCAAATTGGAAGCCTATCTAGTGGGCAAGCTAGGGAATCTAGGGAGCTGATGAGAACATTGAAGGAGCGAAGTGTATCCAGGAGCATTGGTGGATAGTGGGCATCCAGTGGGAAAGTCATTCCAGGGAGATAGCTAAGTGGAATGGGCTTACAGAGGTCTTCTTCTATATCTAACCATATTGGTCTGGACGGGAAAGAAGCGTCCAACCAACGGGCACCCTGTTTGAGAAGAAAAGAGAGGTGATAGTTGAAAAAATCAGGAAATCTTATCCCACCATGTTCCTTATCTGACTGAAGTTTATGTTTCGCTATTCTAGGCGGTTTGTTCTGCCACAAAAATCTGATCAACAGGCCCTCGATATCTTTGTAGGTGTGTCGAGGGAGAAGGCACGGTAACATTTCTAAGACATAATTAACCTTGGGAACAATCATCATCTTTATGATATCCATACGGCCCCACCACGTAAGAGTAAGTGGAGACCAACGTTGGGTGAGCTCACGGACCTTGGTGATTAAATTTTTGACATTAAAAGCGACGGTTTCTTCGAGAGGATAACAGTAATGTACCCCTAAATATTTTACCATACGGGGCTGCCATACAAAAGGAAAGGTTTGCAAGTCTGCTTGGTGAACCTGGTGGTTTAGGGGAAAGGCGACTGATTTGGTCCAATTAATTTTGTAACCTGAAAGTTGAGAATAGCGGTCAATTAGATCCAGAACAACAGATACGGAGTCTAAGGAAACAAAAAGCATAAGATCATCTGCATACGCTGAGACTTTTATATCCCGACGGGGAAAAGGAGCGCCGTGGATATGTGGAGACTGACGGATTAACAGGATTAGGGGTTCTAACGCAAGATCAAAAAGTAAGGGGGAAAGTGGGCACCCCTGACGGGTGCCTCTTTGCAGTAAAAATGGCTGGGACTTCAATGTGTTGGCACAGACACTAGCAGTTGGTTGAGAGTATAGCACTTGAAGGCAACGGAGAAAATTATCGCCGAAACCAAACCAACGGAGGGTCGCAAATAGGAATGGCCATTCTAGCCGGTCAAAGGCTTTTTCGGCATCTAGGGAAAGGCCAACCAATGGACGATCGTGGGAGGCCATATTAGTTAGTACATGACAAAGAGTCCTGGCATTATCAGCAGTTGATCTGCCGGGAATAAATCCACATTGATCTGGATGTATTAAAGTGGTCATTTTGTGAGAGAGCCGAGTAGAAAGAATAGTGGCGAAGATTTTATAATCTGCGTTAAGCAGGGAGATGGGTCGGTAATTGGCTGTCAGGTGTGGGTCTCTCCCCTCCTTCTCAAAGACCACTATGTTGGCCTCTGAAAAGGAACCAAGGGAGGATCCGTCGGCTACTAGGGTAGTAAAGTATTGCTGCAAAAACGGGGCCAGATCAGAGCTGAAAGTTTTGAAGAACTCAGCCGGAAGGCTGTCTGGACCCGCAGCACGGCCGGAAGCACATCTTTTAATTGCATCCTGTATTTCCACAAGAGTAAACGAATGATCAAGGGCCGTGCATTCCTCAGCCGAGAGAGTAGGACGCTGTACACCAGCTAACAAGCGGTCGAAATGTTCAGGAACAAACTCACATTCAGATTTATACAAGCTAGCATAAAAATCGCGAAAAAAGCTCTAAAATCTCATGATCTTTTGTGACAAGGCCATTCCCAGATGGGCTTCGGAGAGCTGCTACCCGTTTGGCTTCTTTTTTCCCCTTCAAAGCATTAGCTAGTAGTTTACCAGCGCGATTATTTTCCCGGTAATACAATCCCTGCTGGGACGCTATATTTCTAACAGCGGCATTATGCAAAATCTTGTTGTACTGAAAACGGAGACGTTGCAAACGAAGCAGGACACATGGGTCTGTTCGGGACGTAAGAATACGTTCACCAGCCTGTATCTGTTGTTCAAGGATCACCAATTGTTGCCTTCTTTGTTTCCCAAGACGGATTTGATAACTAGTCACCGTGGCTCGAATAGACGCCTTAAAACCCTCCCACCAGGCCCAGTTCGTTGTGTCAAGGGGAGAGTTAAAATGAAAGTAATCTTGTATGGCAGCCCGTATTACAGTTTGAAAATCCTGTTGGTCTAGGAGAGACCTATCAAAAGACCATGCTCGGGGACTTGCATTTTGCGCAGCAGTGTGTATCGTAAAAGATATGGCAGCATGGTCTGAAATGTGCAAGGGGTGAATCTTAGCCATACCAATCTGCGATACCAATGCTTTAGATAAAAGAAAAAAATCTATTCGGGATTGTGATTGGTGAGGAGCGGAGAAAAAGGTAAAATCCAAATCAGAAGGATTCAATAACCTCCATATGTCCACCAAAGCCAAATCAGCGATCATAGCTGTAAGTATGGAGAGACTCTTGGGTGGACCACAGGTTCTAGGCGGCTGCCGATCCACCAAAGGGTCGAGGACCTGATTAAAGTCTCCTCCCAGTATTAGTGGGGTATGAGCGGAGGCTTGCGCAGCTTGTGCAATTTTAGCAAAAAAACCAGGATTGTCAACATTTGGAGCATAAATACAAATACACGTGAATTCTAGATCCCCCACTTTGAGATGAGCGCGAGCCCATCTACCCTCATTATCTGAGCTAATATCTAGCACGGTGGCCTGCAGGGATTTCTTAACAAGTATGGCAACACCACAGCGTTTAGCAACAGCGGGAGAATACGCCACAACAGCATAAGGCTTGACATTAAGCTTTAGTGTTTCTTTAGCATTTAAATGCGTTTCTTGAAGCAGTACTAAATCAGCATGCTCAGTATTCAAATAGCTAAGAATTTTCTTCCTTTTGATTGGACTATTGATACCTTTGACATTCAATGATAAGAGCTTACAGAAAGCCATCTAGTAATATACAAAATTCTGAGAGAACATGAAGTTGCACATTATTCCCTAAACTATGCATATTGGTAGCAAATGACTGTACACACGACATGAAATAATAAACTTTTGGTAGAAAGCATAAATAACCCCAAAAAAAAAAAGAGACAGGCACCGAAGTGCACTAGAGAAGAAGCAAAACCCCAACTATTACTGGCGACCATGAGTCTGCGGGGGGAAGCCCCAGAGAAGGCCCGATACTGGCCATACTCCCTGCAGCAGGAACAAGTCCCGGGAGCCACCGAAGGGTGCAGAGAAGCAGGATGGCGGTTCAAAGAAGTAGGTCAGGAGAGCAGTCCAACCGCGTCCGCAGCGAAATCACTGCGATAGGCCCCAATGAGGTAGAGATTTAAGAGAGCTTTGAACAGCAACACAGCTTGATGGTAACATCAACGCATCAGTTCAGCTTCTTTAGAGTCCAAAAATGCAGCGAGGAGGTCAGGATCCTCGAAGGTCCTGGTATGGTTATGCAGCGTAACGCGTAGCTTTGCCGGATACAGGAGACCAAATCGGGCCTGCAGTTGCTGAAGGCGAGGGCGATAAGCAAGAAGCTTCTTTCGGCGGTCCATCGTGGGCTTAGAGAGATCAGGGAAGAAAGACACTTTATGCCCATCTATCTCGAGGTGATGATTAGCCCGGGCAGCAGCCAGAATTTGCTCAGCTTGTTGATAGCGCAGTAGCCGAAAAATGATGGGCCTGGGAGTCGTCCGGTTGAGCGCCATATTAGTGGGGACACGATGTGCCCGGTCTATCTCCAGGTCCTTAAGAAACGTCGTCTTCAATAGAGAGGGTAGAATATTGCCCAGATATTCCCGCAGATCTCCTGCTTCTACGCCCTCTGGAGCTCCAATGAGTCGAATGTTATTGCGACGAGCTCTATTATTGCTATCTTCAAGTTCCCTTTGAAGGAGCAAAATCTGGCGTTCAGCTTTATCGATCTTCCCCATTCGCACCGCGTGCGATTCAAGAGTCTCCGCCATTTTGTCTTGGCGCAACGAGAGGCCCTCGAGCCTTTCCTGCATCATGGTAAGGTCCTCACGCATGGCGCGGATCGCTTCTCCGTTGGATTGTACCAGTTCCTTTACACCACGAATCTCCTCGAGTATCACCCGCTGCATTTCAGGGCTCTCACAGAGCGGCGCCATCTTATGCGGGGAAGGCAGTTCCGTTTTGGAGCGTTTGCCGTGCGACGAAGTGGGGGAGCCGAAATCTAGGCGCTGTGGTTTAGGTCCCGCCATCCCTCCGATGCGCCCCGGCGATTTTAAAGCAAAATAGTGAAGTTTTGCAGGAGTTTAGTCAGGATTCTGTGTAGGCCTCTCGGGAGCTTCAGCACCAGGCGTCTACCCCGTTGGACATCAGGCTCCGCCCCCCCTCTTCCGCACCTTTAAATACCACTTCAGTCATGGGTAACACCCCTACATCTTCTTCAGTAAAAACCAAAGCAAAGAATTCATTCAGTCTCTCCGCTATCGCCATGTCGCCTCTTAGTGCCCCTTTAACCCCTCTATCATCTAATGGACCAACTGACTCTCTCACAGTTTTTTTGCTATGAATGTACTTGAAAAAGTCTTTATTTCACGTTTTTGCTTCCGCAGCAAGCTTCTTCTCAAATTCTCCCTTTGCTTGCCTTATCAATGCCTTGCATTTGACTTCCCAGTGCTTGTGCTGTTTCCATGTTTCGTTGTTTGGCTCTTTTTTCCATTACCCGAAAGATGCTTTTTTGGCAACAACAGCCTCTCTGACCTCACCTTTAAACCATGCCGGGACTTTTTTGAACTTCCTTCCACTTTTCTTAAAGTGTGGAATACAGCTGGTCTGGGCTTCCAAGATAGTATTTTTAAACAACACCCAAGCTTGATATAAGTCTTTAACCTTTCCAACTGCTCCTTTTAGTTTTTTATTAACTATTTTCCTCATTTTATCATAGTCTCCCTTTCGAAAGTTAAAAGGGAGTACTGTGGATTTCCTTACTATCCCTCCTCTACTAATTAAATCAAATATGATCATGCTATGATCACTATTGCCAAGTGGCCCCAACAACCTTATAGTCGTATCTTAAAAAGGATATAGTGTTATTAGAAAAGGTTCAGAGAATAGCCACCAAAATGGTAAAGGGGATGGAAGGATACTCCTATGAAGAGAGGCTAAAAAGGTTAGGGCTCTTTAACCTGGAAAAGAGACGGCTGAGGGGAGATATGATAGAAGTCTATAAATTAATGAACGGAGTGGAACGGGTAAACGTAGATCGATTGTTTACATCAGCAGAATATAAAAAGACTAGGGAACATGCAATGACACTACAGGGTAACCTATTTAAAACTAATAAGAGAAAATATTTTTCTACACGTGTAATCAAACTCTGCTATTTGTTACCGGAGGATGCAGTAAGAGCTGTTAGTATAGCTGGGTTTAAAAAAGGTTTGGACAAGTTCCTGGAGGAAAGGTCCATAAACCATTATTAAAAGGGATCCAGGATATCACTGCTTGATACAATTCAAGCATTGAGGAGCCTGTGTCTTTTGGGGAAACTGCTAGATACTTATGACCTAGATTGGCTACTGTTGGAAACAGGATACTGGGCTTGATGGACCTTGGTCTGACCCAGTATGGCATATCTTATGTTCTTGAGTTCCCCCTGTCGAGCCCAGACACATGGATTATGCATGCCTACCAGTAGATGGAAACTGAGAATCATTGGCTTGATCCTTCTGATGTTATGATACAAAGGGATCTACTGCTACTACTGAACATTTGTATAGCGCTTAAAGATATAGGCCTCTGTTGAAAACAGGATACTGGGCTTGATGGACATTGGTCTGAACCATTATGGCATTTCTTATGGTCTTAGGCAGCAATGGAAAAGGCCCTGGTATGGGAAACACAGACAATTCATGTAGCCACCTTAGATCTGTTAATGGAATTGAATCAGTAACCTTTGGATATGTGTGTACTTAATGCAATGCTGCAGCTGGGAGGGCCATCTGTGAGTACAAAATATCCAGAAAGTGTAGAATTAAATGACTAGCCTTAGCTTACAAGACCCATACTGGGGTTTGGACCATGGTCACCCTGCTTTTAAGGCACTACTCTAACTATTGTGCTATTACATATCTGTGAAGCCTCCATCTTGCCAATATTTCTGTAACAAAGCAGATCTGAAAAGAATATCAAATGATTTAATCACACCTTCAAGTCCTCACATCCTATTCACTGCTGTTGTCTTGGAGGTCACTCAAGCGAAAGGACTAGTGGATAGGGCGTGATGCCCCCAAGCCTATACTGCCCCCGTTACACACCAGCACTGGGATTCAATGAACTGGTGACCTCTAGGTGTACGCAGGGATGGCCCATCCATTGAGCAAGAATGTTGTTTGCACAGGGTACCGTGTTTCAGGGGGCCACCTGCCAACATCCTGCATTGAAGACCGGCAGGCAGGGCGGCTTTAGAGGGAGCAGGAGAGGCCTCGGCTCCCTCTAACAGCTGCCAAAGTGAAGCGCGTCTTTTCCCATCATTTCAGCAGCTGTACTGGTTTAAAACGCTGCCACGCTGAGCACAGGGAAACAGGAAGTCCCCTTTGACATCAGCGTGGCAGCTTTCTAAATGTCAATACAGCTGTCAAAGAGAAGGGAAAAGGCGCGCTTCAATTCAGCAGCTGTAGAGGTGAGCCGGGGCCTCTCAGACTCCCTCTTAGCTAGCCGCGGAGCTCTTCCAGAGGAGAGGGGGTGGCTTGGACTGGAAATGGGCTGGGGGGGGGGAGGGTGTCACTAGGACTGGAAATGAGCTGTGGGGAGTTGCTAGGACTGAAAATGGGTTGGGGGGGTTGCGAGGACTGAAAATGGGCTGGGGGGTTACTAGGATTGGAAATGGGCTGTGGAGGGTTGCTAGAACTGGAAATGGGCTGACTGGAGGGGGACTTGAACTGCAAATAGCTGATGGGGAAGGGGCTTGCAATGGAAATGGGCTGTGAGGGGAGGTAGCTAGGACAGGAAATAGGCTGATGGAGGGGCTAGGATAGGACTGGACATGGGCTGCTGGGGGGGCTAGGATTGGAAATGGGCTGTGGTGGGGGCTTGGATTGAAATGGACTCATGGAGGGACTAGGACTGGAAATAGGCTCATAGAGGGACTTGGATTAGAAATGGACTGAGTGTGAAGAGGGAGCTAGGACTGGAAATGGGCTGATGGTGGGGCTAGGAAAGGACTAGAAATGGGCTGATGGGGGGTGGGATTGGAAATGAGCTGATGGAGGGGCTCAGATAGGACTGGAAATGGATGGGGGCACTAGGACTACAATCGGGCTGATGGTGGGGCTAGGATAGGGTTGGAAATGGGCTGATGGGGGGCTAGGACTGGAAATGGGCTGATGCTGGGACTAGAAGGGAGCAGATGCTGGGTGGGGCTGAAACTAGAAGGGAGCTGATATTGGGGGGGTGGGGTTAGAATGGGATGGGGCTGGGAGAGTGAAATGGAGAGGTAAAAAATATTTTGTGTGGGACAGAAGACAAATCTACTATTGGCCGGGTATTGGGATGGAGAGGTAAAGTTTTAGTACATGAAAAAGGAATAAAGAAAGAGATGGAGGAAAGCAAAAGGAGAGAGATTAGTATGGTAAAGCAGATATAGAGAGAGAATGGAGAAAACCAGAAGAGAGAAGAAAGGACAAATGGACAACAGATGATGGAGAGTTAGCAGAAGACACAAAGAAACCAGAAGAAAGTGGATGGAGCAATTGCAACTGAAAAAAAATGCACAAAAGATAGAAAAATATTTCTTTATTTTGAATTTATTAACTGGGATATGTCAGCTCTGGGAAATGTGCATCATTAACGTCTGTGCTTTGTTTAGTACAAGAGGAAATTAATTTATAGTTTTATTTCTGTAGTGTTGTTGTACATTCCAAGTATGGCTTTTGGGGTTCCCAGTTTAATTATTGTTTTCCTATTTCTAAATTGTGATTCCTTGTTCTTTGTTTGGTGATGGTCTATGTTCTGCATGTGTAACTGAGCTGAGGTATTCTGTTTATTTAGTTTCTATTTGACATTGCCACTTGTTCTCTTTCCCCAGTAGTCATGTATTGTTATTCTCTGAAATGTATTGGTTTAATATTTGCAGTGTTGCCTTTTGATAGGTAGGGTATGGTGCTTTGTGAGTCCTGATAGTGCTGTTATGATATGACGGGTTTGCTATGGGTTCTAAATGGGCAATGTTTGTAGCAGTTCCTAATGTGCCTGGCGGTTGGCACTGGATTACAGTAATGTAGAAATCGTTTAGTCTTTCTTTATCCATACTCATTAAGAGATATGTTTACTAAAGGTTAGTGCATGGTAACATTATGCAAATGAGTCCCTTATGCAAATAAGGCCCCGCACCGAGTCTCCGCAGATGGCCCCGCACCCCCCTTGGGCCGCCCTGGGTGTACGCAGTGCTATACAGGCAAAAAAAGATGGCTCCTGCTCAACAGAGCTCACAAAACTAGTAGCTCTAGAGCTATGCACTTACCCAGAAAACATACACCTACCCTAGAGCTCTGAACTGAAGGGACCTGTGACAGAAAGGAACCTTATATCTTACCAGAATCAATTCTACCAAGCCTAACCAAAAACTGGAAATTACCAGTCGAGTACCGAAAACGTACCAGTCCCCTGAACCATGTCCATAAAGGGCTCCTTTTTCTAAACCAGAGTCCCAGGGAAAGGGGAAAAAATGCAGCATTGCCTTGGGAGAGCAAACCCCCAACCCGAGGCCTGAACCCACAGCCCTGCTCCCATGATAAAAGAGCAGGCTGAACCGTGCACTGAAATGGCAGCCCTTCACGGCAAGAAACACTCCTCCAAATTACCGTGTTCAGTGGGACCAACTGCAGCAACTATCTACGTATTTAGCATGTACTTAATATCATCATTAATGTTAACACACCAGAGGCTACTACATTAAAGTTAGAATTGAACTGCTTTCTGCCAACAGTGTTTGCCTCCCGGCCAAATCTGCCCCTCAAACTGAATAAACCCAAATGGCAGCCTTTCCCGCCCAAACTCTCCGCCTGAGTCAACGGTCCAGTTGGTTTTTTTCTCCATAGGAGCAAGGACTGATAAAAAATCCCCATAGGGCCTAGATTGCTAAGATGATCGCCGCTATGAAAGGAGAAGAGGACCCAGCGAGATCACAGCGGGGTTAGCTGTCTCCTCTGCTGGCTTCACAGCATATATTAATTATTTATTTATTTATAGTTTGTTATGTCATGACTGCTTCTAACAGTCTCCTGAGGCTCTATCCAATATGGGCTGCATTCTTGTTTTGTTTTTGTGGGGTGTTTTTGCTTGGTTTTAATTTTAACACACTCTGAACAGTACCTTAGCTTGGATGACTCCCGACCTTCCCCGCCTGGTGCTGGCATCACACACCAGCTTGGACTAACTGTGGCAGACTGAAGTAAGTCTCTGGAGGCCGTTCCCCTATTGCAGCAGTGAGAACCAGTAATGACTTTCATTGCAGCTTCCAACCTCGGGCAGAGTCCACACCCCATCGGAGCCAGCCGGATATGTACTCTCGGCTCTGCTGCTACCCTACCGAAGGGGACTGCAGCCGTCGCTGTGCTTCAGTCAGGCACTTCAGCCATTAACAACCGCCCACCAATGCTTTGAATAAAAAAGAGCATCCCCCACACGACAAGGAGGCCAAGGACAAGGGCGGCACATCTGCTTAGAAGTTCTCTGTTTTGTATAGAAATATTAGCAGACTGTTTCTCCCCCAGCAAGTTCAGGATGAAAAAGGGAAATTACCCCTCTCCTGTCTACACCAAAGTAGCTCTAGGAAATAGAGGAGATGTGATGGAAGGGGAGGGGCCTGGCATCCCAGAACACTATCATTTCCACAAAAATCTCTCAAAAAATTCCATTCGATACAGACTGCACAAGACTATACCAACCTCCATCTGCTGGAGACTGAGAAAGACTGGCGAGATCGAGGCTGCACAGATTGCTTTGTACCATGATGCCAGAAAGATCAAGCCAATGATTCTCAGTCTCATCTGCTGGTAGTTGGGCATAACCCAAGCGTCTGGACTGGACAGGAGGGACAATAAGAAAACCTAAAATGCAAGGGTGCCAATAACATTGACCATAAATGTAAAGTGTGTTTCAATATCAATTTAATCCCCTGTAATATTCTATGTAGAGCTATTCCCTCACTAATATATGCTGGATTGTTGCTCCTTCTTCTACTCTTAGATATATATTTACATCTTCCTGTTCAAGTTCAGCTGTGAGAGACACATTTTTAGTTTTCCTCAATTTTACTCCAAGGCAGTGATTTTTAACCTGGTCCTCTGGGACCCCCAGGCCAGTCAGGTTTTCAGGATATCCATAATGTATATTGTGATAAGGAAGCTTATCATAGCTCAGGAAGGAGCTATAGTAGAGGTGAAGTGACTCTGAACAAGCAACCTTTCTGTTCTGGTAGAAATAAGAAAGCAGAATATTTCCATAAAAGATTACCAGTCCCAGAATGCACCAGGTTTCCAACAGCCATTAGAGGAGCTGAAGTGGGGAAACGTGTGTTCAATCAGGAGGACTATGAGGTAATCCCCAAGCACTCATCTCCAAGGGCAGGGCTTGATTCAGCACAGTTGCGCTGTGCTAGGGTGGAGCATTCATCTAGGCAGAATAAAAGTAGAGTTTATTCTACAGAGAATCATCTTGAGGATCTTGAAGATCTGGAGGATCAGCATCATCTTCATCATCTTGAGGATCATCAGAAGCAGAAGCCAGAGCGGACAGACAGAGAGAGCAAGAAACCCTTTGGAAGAAAGAAGAGAAAAGCATTTGGGAGGTCTGAAGGAGTTCATAGCAGTACTTATACTGGGAGGCATTCCAGAGGCAAGCATACACCATTGGACTGGGGAAAGCCAGAGGAGTGGTGTTGCAGAGCCAGGAATCCCCAGACGGTACCTGTGAGGGAGACGGCTGCACTTGGAAGGGACCCTAGGACCAGTGCCACAAGGTATGTGAAAAGAGACCCAGTGTCCAGGGATCTGGATTGGAAGGCTGGACATAAAAACTGGATTACATACTGGCCAGGCTATTTAGAGAGGAACTCTAACAGCAATGGAAGCTCAGGTATGAACACTGATCTATGCCCTAGCTATACCCTTGAAAGACAGCAGGGAAACAAGTATTGTCCTGAGAGTGGTCCATTGAGAAATTCCTCTGTGCCAATCCATGATATTGAACCCATGATTGTTGAAGAAGGGGGAGAGGTTGTAGATGAGGGATATGAATACATGGATTGCTCTCTGTCTAAACTCCTGTGGTAATATGCTGTTACAAAATAGAACCATCACAAAGAAATACAAACTTGTTCTTTGATCTACTCAGAAAGGCTTCTGAGTAGAATTTGAGCCACGCAGTAGAAAGTAAGCCAGCTAAAGGGTTTCAGCTGGGTAATTGCTAGCAATTGAGCCTTACCTAATTGCCTGTGAGCTCTGAAGAGGTCACTTCTGAGTCTGTGTGTGAAGACATAAGAGGTTAATCCTGAAAAGAACAGTTTTCCCTACTTTGTGGGTTTTGTTTGTTGTTTGAAGCACTGCTAAGAAAATATTAGCAAGAGCCTACAGAAAAGACCTTTCTGTTACCATCAAGGTCTTTATTCTTTGATTTGATTGCCTAACAAGTTCAGCTGTTGTTTTCCTGATTTTGTTTTTCTAAGTATAACACTGAAAGCAAGTATCCTGTTTTATGTGCTACCAAGTATATCTGTGTTGGGAGAAATAACCCCATAAATAAATATCTTCTTTGCTACACTCGAGCAAGCAGAACTAATTTATTGTGAACGGCTGAGTCTGGTATGAATGGACTACATTTCCCACAATCCTTTGCAAGTCATATTAATATTTGCCTTTGCCAAGACTGTGGACATTCTCACCCAGCGCCCCCGTTTACAATATGCATGAGATAGATCTGCATATAGTGGAAGAAGGGCATGCAGATCTATCTCATGCATATTCATTGTGGATATCCTGAAAACCTGACTGGTCTGGGAGTCCCAGAGGACTGGGTTGAGAACCACTACTCTAAGGTAATGTTTTAGCACATTTCTCCAGGCCAAAAATCATCCTGATATCTAAAAAGCTTTTCACTGCATGGAATTATTCCACTAAGTACTGATCAAAAGAACCTTAGAGTGAACTAAAGTCATGTTTTCATTGAGGAGATGTTGAATGAAAACATATATCACACTAGGAACATAAATGGTTTCTCTCCAGTGTGGACTCTTTCAAGAAGTCTTAGGCTAGCTTTATTAGTAGAGTTCTTATCATACTGTGAACAATTAAATGGTTCTCTTGGGGGTAATTTACCCAAATGGGTTCGTTTTACACATAATATGACAGTCATGAACGTCACCTCTAAACCAGGGAATGTGCAGTATGATCTCGGTCTTTCAAATTTACTACTAACACTCACCGTAGTACTTGCATTGTGCCAAAGAGAGCTTCCTCCTGGCGTTCATAAGACATAGTGTGTATTGGTAATTTGTTAAGATGTGGTTCAAAGTTTTCCTTTATCAGGCCTGTGACTCCCAAGATGATGAAAAATATTTCTGTATCTTTCTCCCACATTTTCTTGGTCTCTGACTGCATTTCTCAATACTTCAGGATCTTCTCCTTCTCCAAGCAATTCACAGAATAGTCACTTGGAATAGACACCTCAATCATACTTGTCATTCTACTGTTTCCTATATTAGGTTTCCTTGCATCCAATTTCTTATCCATCTCTTTTCTGTTGCGGTGATGTTGTAGTGCTTACAGGGTTTCCAGTGGATGAGATGTGCCACCTTGTTGTGTCTTTCAGTATACAAATTTTCTGCCATTAGTACTTTACAATCAGCTAAAGATGAGGAAACCATTTTTAGCTCTTTCTTATAGAATCTGCATATGTCTGTTTTACCTGTTTTCTCTTTGCTTGCTGTGAACCATCTTGTCCATAATCCATTGTCCTGGGCTGCAAATACCAACCTCTCATCCTTAAGTTTCAGTTAACCTCTTCGTAACCACTCATGTGTCCTCGTTTGATCAACAAATGGTTCCTGGAGTAATGCTTTTTATTTCCAACTGTATTTATGGAATTTGCCACTTGTTTCCTTGTTTACTTATCTAATTCTTCAAAGAGATTTTTCTCTTATTTGGCAAATTCTGTTGCTTTCTTTCCTGTATATACTGGTGGCTTCTCATTCATTCCTTCTGCTCGTTGGATGCCTCTCCTAGTTTAATAATGGAGACAGACTCTGCCCGTTTATTTTCATACTTTTATCAGGGGGCAATTTCTCCAAAAGGGTGAGTTTTGCACATACCATGACTGTCATGAACTGTACTTCTAAGCCAGGGTATGTGGAGTATGATCTCAGTCTCTCAAATTTGCTGCTAATACGCGGCGTAGTACTTGCATTGTGCCAAAGAGAAGCCTCCCTTCTGAGTTCCTAAAATGTTACTTGTATAGGTGATTTACGTATCAAGGTGTGCTTCGAAATTCCCATTAATTAAGCCTGTGGTACCCAATACAATGGGAAATAACTCGGTATCTTTCTGCCACATTTTCTTGGTCTTTGAATACATTTCTCGGTACTTGAATATTTTATCCCTTTCAACGCGATTCACAGAGTAGTCACTTGGAACGGACACCGCTATTATCAATGCCGTGCTGGTGTTTTTCTCTTTTACCACTATATCCGGCTTCCTCGCATCCAGCTTTTTATCGGTCAGAATGGGAGTAACCCAGGTGATCATAACCTCTTCATTCTCTGTAATTCTTTTAGGATCATGATCCCAGTGCTTTTCTGGCACAGTGTTGTATAATATTTACAGAGTTTCCAATACATGAGGCATGCTACTTTATTGTGAACATTTAAATATTTTAATCTCCACTGTCTATTTCTTCATGCATTTCTAGATCAGCTTTTTGATTGAAGCTGATGGTCTTAGATGTATAAGAGACTCGTCTTTTTGGCTTTAAACTTTTGAAGTGGCAAGACTGTGTGGTGGCTCTTGACGCAGGCTCTTTTTGAGTTGAAACATCGATATTGAATGTAACTACTGTGATGAGGAAGCCTCTAGTGAGCATATGGAAGTAGAAGAAAAGAATGATTTTACCTTTAAGAAAAGTGACATCCCTGCAGTACACACATTTCAGCATTTGCCAAAAGAAAGCAAGCACAGAGAAACTGAAGCTAGGCTGCCACACCCAAGCTCTGCCGACGTAGTAGCAAGCTTGGAACCTAATTACAGACACCTGTCCAAAGAGGCAGAGACACGGCTCAGAGAGCAGGAATATAAACCCTGGCTAAAGAGTCAGGAGGATCAGGGGAACAACGAGGACCAGAAGGATGAGGAGGAGGCTGGAGGAGAACAACGACGACAGCATACGAGAGGGAACACAGGAGGAGACACAGCTGGAGAAGTGGAGGTGAAGCAATCAGAGCATAAGGGGAGAAGAGAAACTTTCAAACCCCAGTGCCGGATAGAAAGGTTCAGAGAGTTCAGAGGTGGGAGCCCAGGACTCAGTCCAAGAGTCTACAAAGCCTAGCCTGTACCAGGGAACCGGGGCAGAGCTCCAGGGAGGAACTCCAACAAGGGAACCAGAGACTGCTTCCCCATAGCTGGAGAGAGATTGCTGAACAAAGCCAGAGAGGAGTCTCCACAACCTCAGGTACCTGTAATCCCTATCATATAGAGCTGTGCTCAAAGGAGACACAGAACCCCTTAGGGAGGAGTTACCCTAAGACATATGATAGTAGCTTGAAGCAAAACACTGCAGTTCAGGAGTTGGAGGAAATGCAAGTGGACTGTAATGAGAATGATTCAGTATCATCTGAAGTACCTATGGACTGTACGCTGTGTTTAGCTGATGACATTGAATCTCTTTGCTAGTGTATATTGGAGAGCTGAGGGAAGACAAAGGAAAAGAGAATATTTTTCTTTGTTGAAGGAAGCTGCTATGTTTTTCTTTATCTGTTAAACAGTTGCACTTTTGAGTAAAGAATGTGAAGCTCAGCCAGCATACTTGTGTAAATAACCTCGAGCGAACAACTGAAGAATTATCCTGATGCCATCTGCATTGAACCTTTTGTTTGGGGAATAAATTTTGTCATCTTTGCCTTTACCACTGGTTTCATGACTATTTCTTCTTAGAAGGCAAAATAACTACCACTCCCAGCAGGCTTAGCTGGAGCAAAATAGTTTATCCCAACTTCTATAAGGAGAACATGATGGCAACCCTAACCCTCTTAGCCTGAGGCAGAGGGCTAGGGCATGACACTATGCAGTATCTTTTTGACATCTAAGACAATGACTTTATTTCTTTGTTACAGCTTTGGATATATGCCGCTCTGAAGTAGATTTTTGTATATTTGAGCCGTATTGCTTGTGCCCTGCTGCTTCTAAAAGATAAGTGATTCCTTTCTGGTTTCGCTATTGAGATCTGGAAGTAATGTGTTTTTGTGAAGTTTTAAAACATTTTCCACAAAGATGGTATTAAGTTAATATGAGGGTTGCTCAGAAAGTAATGCCCCACATGGTTTTTCTCTGTCCAGAATGAAGATAGAGGTGTGAAATTGACAGGGTAGTAACTTGGAACTTCAAAGAACATGTGTGTAATTTTACAGTCATCTGACAAACAGCGAGGTGGTAGTGATCCTTCAAAGGGCGTCTGTGAGTGACACACGGTACAAACAACGAGCTGTAATTGAATTCTTGGTAGAAGAGAAAGAAAGTGTGAGAAACATTCACAAATGGTTGTGTGCTGTGTATGGAAGTTCTGCAGTAGATAGGAGCACCGTTGGATGATGGGTGAAGAGAGTAAAGGCTTCAGGAAGTGGTAAAACGGAACTGGAAGATCGGCCGCGGTCTGGCGTCCTACCTCAGCCACCAGTCCAGACAAGTCGCAGTGCACTGATGACATTATTTGAGCGGATTGGCGCATCACAAGTTGGGAATTGTCCGTACAGCTTTCCGTCAGGAAAGGAAGTGCAATGGCGGTTATTGACTCTTTGGGATATTCAAAGGTGTGTGCAAGATGGGTTCCGCGAAGTCTCACAACCGAACACAAACGTCAAAGGAAAGACATCTGCTCTGATTTGTTGGAGCATGGCCAATCTTCCAGTTTCGTTTTACCACTTCCTGAAGCCTTTACTCTCTTCACCCATCGTCCAACGGTGCTCCTATCTACCGCAGAACTTCCATACACAGCACACATCCATTTGTGAATGTTTCTCACACTTTCTTTCTCCTCCACCAAGAATTCAATTACAGCTCATTGTTTGTACAGAGTGTCACTCACAGACGCCCTTTGAAGGATCACTACCACCTTGCTGTTTGTCGGACAACTGTAAAATTACACACGTGTTTTTTGAAGTTCCAAGTTACTACCCTTTCAATTTCACACGTCTATCTTCATTCTCTACTGAGAAAAACCATGTGGGGCATTACTTTCTGAGCAACCCTTGTATAAAGATTGCTTATTTGTTGGGAGGTGGAGTCAAGTGATGAGGCTGCGGTTATGGGTCCAAAGTGATGCCTATGGATGCCTCCACCCTACCCTTCCCTTCCCTTTACACACACACACACACACACACTGTTTTTGTTTTTGTTTATTTAGTTTTGCACATACTATGACAGTCATGAACCTCACTCCTAAGCCAGGGTATGTGACATATGATCTCAGTCTCTAGGATTTACTGCTAACGTTTGCCACAGTAGTAGCATTGTGCTAAGAGAGTTTTCTTCAGGAGTTCATAAGACATAACATGTATGGGCAATTTGTTAATATGCGACTTGACATTTTCCTTTCCACTATGATGAGAAATATTTCTGCCTTTCTTCCACATTTTCTTGGTGCTTGAGAATTTTCTCCCTCTGCAGGTGATTCACAGAATAATCACTTGAACAGACACCTCTCTCCAATGTGTATGCTTTCATGAATTCTCAGTCTAGCTAGCTTTGTGTACAATCTTTTTGTCACATTCAGAACATTCAATTGGTTTCTCTTGGGGCAGTTTCTCTAAATGGGTTAGTGTTGCACATATCAAAAAGGCTTTAACAAGTGAAATCGGATAATGTAATAAAGCACATCGTCTGTGAATACTGTTTCCCAAACTAATTTGTTATTCAATTGTAGTGACCACTGAAGAAAGACTTTTTTATTTTTTTTTAACATAAGCAGCCAATGTAGCAGTCTTTAACATATGATCCTGCTCTTTTTATTCTTAAACATATTAATTTTCAAAGGTCTTTCTACACATACTTTTGTTAGTATTAAGAAAGGATGATGACAGCTTTTCTATATTTTTTAAAATCTTTTGGTTACACTCCTGAAGCGGCTTCCTTGCGCAATGTGGCCATGTTGAGTTTACCGCTACTAATTCAGCTGTGAAGATAAGTTTTAAAATTGTTTGATGCATTGATGATATTTGATTTGATTGAAAGCATACAAGTTGTAGTGAAGGGGTTTTTATGACCTATGAGGATGAGTGACCTAGAACCAAACAAAGGGTCCTAATTTTAAGGCTCAAAATTGTTGTCATATCCCCTTCTTTTGTATAAGGTTTCTTGAAATTGTATTTGGTGTCATCATTGGGGTGAAAGAATAATTAGAAAAAAAATCATTTCAGGAAACAATATTCACAGGTTATTTGCATTGTTAATTATTAGTTTTGCGCATACCATGAGGGTCATGAACCTCACTTCTAAGACAAGGTGTGTGGAGTAAGATCTCCAGTGGGTATTCTTTCATGCATTTGCAGATTACTTTTTTGACTGAAACGTTTATCACAATCAGAGTATTTAACTTGTCCCAGTCCACAATGAATTATTTCACACTTTCTTTGGTCTGATTTTCATATATAAAACAATTATCACATTCAGATCACAACTCATTTCTCTCCAGAGTGCACTCTTTCATGAATTTTTAGGCCAGTTTTATAAGTAAAGCTTTTAACACATTGAGAACATTTAGATGTCTTCTCTCCAGCGTGTATTCTTTTATGAATTCTTAGGCTAACTTTGTTAGCAAACCTTTTATCACATTGTGAACATTTAAATGTTTTTCTTAGGGCAGTTTCTCCAAATGGGTTAGTTCTGCACATAAAGAATATCTGCTCTTAATCCAAAATCACAACATACATAGCTACAAATTCCCAAAGACAAACTTAATAATATATATACCTTCAGGCAAAATGACCTCAGGATGGCTCATGCCCTACAATGATAATCTCACTAAATGTAGGGCATGTATCTATGTATGTTGTGATTTTGGATTAAGAGCAGATATTGTTTGTGGTTTAGTTTAGCTCTAACACAGCCATTTGAGTAGTGTTATTAGTTCTGCACATATCATCACAGTCATGAATCTCACTTCTCAGCCAGGATGTGTGGAGTGTGATCTCAATCTCTTAAATTTACTGCTAATGCTTGGCAAGTATTTGCATCATGTTAAAGAAAGCTTCTTTCTGGATTTCGTAAGATGTAACGGGCATGGGTAATTTTTTTTCCAGTATGTATTTTTCATACAATTTTAGATTACCTTTTCGCTTGAAGCTTTAATGTCAGTCAGAACATTTAAATTGTTTCTCCCCAGTGTGATTTTCTCATGCATTTGTAGACTACTTTTTTGACTGAAGCTTTTATAACAGTCAGAAAATATAAATGGTTTCAATACAGTATGAATTTTGTCATGCCTTCTGTGATTTAATTTTGATATAAAGCATTTATCACATTCAGAACACTTAAATCATTTCTTTCCAGAGTGTACTCTTTCATGACTTTTTAGTCTCTTTTTACAAGTAAAGCCTTTAACGCATTGAGAATATTTAAATGGCTTCTCTCCAGTGTGTATTCTTTTATGAATTTTTAGGCTAATTTTAATAGCAAACCTCTTATCACATTGTGAACATTTAAATGGCTTTCCTCAAGTATGTATTCTTTCATGAATTTGTAGATATCTTTTTTGATTGAAGCGTTTATCACATTCAGAACACTTAAATTGTTTTTCTCCAGTGTATTCTTTCATGACGTTGTAGATTTTTCTTTTGATTGAAGCTTTTATCACATTCAGAACACTTAAATGGTTTTTCTCCAGTGTGTATTCTTTCATGACGTTGTAGACTAACTTTATGATTGAAGCTCTTATCACATTCTGAACACTTAAATGGTTTTTCTCCAGTGTGTATTCTTTCATGACTATGCAGATATTTCTTTTGATTGAAGCTTTTATCACATTCAGAACACTTAAATGGTTTTTCTCCAGTGTGTATTCTTTCATGATTTTGTAGACTACCTTTTTGATTGAAACTCTTATCACATTTTGAACACTTAAATGGTTTTTCTCCAGTGTGTATTCTTTCATGACTTTGTAGAGATTTCTTTTGCTTGAAGCTTTTATCACATTCAAAACACTTAAATGGTTTTTCTCCAGTGTGTATTCTTTCATGACTTTGTAGACTACATTTGTGACTGAAGCTCTTATCACATTCAGAACACTGAAATCGTTTTTCTCCAGCGTGTATTCTGTCATGACTTTGTAGATATCTTTTTTGATTGAAGCTTTTATCACATTTAGAACACTTAAATGTTTTTTCTCCAGTGTGTATTCTTTCATGATTTTGTAGACTACCTTTTTGACTGAAGCTCTTATCACATTCAGAACACTTAAATGGTTTTTCTCCCGTGTGTATTCTTTTATGAATTTGTAGATTACTTTTTAGATTGAAGCTCTTATCACATTCAGAACACTTAAATGGTTTTTCTCCCGTGTGTATTCTTTCATGAATTTGTAGATTACTTTTTAGATTGAAGCTCTTATCACATTCAGAACACTTAAATGGTTTTTCTCCCGTGTGTATTCTTTCATGAATTTGTAGATTACTTTTTAGATTGAAGCTCTTATCACATTCAGAACACTTAAATGGTTTTTCTCCTGTGTGTATTATTCCATGAATTTGTAGATTACTTTTTTGATTGAAACACTTATCACAGTCAGAACACTTAAATGGTTTATCTCCAGTATGTACTCTTTCATGAATTTGTAGAGATCTTTTTTGATCAAAAGTTTTATCACAGTCAGAACATTTAAATGGTTTCAGTCCACTATGAATTCTTTCATGCCTTCTCTGATCTGATTTTGATAGAAAGTATTTAGCACATTCAGAACAGTTAAATTGTTTCTCTCCAGAATGTACTCTTTCATGATTTTTTAGGTTATTTTTATAAGTAAAGCTTTTAACACATCGAGAACATTCAAATGGCTTCTCTCCAGAGTGAATTCCTTTGTGAATTATTAGGCTAGCTTTAATAGCAAACTTCTTATCACATTGTGAACATTTAAATGGTTTTTCTCCAGTGTGTATTCTTTGATGAATTTGTAGATTGCTTTTTCGATTGAAGCTTTTACTACAGTCAGAACATTTAAATAGGTTCTCTCCAGTGTGTAGTCTTTTGTGTATTCTTAGGTTAGCTTTATTAACGAATCTCTTATCACATTCAGAACACTTAAACGGTTTTTCTCCCGTGTGTATTCTTTCATGCATTTGTACATTACTTTTTCGACTGAAGTTTTTATCACGTTTAGAACACTTAAATTGTTTCAGTCCAGTCTGAATTATTTCATGCCTTCTTTGATCTGATTTTGATTTAAAACATTTACCACTTGGTGCTGTTACTCTAATAAAGCCTCTTTCACAGTCAGCTGAAGGATCTCTTCTGGAGGGGTCTCTCTGTTTCCATTTCTTCCGCTGCTGCCCATTAAACATTCCCATTCTCTCACTGTTACGTCTGCATCTATCACCTATTGGATATAAATGAAAGTAAGATCACTAATTTTACAGCTATAGAGAAGGACACAGATAAGGAATTATCCCCATAAAATTTGTTAAAGATATTTGCTGGGCTAAGGAGCCATAAGGTATAAAAGAAACGGGAGCTGGTGTTGCTTGTAGACTGGTACAAGTCAGCAATAGCACATGAAGAGAGAAGAATAGGCCACTGGATCTCATCCTACTGGTTCTGGGCTTCTCATCCTCATCTCCAGTCTCTACACTGAATCCCTTCACTCAGATTACAGCCACTAAAGTCCACTGAGAATGTACAAACGACTCTGCAACAGATGGACTAGTTACAGTCATAAGAACATAAGAAATGCCATACTGGGTCAGTCAAAGATCCATCAAGCCCAGTATCCTGTTTCCAACAGTGGCCAATCCAGGTCACAAGAACCAAGCAGTTTCCCAAAAAGACACAGAGGTTCCAATGGAGAAAGGTGAATAGTGGGGTACCCCAGGGATCTGTGCTGGGTCCGCTGCTTTTTTACATATTCATAAATGACCTGGAAAAGGGAATAACGAGTGAGGTCATCAAATTTGCAGATGACACAAAGGTATTTAAAATTGTTAAAACCCAAGAGGATTGTGGAAAATTGCAAGAGGATCTTGATAAATTGGAAGACTGGGCATCAAAATGGGAGATGAAATTTAATGTGGACAAGTGCAAAGTTATGCACCTAGGGAAGAACAACCCAAACTATGGTTACACGATGCAAGGTTCCACATTAGGAGCCACCACCCAGGAAAAAGATTTAGGCGTCATTGTGGATAACATGATAAAACCCTCCGCCCAGTGTTCAGCGGTGGCCAAGAGAGCAAATAGAATGCTAGGTATTAAAACAAAGGATATTATAATTTATTTTATTTATTTATTTAACATTTTTTATATACCGCACTATTCATCATCAGTGCGGTTTACATTAAACAAAATACCTGTCAATACATGACTGATCTAGGTTTACAGATAACAGGGAAGATAAACTGGGTGTGAACTGGGGATAACTATCTACATAATTATATATACATTAAATAGGTTACATCGGGATTTGATATTTGACAAGATACAGTGTTTTCACATTTTGATCCTTTGTTCTGGATTGTTGTTATGTGTAGGAGTTATCTGAGTGAGGCGGGAGCCGGTTCTATTGTGAGTATGGCAGCCTGAAGTGCAAAGTGAATAAATAGTGCTTGATGGACTTTCTGAATTGGGTGATATCTATATGCCTCTATATCGTTCCATGGTGAGACCGCACCTTAAATATTGTGTGCAATTCTGGTCGCCATATCTTAAAAAGGATAAAGCGTTATCAGAAAAGGTTCAGAGAAGAGCCACCAAAATGGTAAAGGGGATGGAAGGATACCCCTATGAAAAAAGGCTAAAAAGGTTAGGGCTCTTTAACCTGGAAAAGAGACGGCTGAGGGGAGATATGACAGAAGTCTATAAATTAATGAACGGAGTGGAACGGGTAAACGTAGATCGATTGTTTACGTTATCAGAATATAGAAAGATTAGGGGACATGCATACATATATTTCATACTTTGGACACATCATGCGAAGAGAGAGATCATTAGAGAAAGACATCATGCTTGGCAAGATAGAAGGTCAGTGCAAAAGAGGAAGGCCAGCAATGAGATGGATTGATACAATAACAGCAGCTACGGTTACCAGTCTGTCAACAATGAGCCGCCTGACTCAAGACCGAACACAGTTTAGGATAGCTATCCAGAAGGTCGTCGTGAGTCGACTCCAACTCGACGGCACTTAACAACAACAAAGGGACATGCAATGAAACTACAGAGTAAACTATTTAAGACTAATAAAAGAAAATATTTTTTCACTCAACGTGCAATCAAACTCTGGAATTTGTTACCGGAGGATGTAGTAAAGGCTGTTAGTGTAGCTGGGTTTAAAAAAGGTTTGGACAAGTTCCTGGAGGAAAGGTCCATAAACCATTATTAAGAAGGGACCCAATACAAGCATTGTGGAACCTGTGTCTTTTGGGGAAACTGCTAGGTACGTATGATCTAGATTGGCCACTGTTGGAAACAGGATACTGGGCTTGATGGACCTTGGTCTGACCTAGTATGGCATATCTTATGTTCTTATGTTCCATAATGCTTGTATTGGGGCAAACAGTGGATTACCCGGGTCCTCTTTAATAATGGTTTATGGACCTTTCTTCCAGGAACTTGTCCAAAGGTTAAATTAGACTTACCTGCTAATTGTTGTTCCTGGAGTGGAACCAGTCTAGTCCCGAAACCTCTGGGTTGTCCATCCCATCTAGCAGCTTGGAGACTGAGAAACTCCTCCTTTTGTGACATCACACGTATATCCCTCCAGGATCCGCCTCCTGCCACCAGTACCCTATTGACAAAGCAGACTCACCGGAGCAACCAGTAAAAATTTTGCCACTCACATTAACTAACCAGAACTACAGCAAACTTAAAAAACTTAATAGAGGATCGAGCCCTCTTCTATACTGTGACTTGAAAACTCGAGCAGGCCACCCTCTCACCCAAAGGAAAGGATAGTAAGACCCAACAGAGAACCAAACCTAGGATCCGTGACACATCGTATTACTGCCAATTGTGGTGTTGCTGAGCAGCCTTTTCAAGTTTGCGATTCAGCTAAGTAGCATAATTGAAGCTGTCTTTAAAAGAGAAAAAGACTGTTTTCTATTTACTAAAATGGACGGGCCACAACGGTGAGAGGGGAACTCCTCTTTGCTTGGCTGGCGTTTCCGACAAAAAAAAAGTTGTTGCATAGAGCATTTTTACTGATTCTGGATAGTCGGTTTATTTAGCATCGGGTTTTGTTTTTTTGGAATTGTAGATTTTGACCTCGTCATAGGTATTTTGTTTTTTTTGCTTTGGGTCCAAGTTACGTCAGATCAATGGGTACTGGAAGTCATTCAGGAGGGCTACACACTGGAATTCATTCGTCCAGTGCGGGAGGCCTTCGTGCAGTCTCCCAGCAGATCGGTAGCAAAGTGTTCTGCTCTGTGGGAGACAGTACAAAGGTTGCTGACCCTCGGGGCAATCGTCTCAGTGCCTTCAGACCAGTGCAGATGCGGTCGGTACTCCATCTACTTCGCCGTCCCAAAAAAGGATGGAGGGGTCCGGCCGATTCTAGATCTCAAAGGGGTAAATCGTTGTCTACGGGTGTCACATTTCCACATGGAGACCCTGCGGTCAGTGATAGTGGCGGTGCAGAAGGGAGAATTTCTCATGTCTCTGGATTTGTCGAAGCGTATCTCCATATTCCCATCAGACCGGAACATCACAAATTCCTCAGATTTGCAGTTCCGTTCGGGCATTATCATTTCCAAGCGTTGTCTTTTGGGCTAGCAACGGCACCGAGGATTTTCACCAATGTGATGGTGGTGGCATCGGCAGCGTTGCGCAAGGAGGGCATCCTGATGCATCCTTACCTAGACGACTGGTTAAACCGAGCAAAGTCACAGGCCGAGAGCGAAACGGTGACGGCCCGGGTAGTAGCTTTCTTGGAAAGTCTCGGTTGGGTAGTCAATATGGCAAAGAGTCATCTGGTTCCCTCACAGACTCTGGAATACCTGGGGGCTCGCTTCGACACTCGGATCGGAACAGTGTTTCTCACAGGACAGCGAGCACAGGGTCTGCGAGAGCTGGTGCGGAGGTTCTTGAGGTTCAAGACCCCCTCAGCATGGCATTACCTGCAACTACTGGGCACCATGGCGGCAACGATAGAGACAGTGCCGTGGGCGAGAGCGCACATGAGGCCCTTGCAGGGGGCTTTGCTTCGCAGATGGTCGCACCAGCAGGATCCTCTGTCCCGGAAGCTACCCTGCCCGGAGAAAACCCAGTTGGCCCTGCTTTGGTGGTTGCTTCCAGAGTCGCTGGAGCGGGGGAGGGCTCTGGAGGTGCCAGACTGGGTGGCAGTGATGACGGACACCAGCTTGCAGGGCTGGGGAGCTCATTGTCAGGGCAATTTCGCACAAGGCCAGTGGACCTCTCAGAAGATGAATTGGTCGATCAATCGGTTGGAATTAAGAGCGGTAGTCCTGGCCCTCCAGGAGTTTCAGTCATTGCTTGGAGGGAAGGCGGTCTGGGTGTTGTCCGAAAATGCGTCGGCGGTGGCCTACGTCAACAAGCAAGGGGGGACCAGCAGCGTGGCGCTAGAAGCCGAGGCCACAGTTCTGTGTCACTGGGCAGAAACGAATCTCTTGGACCTGTCGGCAGCACATGTGGCAGGAGTGGACAATGTGGAGGCCGATTTTCTCAGTCGGGTGAAGGTGGATCCAGGGGAATGGGTCCTACATCCCGAAGTCTTCGAGATGGTGGTCCGCCGGTGGGTCCGCCGGTCATGGACCTCATGGCGACATTCGCTTCCGCAAAGGCCAGTCGCTTCTTCAGCAGGTGCCGGGAAAGGATGTCGGAAGGCTTGGACGCCCTTATGCAAGACTGGCCAGAGGGTCAACTGCTGTATGTCTTTCCTCCGTGGGTTCTGATAGGAAGAGTCCTGCAATGAGTAGAGCGATTCAAAGGTCAGGTAATTCTGATAGCGCCAGATTGGCTGCGGCACCAGTGGTACGGGGACCTGGTGAGGTTGTTGGTGGCAAAGCCCTGGCATCTTCCCTGCCGACCAGATCTGTTGATTCAGGGGCCTCTGTGCATGCCTCACGTGGATTGGTTCTCGCTTATGGCTTGGATCTTGAGAGGGCTCGGTTAAGATCCCGGGGGTATTCAGCGGCGGTCATAGCTACCTTATTGAGATCCAGAAAGCAGACTAAGTCGTTAGCGTATGTTCGTGTCTGGAGGATTTTCGAAGCGTGGTGCAGGTATAGGAAGTGCGAGGCTCTAAAGGCTTCTATTCCTCAGCTCTTGGAATTCTTGCAAGATGGCTTCGATAAAGGGCTAGCGGCTGCGTCCTTATGTGTTCAGGTGGCGGCATTGTCCTGCTACAAAGGCAGGGTTGCAGGTCAGTCGTTAGGATCTCAGCGAGATGTGAAGCGGTTTTTAAGAGCGGTGTTGCTGGTAAGGCCACCGGCTAGACAGATATTTCCTAAGTGGCAGCTCCCCTTCATACTGGATGTTCTAGAGCAGGAGCCCTTTGAACCGTTAGCCCGAGCGTCTCTCAAGGATCTCACGCTGAAAGTGGTATTCTTGGTGGCTGGCTGTTCGGCCAGACGAGTGTCAGAGCTGCAGGCACTTTCCTGTAGGGAGCCCTATCTTTCGTTCTTTGCGTCAAAGGTCGTCTTGAGACCGGTGCTGGCCTTTCTGCCGAAGATAGTCTTGGCATTTCATGTGAACCAGGAGATCTCCTTACCGGTGTTCACCAAGGACGCGGATGGGTCCTCATCAGAGAAGCAGCATCTTTTGGATGTCCGGAGATCGTTGAAGGAATATCTCCGTAGGACGGCGTCCTTTCGTCAGTCAGACAGGCTGTTTGTGCTGTTTGCGGGGCCAAGAAAGGGTGAAGCGGTGTCAAAGGCATCCTTTGCGCATTGGATTAAAGAGGCCATTGCGTTGGCTTATGTGTTGAAAGGTCGGATAGTGCCGGAAGGGTTAAGGGCCCACTCCACCAGGGCGTAGTCCACTTCCTGGGCAGAGGCTAGGTTGGTGTCTCCGGTGGAGATTTGTAAGACGGTGACCTGGTCGTCTTTAAATTCCTTTGTTCAGCACTATCGTCTGGATGTGCAAATGGCAGAAGAGACCTCGTTTGGATCAGCAGTACTTCAGGCTGGTTTGCCAGGTCCCTCCCATGTATAATGTGCTTCACTGCTCTGGTACTGACCCAGAGGTTTCGGGACTAGACTGGGGACACGATCAGGAAGGTTAAATTAGACCTACCTGCTAACTGTTGTTCCTGGAGTGGAACCAGTCTAGTCCCGCTTCCCTCCCGGCATTCACAGGTAAGAGCTATTTGATGTAACACTGTTTCAGTTAAAAGTAAATAAATTAATAGAGAGACATAATGGGAACAGAGATTTATCTGCTTTCAAATCTCACTATGTTTTCTATCGTTCCCAATTACACTCTGCTAAACGTGACTATTATTCTACTACGATCTCACAGGCTTCTAACCATACACGGCATCTCTATTCTTCCTTTCGCTCTCTTCTCTCTTTACATGCTTCGCCAGCCCCTCCTGCTTCCCAGTCATCTCCATCTCCATCTCAACTGGCTTCCTTCTTTGTCTCCAAAGTCACTTCACTGAGGGCCCAGCTTCCCTCGTGTCCTGCTCCCATCACCTCCCCTCCCCCTGTTCCCTCCCCACCACCCGTTTCTCAACTCTCTCACTTTTGGGCTACCTTTTCCCCTATCTCTGCAGCTGAACTTCATCATCTCCTCTCTTCCTCCAAAAAAACCTCCTGCCCACTTGATCCTATTCCCTCTTCTTGGCTCCTCACTCCTTCACTGGGTGCCTTTTCATCTATCCTGGCCATGTTTAATTCCAGCTTATCCACAGGAACTTTCCCTAGTCTTTGGAAACACGCTTTGGTATGTCCCATCTTGAAAAATCCTACCCTGGATCCCTCTCTCCCTTCTAACTATCGCCCTGTGTCTAATCTTCCTTTCTTATCCAAACTTCTAGAAAAATTTGTCTTCGCCCAACTCTCTCACCACTTGGATTCTACTAACTTCCTTCACCCTCGTCAATCTGGGTTCCGTCCAGGGCACAGTGTTGACACGGTTCTTCTTGCCTTCACTAACTCACTGCATGTAGCCCATGATCACGGTGATATCTCAGTGGCAGTTGCTCTAGATCTCTCAGCGGCTTTCGACCTAGTTGATCACTCCCTTCTCCTCCACCGTCTTCGGGAAGCTGGTCTCTGCAGCACAGTTCATCACTGGTTTCATTCCTTTCTCTCTTCTCGTTCCTGTGCAGTTCTCTCCTCTTCATCTACTCTTCCCCCCTCCGATTCCTAGCACCTCCCCTGTGGTGTTCCTCAGGGTTCTGTCCTTGCTCCTCTTCTTTTCAATCTTTTCTTGGCCCCCCTCGCTCTCCTTATACAACAGTCTGGTATTTCGGCTTTCTTCTATGCTGATGACATTCTTCTACTCCACCACACATCTCCTTCTTCCCCCGATCTCTCCCCTCTCAATTCTTGTCTCACTTCTGTCGCCAATTGGCTCACCTCTAACTGTCTTCACTTGAATCTTACCAAAACTCTGGCCATATGGTTCACTCATGGTGGCCCTTCTCCCTCACTAGCCCCTTCTTTCTCCAATTCCTCAGTCCCACTATTTCTCACCTTTCGGTACCTGGGTGTCCATTTTGATTCGGATCTCTCCTTCTCTGCACACATTTCTCATATTACTAAAACCTCATTCTTCTTTCTTCGACAAATTCGCTCAATTCGTCCCTTTCTTTCTTCCTCAGCTCAGACCACACTGGTCTTATCTTTGGTAATGTCTCGTATTGACTTTTCTAATTCCTTATTCCTTGGTCTTCCTCAATATCAGTTGTCCCGCCTTCAACGCATACAAAACACTGCTGCACGTCTTATCACCCGCTCTTCTATTCGCGATCATGTCACTCCTATACTTCTCCATCTTCACTGGCTGCCTGTTCCTTTCCGTTCCCAATTTAAGATGTTAATCCTACTACACAAGGTCTTTCACACTGGTACCCCTTCCTACTTAGCTGACCTACTATCTTTCCATTCTCCCCTGTTCTTTCCATCTTAATCGTCTTGCCCTCCCTTCCCCCGCTCGTGCCCACCTACAGCTCACCCGTTTCTCCGCCTTCTATTTTGCTGGTCCTGCTCTCTGGAACTCTCTCCCTCCCTCCCTTCGCCTAGAATCTCAATATGTCACCTTTAAACACAACCTCAAGACCCACTTATTTTCCCTGGCATTCGACACCCCTTCCCCATTTGTATGACCCCCCCTTCTTAGTACTATATGTTTGCCTCTTGTGTCCTGTCTTGTCCTTGTCTTCTTTACTCCTTCTGTCCTATTTACAAATTGTACATTTCTTTTCCTTTTCTCGGCCTTGGCCAAGTTTTAATGTAATTTTATCATTGTACACCGCCTTGATTATCCCAGAAAGGCGGTTTTTATCAAATAAATAAACCTTAAACCTTAAACCTTCTGGGGTATGGATCTTAGGTGACACGGCTGGGTGAACATGCTTCTCGATTAAGAACAAAATTGGCATTGGCTCCTTTGGTTGAACATGGTATGAAGTTGTCACATATTTTTGAAGAGCTTCGTTGGCGTGTGTTGGACTTTGTACCATTGAATCCACGAGGTGGTGATCGACTGCAAATCTTACAGAATTTGGAACAGAGGTGGATTTTCCATCTTAATACCGTACATCCACAAGATATGAATATGCAAATGGATTGGCATACGGTACAATAATACTGCCTTTTAAAGAGTTAAGAATAATCATTTATGTTTGGGGGAGGTCTCTGTTCAGTGATCCCTCCCCTTCTCATTCTGATTGGCTCCTTTTTGCACCAACTTTGATTGGTGCATTCTGAAACAGCTGGGTGAACGTTGGCGGGACTGGTGTATATATAAAAAAAAAGCGTTCTTCACAGAAACAAGTTTGATGGCTGATTTCTTACCACACAGTGGCTTTGACCTGAAGCAGGGGGATTACTGTGACACCCCGAAACGTGACACGTCGTATTACTGCTGATTGTGGCGTTGCTGAGCAGCCTTTTCAAGTTTGCGATTCAGCTAAGTAACATAATTGAAGCTGTCTTTAAAAGAGAAAAAGACTGTTTTCTATTTACTAAAATGGACGGGCCACAATGGTGAAAGGGGAACTCCTCTTTGCTTGGCTGGCCTTTCCGACAAAAAAAAGTTGTTGCATAGAGCATTTTTACTGATTCTGGATAGTCGGTTTATTTAGCATTGGGTTTTGTTTTTTGGAATTGTAACTTGGACCCAGGCAGAATAAAATTCCTGCAGACGCCCCCCTACTGGAACCAGGGGCGACTGGGTCCCCCTCACTTCATTGTGACTTTTTGAAATTAAGAGGGGAGGAGGAAGAGGATCGAAACCCCTGGTTTCTGTTGGGGAAACGCCCCTTTTGACCTGAATTGAACCTTTGGGAACGGAAACGGCGAAAATCACGTAGCTGTCCCCTGCCCACTGGGGCTCCTCGAGCCGGCTTAGGCTTGTCCTCTGGTAATCTGCCTCCTTTGGACTCCCCCAGATCCTTCACCAGATTCTCTAAATCCTCTCCGAACAAAAAACGGCCCTTAAAGGGCAGTTTACTTAACCTAGCCTTAGAAGAGCTATCCGCCGCCCAGTTGCGTAGCCACAGATAACGCCGTGCTGCTACCGCTGACGCCATGCTTTTAGACAGGCCTCGCATAAGATCATAATGGATATCCGCCAGATAGGCTGCCCCTGATTCTAGCCGGGAAGCCTCTCCCGCGAAAAGACTCGGCTGTCCCTCTTGCACCTGCTGCGCCCAGCGAAGGCAGGCTCTGGCCACCCATGCTCCGCACACCGCCGCCTGGAGCGATATCGCATTGATGTCAAAACTTGCCACAACAAAACATCCAACTTTCTGTCCTGGACATCCTTGAGAGCCGCTATACCCTCTACAGGTATTGTGGTCTTCTTGGTCACAGCCGAGACAGCTGCGTCCACCTTTGGGCAATTTAAAGACCTCTTTATCCTGGTCCAACAATGGATAAAGACGTGCCATAACTCTGGAGCCTTTCAGAGGAGCCTCCGGAACGTTCCACTCCTCCTGAAACATCTCTTGAAACACCCTGTGCATCGGGAACGCTTTCTGATTCTTTCTGAACACCTGCAGCAGAGGATCCTCTAGCGTCTCATCCTCTGCTGACCCTGGCGCCGGCATATTGAGCGCCTTTAGTGTCTCTACAATGAGTGCCGGCAACTCCTCTCTTCTGAAGACTCGCACCACTCTAGCCTGATCCTCTCTCAGAGAGCTCACCTTCCTCTAGCTCATCTAAGCCCAAACTATGGCTTTCCTCATCCGACTGCGGACCCTCAGAAGTCCCCGGTTCTTCTCTCAACTTGACCTCACCCCGGTGCCTCTTGCTCCCGCTCGGAGGGCCTTCCATCCGTGGGGACACCGAGCGTTTCTTCGCTCTGCCCGCTTCCGCGGTGCCTCTCTGAGGTAGAGCATTGCCAAACATCGCCTGCTGCAGCAACGCTACAAACTGTTGTGAAAAAATGGAAGTCAGCTCTTTAGGGAGCCCCGCCTGTGATGAGTGCGCTCCCAAGAGGGAAGAGGGCCCTGCCACCGGCTCTTCCTGTTCTACTTCGGGAACTAGTAAGGCCAAAGATTCTGCCTCTCCCCCCGTAGCCCCGGGCTACTGCTCCGCTGTGGGTTCTATAGCCGCAGACTCCCCTACACAGGACTTACAGACCCTTGCACTTGTGCCCTTCCGAGACCCACAAACCACGCACTGTGGCTTGGAAGGCATTGTGAAACAAAGAACAGCTTGTCTAAAAGTTGTAGGCTAAACTTGTTCTCCGTTAGAAAGAACAAAGCCCCGGTTCTGAAGATTCACAGGGTAAGTCTTGAACCACAAAAAACAATACTTCTGTCACCCTCTATAACAAAAACATGAGGTACCCCTTTTTTTTTTTAAAGCAACCTCGCTAAGAATCCTGCGGGAATCCGGAAGCTCCTGAGCAAAAACCCAGGTGGGCCTGCAGCCTGAGCACGCCGGTGCCACGCGGCAGAGCCACGAGACTGTTTCGCCCCAAAAAACAAATGCGCTGAAGAGATAATAATCGCTTACCTTTTCCCGATGGCAGAGCAAGTTAAGTGGTCTTTTTAAACTAAACTGTGCTTGCCGCCGATTCCGGGAACCCTTCACTGCCCCGGATCCAATCGCCACCACTGCACGTCAAAATTAAGCTCCCAGCTCCGTGCGGAGGTGAAGAGCCGCCAGGCGCACTCCTCTGTGCGGCGCCGGCTAAGCCCTGCTTCCAGTACCTCGTTTAAATTTGCACACTTCTGAATACAGGCTCTGCTGTCCTCTAGGCAAAAGCTTCTGAAAGAGCAGGCCCTGCAAGCTAAGATGGAAAAAACAGCTTGGAGCAGACAGGGGGGGGTGGGGGGGGGAGGAAGAAAGAAATCAAAGATGAGAAAACCGGTCTGCTAAGAAGATTTAAAGTCACAGACACTGTAAATGAAGATACCCCTCTCTAACTAAACCAAACCTCCTATAACAAAACTAAACTGTGCCTCTCAATTCCCAATTGTTTCTCCGGCGAGCCCGAACCCCCGGGCTCCCTATCTATCCAGCTGCTTGGAGACTGAGGTAGCTGGTGGCAGGAGGCGGATCCCGGAGGGATATACCTGTGATGTCACAAAAGGAGGAGTTTCTCAGTCTCCAAGCTGCTAGATGGGATGGACAACCCAGAGGTTTCGGGACTAGACTGGGGACACGATCAGGAACCTTTTTTAAACCCAGTTACATGAACAGTTTTTACTACATCCTCCAGGCATGAATTCTAGAGTTTGATTACGCATTGAGTGAAAAAATATTTTCTCGTATTAGTCTTAAACGGGTTAGACTATAGATTCATTGCATTTACCCTAGTCTTTCTATCTTTTGATGGCGTAAAGAATTGATCTACATTTACCCGTTCCACTCTATTCATTAATTTATAGACCTCTATCATATCTCCCCTCAGCCATCTGTTTTCCAGGTTGCAGAGCCCTAACCTTTTAAGGATCTCCTCATATTTAAGATGCAGTCACACCATGGAACAACACAGAAACATTATAATATTCTTTATTTTATTCTCCTTGCCTTTCCTTATGATTCCTAGCATCCTATTTGCCTTCTTGGCTGCTGCTGCGCACTGGGTGAAGAGTTTCAATGTGTTATCCACGATGACACCTAAATCTTTTTCCGGGTGGTGGTTCCTTATGTGGAGTTGCCAAGCAGCTCTCGTCACCGCCAGTCATTTAAGACTCAACTGCCGGGATTATATGTGGATATTTAACCAAGCTGCCAAAATGACCTGCAGCCTGTACATAGTTACCCCGGTTAGTCCAAGTTATGAAACCTGTTAGCTTTAAGTACAGTTCAAGCTCTGCCTGCACTGTACAGATTTGTTGTTGACTGTAAACTGAGCTGATTTTAAATAGCGCGGTATAGAAAAGACTTAAAATAAATAAATAAATCATGTAACCTTAGTTTGGGTTGTTCTTTCCTAGGTGCTTAACTTTGCACTTGTCCACATTAAATTTCATCTGCCATTTGAACGTCCAGTTTTCCAATTTATCAAGGTCCTCTTGCAATTTTTCACAATCTTCTTGGGTTTTAACAACTTTGAATAAATTTGGGTCTTCTGCAAATTTGACTACTGCATTCGTTATTCCCATTTGCAGATCATTTACGAATATGTCAGAAAGCAGCAGACCCAGCACAGATCCCTATTCACCTTTCTCCATTAAGAAAATTGCCCATTCTGCTCTATACTCTGCTTTCTATCTTTTAGCAGTTACTGATGCACAATAGTACACTACCTTCTATCCATTACTTTTTAACTTCACCAAGAGTCTCTCATGAGGGACCTTGTCAAAGGCTTTCTGAAAATACAGATACACTATATCAACCGGCTCACCTTTATCTACCTGTTTATTCACACCTTCAAAAAAACATAACAAATTAGTAAAACAAGACTTTCCTTGGCTAAAGCCATGTTGGTTTTCTCCCATTATACCGTGACTATCTACATGCTCAGTAATTTTGTTCATTATAATGCTTTCTATCATTTTGCCGTCTATTGATGTCAGGCTCAGCAGCCTGTAGTTTCCAGGATCACCCCTGGAACTCTTTTCAAAAATTGGTGTTACATTGGCAATCCTTCAATCTTCAGGTTCTACAGATGATTTTAATGCTAGTTCATAGCTTATTAATAGTAGGTCTTCAATCTTATATTTCAGTTCTTTCAACACCCTCGGATGTATACCATCCTTTACAGGTGATTTGCTACTCTTTATCAAATAATTGTAATATACCTTCCCGGTTTATCAATATTTCTTTCAATTCTTCTGATGTATCACCTTTAAATACCATTTCAGTCATGGGTAACTTCCCTACATCTTCTTCAGTAAAGACCGAAGTAAAGAGTTTGTTCGGTTTCTCCGCTATGGCTGTGTTCTCTTTTAGAGCTCCTTTTACTCCTCTATCATCTAATGGGCCAACTGACTCACAGGGTTTTTGCTATGAGTGTACTTGAAAAATGTCTTCACTATCCCCGCAATTCGACCCGTCTTCTGACCCCTACTAACTTCCCTGCACGCTGTTGGTGGAAGTTAGATGGGGGTGGAAAGGGGCAGAGTGGGGGGGTGTTAGGGCGGGCAGTGGGCGGTCTGCGGCCTTGGATGTACAGGGCCGATTCCAACATCGGCCCTGGGGGCCGGCAGACTGTACGGATATCCTATTCCACCTCTGAAGTGGAATAAGTTCCCCTAGTCTTTATCTTTATCTTTTTTTGAACATTTGATTGACCACCCAGACCAAAGCATCAGGGCGATGTACAATAAAGAAATTAAATGCTGCAAAAGAGAGAAAGGAATGCCAAAAATTTATGGCAGGACAGTAAAGAGGACAGGGCACACAGAAAGACAGAGACATGTGTAGTCGGAGGCCCGGGCATCGGAGGTGGTAGGAGTGGGGCGAAGAAGATTCCCCATAGCCCAATTTGGCCTTGGGGAGCCAGATCGGGGGTTGGGCTGCAGGGAATGCAAGATCTGTCCAGCAGCCAGGGATTGCAACACGAACACAAGCACAAGACCCAGAGCGGACACCATTCAGACCCATAGCATCTAGTCTAAAACCACCCAATCCACATCTGCAAGAGCACTGCTACTAACAGTACCAGCCCCCTGGAGCTCCCTTCCAGATGACCCAAGAGCCACCTCTGATGCCAAAGACTTCAGGAAGAAACTCAGAACCTACCTCTTCACAGAACACGACAGAGCCGTCAATTAATGCACGACTCTCCCCCATCCTGTTGACTCCTCCCCCGACAAAATCAGCTGACTCAAATCATGACACTGTCTTCTAAATATTGTATATACGCCTATATGTAAATAAGCTACTACCAAGAACCTCTGACGTCCACCACCCCACAAAACAATCTAATGTATAATTGCCATGTATCATGCTTATTGCTTTGATTATAGGATAAGGTGGTATATTAAACCTGTTAAATAAATAGATAAATTTCCTGAAAGGTGCGCTTTTTTTTGCTACAACAGCCTCTCTGACTTCACTTTTAAACCATGCTGGCACGTTTTTGGACTTCCTTCCACTTTTCTTAAAGCATGGAACATAACTGGTCTGGGCTTCCAAGATAGTATATTTAAACAAAGCCCATGCTTAAAGTAAAATTTTAACCGTTATAACTGTTTCTTTTAGTTTTTTCTTAATTATTTCCCTCATTTTATCATATTTTCCCTTTCGAAAGTTAAAAGGCAATACTGTGGATTTCCCTGTTATCCCTCCTCCATTTATGAAATTAAACGTGATCACACTATGATCACTATTGCCAAGTGGCCCCAACACTCCTATCTCTTGCACCAGATCTTGTGTTCCACTAAGGACTAGGCTTCCCCTCTTGGGGATTTATTAACCAGCTGCTCCAAGAAGCAATCATATATTTCATCTAGAAACTTTATCTCCATAGCATGTCCTGCCGTGACACTGACCCAGCCAATACCAGGGTAATTGAAATCGCCCATAATTATTACTGTATTGTAATTTTTATTAGCTTCCCTGATTTCTTTGAGCATTTCATCATCCATTTGTTCATTATGGCCAGCGGTCAGTAGAAGACCCCCACTGCCATTGCCTTCCTCTTTTTACATGGAATTTCAATCCGTAGAGATTCTACAATTATTTTGATTCCTGCAAAATTTTAATCCTTTGTGACTCAATGCCCTCTCTAATCTAGAGTGCAACCCCTCCACCAATTTGATCTACTCTATCATTGTGATATAATTTGTACCCAGGTATCAGTGCCCCACTGGTTGTCCTCCTTCCACCAGGTCTCTGAGATACCAATCATATCTAATTTCTCATTTAGTGCTATATACTCTCCCATCTTATTTTTTAGACTTCTAGCATTTTAGAAGTCGTATTTTATTCATACTAATCTGGTTATCAGTAGGCAGGAGTAATTTGGAATCTTTGCTCTGTACTTAAGGGCATTTGGGTTACTTTTGTCTTTACTGACACCTCTCTGTTGATACGCCCTAACGTTCACCCTCTATGCGCAAGTTTAGAAATATTCCACCATACAAAGCAAGAATTGTATCCTAAAGGAATTCTTGGCTCACCCCTCTTGGTATCAGTATTCTCCTCTCCTCCCTCCAGCTGGTCCTTGAGATGAACCTCTTCTAATTTCAGGCTCTCTACTGTGGAATCATTACAGTAGCCTCTTCTGCCTGATAGAGAAATGGAAAAGTAATTCAGCGATAATAGGGGAAATTAAGACTTCAGAAAAGCAACACTTGGATAAAAGTGACATGATGGAAATCCTGTGAGTTCTGAAAATTAAAGTATCCTGGTGGAAAGCTTTATGTATCTTCCGTAGCAATGAAATGGCACCAAGGTAGGGAACACGAAGGAAAAATTTCACTTACCATTTAATTTCCTTTCCTTGAATCCTGCTAGACCAGTCCAGACAAGTGGGTTAAGTCCCCCTGCCAGCAGATGTTGGAGACAGAGAAAGTGCAGAAACTTCAACAAACAGGCTCTGGCATATAGAGAGACTCCCCTAGGTGTCACCCTTAGTATACTTATGTAAAAACAGAGGAAGCCCCATGTCAACCAAAATGCATTAAAACTCCCCAGGAGAACCTGGAACGGTGACTACCAACAAGTGCAACTAAGTACAAAGAGGGTAGGCAGGCTAAACTGACTTCTGAGCCTGAAACTGAGATCACAGGCTGTCCTTCCTGAAAGCTGTATTAAATGAATGACGACCCAAGGCTGTTGTTGAAGAATGCAGTGAGGGGTGAGTCCTGGACTGGTTTAGCAGGATTCCAGGAAAGGAAATAAACAGTAAATGAAATTTCTCCTTCCAATTCAACCTGCTAGACCAGTCCAAACAAGTGGGAAGTACTCAAGCTACACACCTGCTGGGCGGGAAGATACAGCCGTTGTTACCACACTGGCCCCAAAATGCACCGCAGCCCGAGCCTAGAGGTCAAGGCAGTAGCGACATGTGAAGGTGGAAAGAGAGGACCAGGTGGCCGCCCAACAAATGTCAATGGGCGAGACTTTGCGAGCATTCCGCCCAAGATGCTGCCTGCGCCCACATGGAATGTGCATGAAGCCCTACGGGGATAGGCTTGTTATACAGGATGTAAGTGGAATCGATGGCGTTCTTCATCCAGTGTGCAATCGTAGCCTTGGATGCTGCCAGGCCTTTATGCAGCCCAGCAAATACTATTGAAAGGAAGCCGTGACCTTAAGGTAGCGATGTAGAACTCTCCAGACATCGACTGCCTGAAAATTGTCCAGAGACTTGGAGCCCCATTCCTTCGGAAAGGAGGGTAAGGAAATGGTCGGATTCACATGAAAAGGCCCACCTTGGATAAGAAGGTGGGCACGACACGAAGCGACACCCCTTCAGAAGTGAATAAGAGAAAGGGCTCTTTACAGGAGAGCGCCTGTAGTTCCGACACACACCTGGCTGATGTGATAGCGACTAGGAAGACTGTCTTTAAGGAGAGATTTCTGAGAGTGGCATGCGGGAGAGGCTCAAAAGGAGTCTTCATGAGGCTCTGGAGCATGAGGGAAAGGTCAAGTGTACATAGTGGAGACCGTAGTGTGCGGACCCCACGCAGGAAATGACTGATGTCTGCATGAGATGCAAGTGAATGCCCCGCAATAGGGCCACTGAAGCAGGTTAGGGCTGCTACTTGTACTCGGAGAGAACTGAGAGCAAGACCATTATTAAGCTGTCCTTTAGAAACACTAAGATTTCTGGAATCTGCACTCACCATGGCGAACACTGTTGGCAAGCGCACCACGACTCAAATAAGTGCCATACGCGAGTGTAAGTCAACGATGTGGATGGCCAAGTGCTTTAAGCAGAGTCTGAAACACCTTAAGTGAATAGCCTTTACGGATTAGACTCTGCCTCTCGAGAGCCAAGCTGTAAGCGAGTAAAGAGCTGGGTTGTCCATTAGGACTGGACCCTCCCCCAGCAGACTGCAACGAGAGCCCAGCAGTAGGGGAGAGGACACTTGCAGCTGAACAAGGTCCGCATACCACGGGTGCCTGGGCCAGTTGGGTGCTACCAGGACCACCAGACCGGGGAGAGAGTCAATGTGATGGAGACAGCTCCCAATCAGTGGCCACGCTAGAAACAGGTATAGCAACAAGAGCACTGGCCAATGCTGGGCCAGGGCTTCTATCCCCTGACAGCTGAATTCCGTGCAGCGACTGAAGAAGTCAGGGACTTTGGCATTTGCAGCAGTGGCCATGAGGTCGAACCTGGGTTGGCCCCAGAGACTCATGATATGATGGAAGGCCACTGGATGGAGTTTCCACTCGCTGGGATCCAGGGTATGCCCACTGAGAAAGTCGGCTTAAACATTGTTTACCCCAGCAATGTGTTTGGGTGAGAGAGATTGCAGGTGCCGCTTGGCCCAAGGAAGGAGAAGCGCCATCTTCCTGGTGACCCACGGGACTTTCAAGCCAACCTGTTGGTTGAGAGAGGCCACCATGGAGGCATTGTCGCAGAGGACATGGACTGAGTGATGACAGAGTAGCGGGAGAAAGGCCTACAGAGCAAGGCGGACTGCTTGCGCCTCGAGCCGGTTGATCATCCAGAGGACTTCCTGCCATGACCAGGAGTCCTGGGCCGTCTGACTGCCACAATGCATCCCCAAGCCTGAGAGGCTGGGTTCTTTTGTGATCAGGATCCACTGTGGTACCTCAAGGAGAACCCCCCTTCAGAGGTTGTGAGGGCAAAGTCACCAGATGATACTGGAGCAGACCGTTCTGAGAAGAGCTCATATGCAAGACTACAGTGAGATACCTGGGAGTTACACTTGATCAGCAGCTTAATATGAAAGCCCATATCAATAACATAACAAAATTGGTATATCATAAAATCCGGACCCTCCGCCATCTTCGTCAGCTGTTAGAACCTGAAGACTTTCGAACTGTTTTTCAGGCCCTAATAATGCCTCACCTGGACTACGCCAATGCGATATTACATGGCCTTCCAAAAAGTACAACCAACCCCTTACAACTTGCAATGAATTCAGCTGCAAGAATCCTTCATGGAGCCTCCAGAAGATCCCACATTACTCCAATACTGAAACAGTTGCATTGGCTCCCCATACACGCCAGGATCTCTTTCAAGATTCTAACTATGACCCATAAAGCCATCAAGAAATACCCTGCTACTGCCATTACTGACCTAGTATCAATCACACCCCCTAACTGGGTAAGGAGATCGAATGCCTCAAATATCCTCATTCTACCTAAGGCAAGCACTAAGTGCTCCCAAGTTACCAGATCTAGGGCCTTTGCATTCTTTGCACCATCCTGCTGGAACGCTCTACCGGCGACTATCAGAACCATCAGTGATCTCTCCCAATTCAAGAAGGCACTGAAACATCACCTTTTTCTCCTTCACTATGATGTCTCAGTCGCCACCTCACACCCTCCTACTTTCACACCTCAATGCAGCACCTCAAGCTCATGCATCTCACATTCTTGACTGAATACTCGCAATCACACATTGAACCTCCTCCCATCATGAGATGCTTGTACAGTTCATAGAACCCTTTATATAGCTACATAAAATGGTTTGTATATATTTATCATGTTTTTCCCTGTTAAGAAACTTGTTTAATGTATACCCAACTTATTATACCTGTTTATTGTAAGCACAAATCACCAAGCTGAGATGTGTAGTTTAATGTTCATTGTAAACCGCACTGATTTCAAATAGCGCGGTATAAAAGAGACTTTAAATAAATAAATAAAATAAGAGGAAGATGCACATTGTAATTCTGCATTGCTGGAGACCAGTGAGATAGAAAGGCCATTGCAGGGGTCGCATGTGGGCCGTGCCCAAGGGACGACATCGATCATTAGAAACATAGAAACATGACGACAGAAAAAGACCACAAGGCCCATCTAGTCTGTCCTTCCATAACAACAACTACAACAGTCCACTTTTTACCTTTAGAGATCCTCTGTGTTGGTCCCATGCTTTTTTGAATTCAGTTACTGTCCTCATCTCCACCACCTCCACTGGGAGACTATAGCGTAGTTACTCACCTGTAACAGGTGTTCTCCAGGAGCAGCAGGAATCAGTCCTCACTTATGGGTGACGTCGGCGCCGACGGAGCCCTCGCGGAGCAATTTTCCCCAGCTTTCAAAGAAAGCCTTTGGGAATTGCAGCGCGCATGCGCGGTCCCCTTCCCGCCCAAGGGTGCCATCTTAGCCAGTCAGATGACATAGCTAAAAAAGACAGCATAAAAATTTGCAAAAAACTAAAGCAGATGACTGCAACTCCACGGGGAGGAGGGAGGGTTGTGAGGACTGATTCCTGCTGCTCCTGGAGAACACCTGTTACAGGTGAGTAACTACGCTTTCTCCAGGACCAAGCAGGAAGTCAGTCCTCACTTATGGGACTCACAAGCTCAAGGCTACCGGAGACCCTAAGCACAAAAATGAGCTCCCTCTAGCTCAGCAGCACAGAAGGAAAGAATCTTCGCTGAATTATTACCCACCGGTAGCCCACATCCGGGATGGAGGGTAGGAGTTGCTCAAACCTCGAAGAGATTACGGAGGACTGCCTGTCCGAAAGCACTGTCCCTGCGGGACTCCCTCTCGAGACAGTAATGGACCGCAAAAGTCTGGCTCGAAGACCAAGTAGCGGCCCGGCAGATGTCTGCCAGCGGAACAGAGCGGAGGTAAGCCACTGACGTAGCCTTTGCCCGAACGCAATGAGCCGTGACTCGACCTTCCAAGGAGAGTCCGGCTGCCCCATAAGCCCAAGAGATACAGTCTGCAACCCAGATGGACAGAGTACGCTTGGAGACCGGGAGCCCCAATTTATTGGGGTCAAAAGACACAAAAAGCTGAGCAGCTTTACGGTGCTCCCGCGTACGGTCAAGGTAGAAGTTCAAAGCCCTTCTACAGTCCAGGGTATGGAGGACCGTTTCAGCTCGGCTGGAGTGTGGTCTGGGAAAGAAGGTTGGAAGCACCACCTCCTGATTGACGTGAAAGGGGGAGACCACTTTTGGAAGAAATTTTGGGTGAGTCCGTAGGACTACCCTATTTTTGTAGAACCGAGTGTAAGGGGGATCAGACACGAGGGCCTGCAATTCACTTACGCGTCTAGCAGAAGTGAGGGCTATCAAGAACAGTGTTTTCCAAGAAAGAAAACGGAGAGAACAGGTAGCCATAGGTTCAAAAGGCGGACAGGTGATCCGCTGTAAAACCACATTCAGGTCCCAGTCAGGCGCTGGCGGGCGCAGAGGTGGTTTAAGTAGAAGGAGACCTCGGAGAAACCTCGCTACGAGAGGGTCGTTGGAGAGAGGTCTGCCGTCCACCGGCACATGATGTGCTGAAAGAGCACTGAGGTGAACTTTGACGGAGTTGGACTTAAGTCCCAGATTAGAGAGGTAAAGCAAGTACTGCAAGACCACCGACACCGGGCAGGAGAAGGGATCCTGAGACTGTCGGGTACACCAAACGGAAAAGCGACGCCATTTAAGGGCGTAGCATTTTCGAGTAGAAGGTCGCCGAGAAGCTAGGAACCACCTCTTCCACCTCTGCCGGCAGGAGGAGGGGAGCAAGGACTACCCTCTCAGCAGCCAGGCCATTAGATGGAGAGACCTGAGGTTGGGGTGTAGCAGAGACCCCTGATCCTGAGTGAGGAGATCCGGTTGAAACCCCAGAGGGAACGGATCCTCCACCGCTAATTGCAGCAGGAGTGGAAACCACGGCTGTCTGGGCCAGCGAGGAGCCACCAGGATCATGAAGGCTTTGTCTCGGAGAACCTTGAAGAGAGTCCGAGAGACTAGCGGGATGGGAGGGAAAGCATACAGAAGGCTCCCCGACCATGAGAGTAGAAAAGCGTCCGCCGCAACCCGAAGGGGGTGTGGCTGACGAGAGCAGAAGCGAGGAAGTTGCCGGTTGTGAGGACTGGCAAAGAGATCCACCGTGGGGAGGCCCCACTTTAGAAAGAGCTTCTGAACCACCAAGGGATCCAGACGCCACTCGTGCGGCTGGAGGATCCTGCTGAGTTTGTCCGCCAGGCAATTCTCTTGGCCTGGGAGATAAACTGCCTTGAGGAGAACGCCGTGACTGACGGCCCAAGAGCAGAGCTTCTGTGCCTCCCGACAGAGGAGGAAGGAGCCCGTGCCCCCCTGCTTGTTCACGTAGAACATGGCAACTTGATTGTCCGTCTGGACAAGGACGGACTGGTGAGAAGTCAGGTGGGAGAAGGCCTTGAGAGCCAGGCGGATCGCCCTGAGCTCCAGGAAGTTGATCTGCTGAGCAGACTCCCACGTGGTCCAGAGGCCCTGAGTACGTGCCCCTTGGCAATGCGCTCCCCAGCCCAGGAGGGATGCATCTGTTGTCAGCACCCGGGCCGGCTGAGGTGACTGGAAAGGCATGCCGAATATCAGGTTCGGCCGCTGAAGCCACCACCGGAGAGACGAGATCAGCGGCTCGGAGACACGCACTAGGTCTGCTAGGCCGCCTGTGGCTTGTCGCCACTGCCGGCGGAGACACCATTGAGCAGGCCGCATATTCAGGCGGGCATTGGGGGTCACATGGACGGTGGAAGCCATATGGCCGAGTAGTCTCAGGAAGCGCCTGGCGGAGACCAGGGGCTGGCTGCGAAAACGGTCGGCTAGGTCCATGAGCCGTTGAGCCCTGTCGAGCGGTAGGTACGCTCGTGCCTGAGGAGTGTGCAGCCTTGCGCCGATGAACTCGAGATCCTGTGAGGGGAGCAAAGTGGACTTTGCGAAGTTTATAACAAAGCCCAAGTACTGCAGAAGAGTCACCGTGCGGCGCGTGGCGTTGGTGACCTCCAGAGCGGACGCTGCTCTGATGAGCCAGTCGTCGAGGTACGGAAAGACATAGAGGCCGTGAAGGCGGAGATGGGCCGCCACCACCGCGAGACATTTTGTGAAGACTCGCGGTGCGGAGGACAGGCCAAAGGGCAGTACTCTGTACTGGTAATGATTTCCTGCCACCACAAACCTTAGGTATTGGCGGTGGCTTGGGTGGATGAGGATGTGCGTGTAGGCATCCTTTAGATCCAAGGAGCATAGCCAATCTCCCTGCTGGAGGTAGGGCAGAAGGATTCCAAGGGTAAGCATCTTGAACTTCTCCCGCATGAAGAACTTGTTGAGGTTGCGCAAGTCCAGGATGGGTCTGAGGCCTCCTGTTCTTTTTGGTATTAGAAAATACCGGGAATAAAAGCCTTGACCCTTCAGGTGGTGGGGCACCGGTTCCACCGCCTGATCCTGTAGAAGACCTGCTAACTCCTGAAGGAGTAATTCCCTGTGCAGAGGGGGTCGTGGAGGTTCTCCCGGAAAATAGGAGGGAGGGACCTGGTGGAAGTGGAGAAGATAGCCTTCTCGCACGACTTGAAGCACCCAGGCATCTGAGGTGATGCTGGACCACCTGTGGGCGAAGTGAACCAGCCGGCCTCCGGTGCTGGGAGGAGCCAGCGGGGGGGAGAGGCTATGCTTAAGGAGTCAAAAACCCCCACCCTGCGGAGCAGGGGCTGGTGGTGCAGGCTTGGGGGCTTGCTGCCTACGGGACCCGTTACCCCGTCCCTTGGCCTGCTGGCCCTGTTGGGGAGCTGCAGGGGCCTGATAGTGGGGGTATTGTTTGTAGGCAGTCGCCTTCCTCAGGTAAAAGGACTTCTTTCCCGAGCCCTTCTTTTTCTGGGAAGGGGCGGAGGTCTTCCTAGAAAGCCTAGTCCTGGTGAGAGTCTCTGTCTCAATTTGTGCAGCCTTATCAGCCATGGGCTTGCCAAAGAGGTTTTCGCCTCGGCAAGGGACATCGACCAACTTGTCCTGCACCCAGGGCTCAAGGTCAGACGACTGAAGCCAAGCCTGTCGGCGGGCACCGATGCCGGCTGCGGCCACTCGAGCCGATGCTTCAAAGCCATCATAGGCTGCTCGGGACATGAATTTTGAGCATTCCCGAATGCCAGTGGACAAGGCCAGGAACCTCCGCAAGGGTTCCTCGGACAAACCAGCGGAGAAGCCGGCTAGCTCTTTAGCCAGGTCTCGGAGATACATGCCCATGTATAGCTGGTAGGTCTGGACACGACAGGCGAGCATAGAGCCCTGGAAACACTTCTTACCAAGGCCATCCAGGTTACGGGCCTCCCTGCCAGGAGGCACCGAGGAGTGCATCTTCTGGCTCTTAAGACGATGCATGGCCGATTCCACTACCATGGAATGGTGTGGTAGCTGTGCTTTCTGGAAGCCAGGGCTCTTGCGGACTCGATAGATAGAATCGACCCGCTTGCTCAGGACCGGCGAGGTGGCCGGACTCTCCCACATGCGGAAGAGTAGTCGTTCCAGCATGGGAGGAACCGGTACAGTAAAGTGTTCCCTGGCGGGAGAGTCATACTGGAGGGCGTCGAGCTCTTCGGCTCGAGGCTCCTCCTCGGGATCCGCAGGGAAGGCCAAAGCCTTGGCCATATCCCTGACGAAGTCCGAGAACCGGGCATCCTCCGGGGGGGACTGCTTACGAGGTTCGGACTCAGGTGAGTCCGAGGGGACACACCGAGTCCGAAAAGAATCAGGCGACTCTTCCTCTTCAGACTCCCAGACCGACTCCGACGAGAACTCGGTGGGGTCGGCCCGGGCAGGGCGCGGCGCCTGCCGCCCCGACGCCGAGGGAGTCGGCGTCGGCGACCTCGGTCCCGAACGGGAGGCCGAGGGCGACCTCGACCGAGGATCGACTCGAGTTCGCATCGACTCGAGGATCGGCTCGGTCTCCGGGGTCGACTTCGACGTCGACGTCCCGGCGGTCGGGGCAGCGGCGCCAGCGAAGCCAGCGAGCAGTGCCCGCTGCTGGTCCATGAAGGCAGACAGTCTGCTCTCCAAGGCCGTCAACCTGAGTCCGAGCTCAGGTGACCCAGCAGCCCCCGACTCGGGCCCCGACGGCGTCGGGCCCGACGTCGGCTGTCGTGGAGGCGAGTCCAGAAGGACCACAGGACTTACCCGAGCAGGCAGCTCCGACTCCAGGCGAGGTCGCTTCATGAGGTGCTCCTTCTCCAAGGACCCGGGGCGGCTATCGGGGCTATGCGACCTGGCCCTCGCGGAGCCAGGAGCGTCCACCGACGCCGCCCTCGCGGGTTTCACCTTCCGTCGATGGTCCCCGGAGGGAGAACCCCTGTCGGAGGAACTCCGGCGACGGTCCGAGCTGGAACCCCTGGACGCGGAGGCCTCCGACGAGGTCCGGGTACGGCTGGGGTCAGCGAAGATTCTATCCCGCTGATGCCGCCGACTTCTCAACGCTTTGGAGGATAGTTTGCCACAAGGCCCACAGATCATTTCTTCATGATCCGGGCCCAGGCAGCGGAGGCAATTGTCGTGTGTGTCAGTTAGTGACATATTTCTGTCACACTGACCACACCGCTTGAAACCAATGGCAGCCATCGGGGGAAAAAGGGCCCCGGCGAGGTCAAAGGACCGGGCTGCCAGGGAAAAACCGAAACGAAAACTGACTAAGTCAGAAAAAACCGAAAAATAAGAAGAGGACTCGTGACCGGCGTCGCGAGTCCGGCGGGAAAAAGACCGGCGTCGAACCGAATGGAAAACAGAGTAATTCTAAAGAAAATCAACTTTTTCGCGGGGACACGACGGGTACGTCTGTAGGGCTCCGCGGAAAAAAGAAGACTGGCTAAGATGGCACCCTTGGGCGGGAAGGGGACCGCGCATGCGCGCTGCAATTCCCAAAGGATTTCTTTGAAAGCTGGGGAAAATTAATCCGCGAGGGCTCCGTCGGCGCCGACGTCACCCATAAGTGAGGACTGACTTCCTGCTTGGTCCTGGAGAATCCACGGATCCACTACTCTTTCCGTAAAGAAATATTTCCGCATATCACTCCTGAATCTATCTCCCTTCACCCTTATCCAATGTCCCCTCGTAGCAGAACTTGCTTTCAATTGAAAGAGGCTCTCTCCCTGAACATTTATGCCACGGAGGTATTTAAACATCTCAATCATATCATCTCTATCCCGCCTTTCCTCTAAGGTGTACGCCATTGCCGCCATGGCCCCTAAAACTTGAAGATAGGCCAACTCCAAGTGTTTCGCCTTCAGGCTCGGCCCCGGGTGTGGAAATGTGAGTCTCTGCAGCTGGTCCTCCAAGAGTATGACCTGCCCGAGTTGGGGGTTAAAGCGGGTCCCCAGGAGCTCCAGGGACTGGGAAGGACAGACAGCTCTTGGCGTGATTGACTAAGCAACCTAGATGCTCCAGGAAACTCACATTTTGGGAGACGGCCGCTAGAGCCTCCGAATATGATTTTGCCCTGATAAGCCAGTCATCCAGGTACAGATGTATGCAGATACCCTGCTTCCGCATGGATGCCACTACTACTACCATGACCTTGGAGAAGGTACGTGAAGCCATTGCAAAACCAAACATCAAGGCGCAGAACTGAAAGTGGCATCCTAGCACCATGAAATGCAGAAAGTGCTGCTGATCCTTGCAGATGGGAATATGAAAGTAAGCCTCCGTGAGAACGAGGAATGCCAAGAACTCCTTTTCGCACCGCTTGAATCACTGAATGAAGACTCTCCATATGAAAGTGTGGAACCCTGCGTGAGCAATTAACAGCCTTGAGGTCCAGAATGGGTCAAAAGGAACCATCTTTCTTTAGAATGACAAAGTAGATGGAGTAGTGGCCAGTAGTAGTCTCTGGTAGAGGCATTGGACAAATGGCCGGAAGGTCCAACAGGCTGCTTTGCACCCAAGTCGCAAGGGGAAACTGCAAAGGTATCTTGTATAGGACGGGCGCATTCTAGAACATAGCCGCAGTGGACAATACTAAGGTCCCATTGATCGGTGGTGATCTTTTCCCATTCGCAGGCAAATAGGGCCAGATTGCCCCTCACTGGAGGCGTCCCAGAGTGGGACAGAGGAGCATCAGCGGGAGAAGCAGCTAGGGCCCGCAAACTTCGAGGGTGCAGAGAAGGATCCTTCGTCCGGTGCACCACTTGAAAAGGCTGCAACCTAGGGACGGTCCTGGAGGATGGCGGCACCGAATACCGACCTGGTCGGTAACACCGAGAATCTCTGAAACACACCCGGGAGGAGGAAAAAGGGGTGAACTCCGACCTGAATGAAGATTAGCCATCTTTGGTCTATTTCTGGAAAGCACTGGGGTTTGACCAGCTTTTCCAAGTCCTTGCCAAACAGGAGCTTGCCCTTGAAAGGAATCTTAGCGAGCCATGCTTTCGACGCAGAATCTGCAAACCAGTGTCGAAGCAAGAGCCAGTGGCGAGCTACTGTGATGGCTGTCAAGGATCGCACCATGAGGCGGAGCAGATCATAGAGGGCATCTGCCAAGAATGCTACCACCAACTCCAGACATGTGGAAGCTGGGTCCTCCAGCAGCAATTGAATCCATCTAAGGAGTGCCCGTGCTGCTAGACCGCCACACACAGAGGTTTGAAGTGTGAAGGAGGAAGAGGAAAAGGCGGTTTTGAGCAGCCTTTCCACCTTTCAGTCCTGCGGATCCCGCAGACCTGCAACGCCCTCGATGGGGATCATAGTATGCTTAGTGACCGCTGTAACTACCGCATTGACTGCTGGATTTGTGAGTCAGTTATCACAGTCCTCAGGCAACCAGAGATATAGCTGTCCCAAACATCGCACAGTACGAAGGGACACTTTGGTCGAGCTCCACTCAAGAGTGATCATCTGCTGAAGCTCTTGAGGAAACGAGAATTCCTTTGAAGGTTTCCTAATACCTCGTAGGATAGGATCCATCTGAGAAGCAGTTTGCATCATTTCCTGTCCTTGTGATTCTGAGAGGCACAATGCATCCGCCACCTGAGTAATCAATGCCTAAAGTTCCTCCTTACGTAACAAACTGACATCCTGAGCCTCCTCCTGATCCTTTGCTTGGTCATCGGAAGGAGACCACTCAGCGTCTTCCCAATCTGAAGATAGAGGGCTATCCTCTATGGAGAGATGATCCTGTTCCATTGTGCCTTCCGGTGAAGCGCAGGAGATCTTTCACAGGTTGCTTGAGCTCTTCTGAGATGGACTTGGTCAGAGCGCACTTTTATGCCCCAGGTGCTGCTGTTGTCACTGGGCTGGAGGAATAGGGGCACATTTTGAGAAGAGCTGATGTGGATGCCCAAAGGTCCCAAGCTTACCTGAAGAGGGACATAAATTGTGCCAAATCTTGATCCATGCTCCCTGCCCTGGGCTGCTGCGGCTTCTGTGGGAGCAAAAGAGGAGGAAGAGGGGCATCCTCCGAGGGAGAGCGTGGAATAAGGTCCTGGTAGCTGAGGAGGGAGCTGATGCATCTTGATGTAAATTGAGGGACCCTGACAGCAAATCCTCATGCAGCAGTAATGAAACGTTTTGTCCTTCGAGGGAAGACTCCCCCGAATGAGCTAGATACATGGCACATAGCCGGTCTGAGAGGATGCGGCGCTTCATACTGCAGGTGAGGCACCTGTTTACTGAGGACGGCAATGCAGCGAATCCGCCATGACCAGGGTGACAGAGACGGGCGTGCTAGGGAAAACAGGGCAGACTCAAAATGATAATTACACTTACCTGGTAATTGTAGTTCCTTGAGGGACGACAATTCAGTCCTCTACCTCTGGGTTGTCAACCTCCTCCAGCAGCTTGGAGACTGGCATGTCAGAATCCTGACATCACTGGATATAGCCTGCTGGATACTCCCATCAGCCCCAGTGTGAACTATTAATAAAGCAGACTCAAAAGAGCAACAAATAAGTAGCTTTAATAACATCCGCAACCTAAACTGAACCATCACTGTAACTATTAAGGCAAACCTTTCTTACACCCTTCCCTTCTAAACACACAAGTAGGTAGAAGGAAGAGTGAAAATAAACAAGGTCAAAGACAGACCTACCTGTAATCTTTTTCTTCGCACTACTGAGCCGATACCATCCAAGAAAGAACCCCGGGTGGGAATGAGGACTGAATTGTCGTCACTCAGGGAACTACAATTACCAGGTAAGTGTAATTATCATTTCCTTATCGTTCCTCCAGTTCAGTCCTCTACCTCTGGGATGTACCAGAGCAGTAATCAATACGGCCGACCCAAAACAGGCATCATTCGCAGCTGCCACATCAAGACGCTAGTGCTTCCTGAAGGTATGCAGAGACGACCAAGTAGCTGCCCTACAAATTTACCCTGGCAGAACTAAACTGTGCTCCGCCCTTGAAGACGCTTGCGCTCTGGTGGAATGCGCTCACAACCCTGCCAGTACCGATCGACCTTGAAGAAGATAGGCGGAAGCAATAGCCTCTCGAATCCATCTGGCAATGGAAGCCTTCGCAGCCGCTTCTCCCTTGCGAACTCCTCCGAATAACACAAACAACTGGTCCGACTTGCGAATTGGTTCAGAAACCTTCAAATACTGCCGCAACACCCTCTTTACATCCAATCAACGTAAAATGCGCTCTTGATCGTCACCCTCAAGAGAGCCCAGAACTGGCAAAGCGACTGTCTGATTTAGGTGAAAGGGAGATCCCACATTTGGCAAAAAAGACAGAACTGGACGCAGCACCACCTTTTCTCTAGAAAAGGAGAAGAACGGTTCTGTACAAGACAACGCCTGCAACTCTGAGATGCGTCTCGCTGAACAGATTGCCACTAGAAATACCATCTTTAATGTTGGGTCCTTCACCGAAACCCAATGCAACGGCTCAAAAGGCGGTTTCGTTAATGCTGCTAACACCAAATTGAAATCCCAAGGCGGAATCGTCACTCTACGCGACGGTCGTAATCTCGAAATCGCTTTGAAAAAACGCAATACATCCGCATGGGCGCCGAGCGCAATGCCCTGAACCTTCCCTCAATAACAGGAAAGAGCTGCCAATTGAACGCGCAGAGAACTGGCCGCCAGACCTTTCTCAAAACCATCCTGCAGAAAGCTTAATATTGAGGGAATGGAGACCGTAGCCGCCCGGATTTGCCGCCTCGAACACCAATCCTCAAATATATGCCAATTACCAACATACGCCAGCGACGTGGACTGTTTCCTTGCTCTAAGCATCGTTGCGATAACAGACGCTGATTAACCTTTTTTCTTTAACCTGGCCCTTTCAATGGCCATACCGTAAGCGAGAACCGATCCACTTGAGGCATGAAGAGAGGCCCTTGCCTCAAAAGATCAGCCCTCACAGGTCACTGTCAAGGATCGCCGTCAAGAAGATGCACTAGGTCCGTGTACCACGGACGCCTCGGCCAGTCTGGTGCCACCAGGAGCACCCTTCCCAGATGAGCTCCGATGCACTGAACCACCCGGGCGATTAGCGCCCACGGAAGAAAGACATACAGAAGACCTGTGGAAGGCCACTGATGCAACAATGCGTCTATGCCTTCCAACATTCTTTCCCTCCTTCTGCTGAAGAAACGATTGGCCTTCGCTGACTAGAAGGTCACCATTAGATCCATTATTGGCCTCCCCCAGCGGCCCACTATCTGTGCAAAAACGTCCGGGTGCAGCTCCCACTCTACTGCATCTACCCGGACCCTGCTGAGAAAGTAGGTCATCACATTGTCCTTTCCTGTGATGTGCGCCGCCAAAATTGCTGTCAACCAACTTTCTACCCAAGCAAATAACAAGTCCGCCTCTTCCTCCATGGCTGCACTCCCCGTGCCGCCCTCGCGATTGATGTAGGCGACCACCGCCGAGTTATCGGACAGAACTCTGACTGACTGACCCACTACCGAAGCCTCGAACGCCTGCAGTGCCCAGAAGACTGCTCGGAGCTCCAGACGATTGATTAACCATGAGCTCTCCAGAGGTGACCAAAACCCCTGCGCGACCCTGCTTTCACAGTGGGCTCCCCAGCCTCCGAGGCTGGCGTCCGTTAACAATGGAAGCCACTCCGACTGCTCCAGCGGCATTCCAGACGCCGACGACTTTGGAATCAAAAAACACTGCAGAGACTGCCTGACCTTGAACGGGCACGGGAGCTGTTTACTCAAAGAATCCTCCTGATGCGACCACCGGCGAAGGAGTGACCTCTGCAGAGGCTGCAAATGCAATTTGGCCCAAGGCACCGCTTCTAGAGTCGCCGCCATTGACCCCAGCATGCAAAGATAAGTCCATGCCAACCATGCCGGAGTGGCACTGAACTTGCGAACCAGACGCCTGAGAACTCGGGTTCTCCCTTCCGGCAAAAAACACCTGTCCTCTCTTTGTGTCGAACCGCACCCCAGATACTCAAGGTTCTGAGATGGCTCCACCCGGCTTTTGGCTGGATTGACCACCCAACCAAGACTTTGCAGAAACTCTACCACTCTGCTTGTTACCTCAAGACTCTCTGCCTCCGACTTGGCCCGAATTAACCAATCGTTCAGGTATGGATGCACCAGGATTCCATCTCTGTGTAATGCTGCCGCTACCACCATCATGATCTTGGTGAAAGTTTGCGGCGCCGTTGCCACACTGAAGGGCAACGCCTGGAACTGATAGTGCCCCCAAGGGAAAGCAAAACTCAGAAACGTCTGATGAGCTGACCGGATGGGAATGTGTAAGTACGCTTCCGTGAGGTCGAGAGATGTCAAATACTCTCCTTGCCGCACAGCCACAATGACCGACCGCAAGGTTTCCATCCGGAAATGCGGCACCCAAAGGCAACGATTTATGCTTTTCAGATCCAAAATGGGCCGCAACACTCCGCCCTTCTTTGGCACCACAAAATAAATGGAGTACTCTGCCTCTGGCACCTCCATGACCGCCCCTAATTGTAGGAGCCGCCGTAATGTACTGTGACTCACCGAGGTTTTCTCTTGTCTCCGGCAGGGAGACATGAGAAAGGAATCCCACACAGGATGTGCCAACTCCAGCGCGTAACCCTGACGAATAATCTCTAACACCCACTGGTCGGACGTGATGTGGGTCCAAGGAGGAAGAAACTCCCGAAGCCTCCCGCCTATCGGAGGTCCTCCCGCCAGGACCCGCATCATTTCATTGTGGCTTCCGAGTCACTGAAGTGGAGCTTGTGGAGAAAACTCTATTTGCTCCACGAAACCCTCGGAATCCCTGGGCCCGCGATGTAAAGCGTCCCCTCTGGGAGCTCCCGAAACGCGCCGTATGAAATCTCCGGAAATCTCGAAACTGGCCCCGAAAGCCCTGACCGGACTTCCCCTGTTTCGGTTTATCCTCAGGAAGCCTGCCATTCTTGGACTCCCTGGAGGTCCTTTACCAATTTATCCAGATCTTCCCCAAACAGCAACCGTCTTTTAAAGGGCAACTTACTGAGACGGCACTTGGAAGAACCATCCGCCGCCCAATTTCGCAACCACACAGACCTGCGGGCGGCCACCACTGAAGCTGTGCTATTCGCGAGAGCTCTGATCAAGTCGTAATGGACGTCTTCTAAATACACTGTGCTGGACTCCAGATGGCCCAGCTCCTTGAGCTCCTCCTGGTCCAGGTGCAACGAAAGGCGAAGTCGCTGAACCCAGCGCAGACAGGCACGTGCTACCCAAGCCCCAGATGGAGGCTTGCAAGGACAGCGCATCCGCCTCAAATGCCTGTTTTAGGAGACTCTCAACCTTACGGTCCTGTGCATCCTTTAAGGCCGCACTGCCTTCCACCGGGATAGTGGTCTTTTTTGTAACCGCCGCATCCACTCAAGGCGAGGGGAACCTCTCCTTATCCTTGTCGGCTAAGGGATAGAGACTATTCATTGTGCGTATCCCTCTGAGCCCCACTTCCAGCCGATCCAATTCCTCTTGGATCATCCTGTCGACTACTCGGTGAACCGGAAACACCACCTGCGTTTGCCTCACCGCTTGAATAACTGGATCCTCAACCTCTTCTTCACTAGTGGACTGGGTAGCGAGATTCAACATCTGCATAGATTCCGTGATCAGCGCTGCCAGCTCCTCCCTACGGAAAACCCTAATGATCTTAGCTTGATCTTTGGGTTCTTGGATCTCTCCCTCTTCCAGAACCTCCAATCCCTCCTCATGCTCTCAGTCGGGGTCCTCGACGTCCGGCCAATCGCTCTCCGTGGACGACAGTGCTCGGGTCCTCACCCTCTTAGATACTGACGGACCCCCGCCCCCTCCCCCCTCAGCTACCTCCATCTGCTGAGAAAGGACAGAAAGCGGCAACGCTCCCGGCAGCTTGCCCTGACGCCGCAAGCAAAAGGCTTGGTGTATCATTAATATGAAATCAGGACAAATGTCCCCGAGATCTGTCGACCCTGGGACCGACAGGGCCCCGAAGACCCTGCCGTCTCCTCCAATGCGGACCCTTGTACGGCAGGCTGCCCTGATTCAGCTACTGTCCCTGCCGACGCCACCTGCATCCATCTGTAACTCTACCGTGGAAGAGAGTGCCGCACAGCCGCGGCAGACCCCTGAATCGGCAACCATGTCTCTCCAGGTGCCGCAAATCACACACTGTGGCTGTGTTGCCATAAGGCTGAAAGTATATCTATATGTGCTTAATTTCAAATGAATAACTTTTTTTTTTTTTTTTTAATGTGGAGGAAAAAAAAAAAACTTCAAACCTCACCTTAAGCTGCCCCTACAAGGAGACCCTTGAATACTGGCTAATTGCAGGTGCGGTAGAAGCTCCCCTCCCCCAGGGGATTTACCTCCCGCCAGATAAGCCAAAGAATTAATCTAAACTAAAAAAAAAAGAAAACTGCCCAAACCCAAGAGAGCAGACAAACAGCATTCAAAAAACAAAACCAAAGCAGCCTAATCTAACTCCTCACATGTTCTCCTCCAGCTCGGCAGCCACGCGGAACACTCGCGCCGCCCAAAATGGCCGCCGCCAGCCCCGAAGAAGAACAAAAGCGATCCAAAGCGATCGCTGGTACACCGCCCTGCTTTCAGGCCTAGCCTCCGCCACCAAAAAAGCCTGTAACCGGTTTACTGCCTACCGGCCAGGACTGCACTGCCCGTAGCTGTGTTCCCACACCGTGCGGCACCTCCCGATGAGCAGAAAAGTGCCGCCGGCAGAATTACTCTCCGTTCCGCCGTTCTCCTGCCATCCCACCGCAGCCGCGACTCTTGCTTGCTCCGCAGGACCTGCAGGGCAGAATTGTCAGCCAGTGAGCTCTCCCCCGTAAAGTTTGGGAGGAGAGATCTCCCGGTGAACGAACCAGGCAACTTTAATGAGATCTAGGCAACATACAGGCAGGGAGCAGCCAAGAAAGAGATGCCTTTTTTTTTTTTTTTTTTTAAAGAACAGTACCCAAATATCCAATCTTTTTGAAAACAAATTAAACCAGGTTAAATCAAAGAAAACTAATCTACGCTATCCTACAGATTCCTTATCTGTTCCTCTAGTGAGCCTCAGACCAGGCTCACGAAGTCCTCCTGCTGCATGGAGACTGGTCACGCTGGGGCTGATCTGAGTATCCAGCAGGCTATGTCCAGTGATGTCAGGATTCTGACATGCCAGTCTCCAAGCTGCAGGAGGAGGTTGACAACCCAGAGGTAGAGGACTGAACTGGAGGAACGATAAGTAAATGGCCACCGCAGCGTGCTCAGTGTGGCCGCGGCCGCTCATTAAGTCGAAAAATGGCAGGAAGCAGTGCATGGCAGTATTGGCAGCCCTCCACAAGCGGGCTAGGCTTAATGGCAGTGAGGCAGCCTGAGGGTGGAAATCGCTACCAGAGACACAGGAGGAGGGACGGAAACACTCACTGCGAGTCCTGTTCAGCTCAGCCGCCAGCCGCAGAGGAGGGAAGCAGGGAAAGGCAGGTGAGGCTGTAACTCTGGTGACAGGCTCCTTCCAGCTACGGGACATATAAACATAGCTAGAAAATAAAAAATAAGGGATGCTGCCCTCTGTTGCAGGATCTCCTTACTGCCTTGTGCTGAACCTTTGAGACAAAGTCTTCTTCCCCCTCTCAGGATGAGCCGAACTGGTCCTCCTGACCAGGAGCTCCCTGACTGTCCTAGACTGAGCAGTCAGTGGGAAACTTCAGGGCCACACCTCATATGCGCCCCGAAGACCTCCACCCTATTAAGCTCCGAGTTCCACTGGCTGAGATCCTTAGCCCCTTAGAATGGCAGGCTGCCAGGAGTAAAGAAACAGACATCCATCATCTGCTGGAGACAAAATACTGAAAGTGACACCTAGGGGAGCCTCTCTATATGCCAGAGCCTGTTCGCTGAAGCTTCTAGCACTTTCTCTGTCACCAGTATCTGCTGGCAGGGGGACTTAACCCACTTGTCTGGACTGTTCTAGCAGGATGAACTGGAACAGGATCCCACAATTCTGTACTAATGGAAATTGCTTCAGAATTTATTATTTATTTATTTATTACATTCTCTTATATACCGCGCTATTCTGCATCAGTGTGGTTTACATTGAACAAATCAAAATTACATTGAACAGGGCATCATAACTTGGAGATAACTATTTTACAGGGACCATGGGCTATGGAGGGTTAAGTGGCTTGCCCAAGACCACAAGGAGCACCTGCGGGAATAGAAACCCCAGTCCTTCCAGCCCAAGGTTGCTGTCCTCTAATGGGATTTGAACCACCGACCTTCCACTAGGCCACTCCTCCACTCCCAGAATATGCCCAAGAGTTCCACTTTCCTTCAAACTGCTGCTCAGGGCCGGCCTGAGGGTTTCTGCTGCCCTAGGCAGAAGCCCCGGCCATGCCACACTACACCTGGCTGTGCTGCCCTCCCCCCCCTCCGTGCTCAGCCATGCCACCGTCACTGATTCTGGTGGTCAGGAAGCGGCTCGGTGGCAGAAGCAGGTCATGTGCTTTGGCATACATGGCCTGCTGCTTCTGTGTCCCCTCCAAAACAATTTTGTGGGGGTCAGAAGCATCAGGCCATGTGCATTAAAGCACATGGCCTGATGCTTCTGACCCCCACAAAGCACATAGCCTACCACTTCCTCCAAGCCACTCCAGCCATTTGAATCAGCGGCAGAGGGGCTGCCGATGCGGCTCAGCACAGGACAAGAGGGAGTGCAAAGCCATGTGTGCCGAAGCACATGGCCTGCCGACCGCAGAGATCTGCCATCCTAGATGCGTGGATAGGCCAGCCCTACTGCTGCTACAAATGGGGTCCTTCCTCCCTCCTGCTGCTTCCATCGAGAGTCTATCTGCCTCCCTCCCTTTTCTTACTTGCAGCGGAGGCAGGAGGGGAGTCAGCCTACTATTCCTCCGGGCCTCCCTCCGTCCTGCTAATGCCTCCCTTCCTCGTTCTTTCTGCTGATCCCAGTAGGGGGCATCTTTCCACCTTTCCTCCACCCTGCTGCCTCTCTCCAGCTACCAGCACTGTCTGGCTCACAGAAAACAAAACCCACAAGCTGTTGGGTGGGAAGAAGCTTTAGCATCTTGAAATAGCACCAAGAGGTCAGAGGTCAGAAATAGTAAGAGATACAAGGAAGAATATAAAAACTGATAAAGGATGAGAGACAGGAGGTGCTGAAAGAAAATGAAGGGATAGGACAGACGTGGCAAAATGCTGAGAGAGAATGAGAGAAAGAGAGAAGGAATGAAAGGCATAAAAAGACAGATCTGAAAATTAGGTTAGACAGCAGATAGTAATGAAATATAACATTATTCACACAACAAAGCTTAGAAGTCAGGGACTGTGACTCTAACACCTCATTCTCCGTTTGTCTGGCCCAGAGGAGGCGTCTTTCCTGTAATATATGTTTTCATCAGCTCATCACTAACGTTAATCCAGCTACACTACCTGTTTCATGTAGTTCCTCATATCTGCCAGTGTTGAGCAGGTTTCCTCTTTCCTCAGATTCCTGGGGCTTGGTCCTGAATCCTTCTTGCTCAAATTGGATTAAAAGGTCAGGTTTGACATTGGGGAAGCCTGGAGTGAGAAAAGATAGTTCAGTATGTTTAGAAAAGTTACACCAGAGCCTGTCTTATCAGTACTGCAAGTGAGCTCAGAGTTGTGCTGTTTTCATAGACACTGCCACCAGGGCAGAGCGAAAAAAAGAAGGGTGCTGTCTTCCTGATCATCATCAGAAATCCATTCCAGCAGTACCCAGATCATCTTAATACTGAGGTCGGCAACTCCATTCCTACAATCTAGTCTGTTGTGGATGCTGCTAATGCATAAACACAATGAAAATTTCTGCCATCAGCAACCAGTTTTGATACATAGTAATGTATTCTTTTTCATTCAACTGCCATAGATCAGAAACTAGATTCTACCTGGTACCGCTCATGGGAAATCTAACTCATTATGATTCTATGAGAGAGGATGGGAGATGTCTCAAGCCCCAGCTAGATTATTCCCAAGACAAACTTCTTAGCAAGGAAAGGAGGAAAAAGCAACAATGGCACAAAATGCCCCAAAGGAACCTCCTACTGAGAGCATTAGTACTGCTGGAGACTTGCTGGGTTTGAAACATTGATTAACCAGGCTGAACACACAATTGTTTCATTTAATTCACCACTTAGATCAATGCCTGTCATTCCTATGCCCATGAGCCAGTGATGGTGCTCATGGACCCCTGGGGGACCCCCACTGTTGTAGTTAGTTTTGCTTTGAGTTTGGGCTCTTGAGGGTCAGCAGGAAGATGGAAGTCGGAGATCTGTGAATGGGAGAAGGGAAGCTGAAAGAGTTTTCTACAGGGTTTGGTGAGTTCTGAATGCCGCAGGAAGAGCCCTTGGTGTCAGCAGCCAGTCCAAGGCCTAATCCTGGTGCTATTATTACATTTATTTATTATAAAAAATGTTTATACCATTTTTGTACATATGTCATTCAAAATGATTTACAATATGAATGGTTGTGAACAATACAAAAAAGTATAGAAGAGACAGAAAAACACAATATTCCCCTTCATAACAAATTAGATTTAAAATAATTCACTTAATCATCCATAGGGAATAAAAATGTCTTAATCCCTCTCCTACAAGTCAACAGCTTTCTCTCCACAGAAAAGAGGACCAGATAAAAAGAGCACTACAAATATGCGAACTAACAAATTCATCACAGAGAGGATGACTCCTCGTCAAATTGTCTATTTTAATCAAACATTTTTGTAGTAAAATGAGAATAGGTACTTAGGTGCATGACCGACAATCAAAAATTCCAGCCATTCAATCCTGACAGACTTCTTGAACAAATGCAAGCACAGACTTCTTCAGACAGATGCAAACACGACGCAGCACAGCGTTTCGGGTCTGTCAAACTCTCAAGACCCTGCGTCAGGTGTTCTGTCCTCCATGAACCGTGCAAAGTGGAATGTGCTTATATTGGTAGTGCTCTCTTCACCCTGTCCTCTTTTCTGTGGATATTGGCTTAGTGGCTGTGTTTACTGGGCTCTCCTTTTCGGACTTTCCAACAGATTCCTCTCAGCATGAAGGAATATGGGTGGACCATTCCAGTGCTCTGGACCAACTACACTAGGGCACCTTTTAGTAAAGGGGTCAGTGGGCTTTGTTGTGAGGCATACAGAGAAACACTTAAAGGTTTCAGTATGTATACTTTGGAGGAAAGGCAAGAGAAAGAAGATATGATAGAGATGTTTAAATACCTCTGTGGCATAAATGCACAAGAGGAGAGCCTCTTTCAATTGAAAGAAAGCTCAGTAAAGAGGAGGCATACGATGAATGTGAAAGAGGCTAGGCTCAGGAGTAATATGCGGAAATATTGCTTTACGGGAAGAGTGGTAAATGCATGGAATTGTCTCCCAGTGGAGGTCGTAGAGATGAGGACAGTATCTGAATTCAAGAAAGCATGGGACCAACACAGAAGATCTCTAAAGAAAAAGAAGAGACTACAGTAGTTGATAATAGAAGGGCAGACAAGACAGGCCGTATGGTATTTTTCTGCCATCATGTTTCTAAAGCCCACTGAAGATCTGCAATTAATGCGCCAAATAAACATATGTTAATTGCGAAGCCTCCAAGTTAGCTGGTGAGGGCATGATGAGCATGTTTCCAGCACCTAACGTGCAACAGGTTCGCCTAACATGTGTTCTGCTTCAGTGGGCTGTTAGGTACACTCACGTTATTAGCCGTGTTGCTGCAGAGTGCATGGCAATAGCCTGGACTCTCACAGTAATGCACTTTCCAAACTTACTTTCTGCCCATTCCTTGCCCCATCCAGCGATAATCGATTAATAAGCATTTTAGCATGTGGCTGTAGACCCGGTTAGCACATTAGGGCTCCCAACACCTTGTTGCCATGCTCATTAACCAGCTAGTGAGCTTTAGTAAATGAGACCCTAAAAGCTATTTTTTCGCCAAGCCTTCCTCCTAATAATTGAAATTCTTCGAACCTCCCAAAATATTACCCTGTGATGATGATCTTTTAAGTATATAATGGTGCTGGGGACGAATACTGTGTATACCATGGACTGCCCGAAGAACAAACCAGTCAGAATTAGAGCAGATCAAACCTAAGCTTCCTTAGAAGCTCAGATGACAAGACTTTGACTTTCATACTTTGGATACATCATGCAAAGAGAGAGATCATTAGAAAAAGACATCATGCTTGGCCAGGTAGAAGGTAAATGCAAGAGAAGGCGGCCAGAAATGAGATGGATCAATAGCATGACAGCTGTAGCTGCTGTTATTGTATCAACAATGAACCAGCTGACTGAAGTCCGAACACACTTTAGGACAAGAATCCAGAGAGCCGCTATGAGTCGACAACGACTCAACGGCATTTAACAACAACAACAATTTACAAAGGTCTAGAATTTCTCTTTGTAAATTGTTGTTGTTGTTGTTGTTGTTAAATGCCGTTGAGTCGTTGTCGACTCATAGCGGCTCTCTGGATTCTTGTCCTAAAGTGTGTTCGGTCTTCAGTCAGTCTTTACAAAGGTCTAGAATTTCTCCTCTCACTTGGTTTGCAGCTTGTCGTGCTGTGAGGGCTTGCGTGCATCAGTGATGCTGAGAGCTAAACTATCGGTAGTTTAACTACTGGCAGGGTCTCCCAAGATGGACAGGTCTCAGCTGAGGTGCCAGACCAAGACAAACCACCCATCTGGGCAGCAGCAGAATGGGATAGTGTTGACAGCGGAGGATCACATTTCTGTGACAACGGCAACAACACCAAACTTAAACAGCGCGGAAGTAAGGCCCGGCAATCTACTTCTGTATCTTGCCATGAAAACCCAATGGATAGTTACAAAAAAATAAATTGTGCTATGGTGCTGGAAGATGAGACCCCCAGGTCGGAAGGCACTCAACTAGCTACTGGGGAAGAGCTGAAGACTTTTCAGAGTAAAGCCAGCATTTATGATGTGGTTGGATCAAAGCCCTCGGGAAGACTAACTGCTGATGTAGCTGCGCATGAAATGAGTGTCAGAAGCTGTAAAGATGTCTTACGCATTGGAACATGGAACGTACGAAGCATGAACCAAGGGAAGTTGGAGGTGGTCAAGAATGAAATGGAACGTGCACAACTTGATCTGTTGGGTGTCAGTGAACTGAAATGGACTGGCATCGGGCACTTTGCATCAGATGATCACATGGTCTACTATGCTGGAAATGAAAGACAAAGAAGAAATGGTGTTGCATTTTGCGACGCCCCTGCCTGCGCCCTGGAGCTAACAGGCAGGAGTGGCCTTAATGTCCTTTGGGAGTAGAAGCAAACTTGTTCCCTATGGATGTTGGGAATTGTAGTTCACTCTCTTTTCCCTCAGGAATAAAGTGTAGTTGCGACAAAGATGGTAAGGCTTTGCAAGAAATATTTATTTGTAATGGGGATGTTTCTCCAGCGCATCAAAATTCAAATACATATACGTAAAGGGTGCACTTTTAAGAGGAACAGAAGAAATCAGGAACTTAGGTCAACCAAAATAGAATTAGCTTTAACTTCAGCTTTTCATCTATAGAGGAGCTTAACTCAGCTCTGCCTCGAGTGGTAGCTTATGCACATTGCAGCCTCAAAATACCAACTGTTCTGCTCACAGAGTGGGTTCAGAAGACAGGTGCAAATAATTAACTCTTCAGGCACAGGCAGCAGAAACAGCAACGTTTGTATTCCTTTCATACAACACTTGCCAAGCTTCTTTTATACTGCTATTCTTTACAGCATACAGAGCAGTCCATGCTACAAAGGTCAGAGCTTACGGTAGGTAAATCATCTTCTACCTGCATCAAATCCTCTGACTTAACAGAACTACTATCTTCATTAAGCTTTTGCTGTTTTCCTGCTTTCAGTTCTAGAAACTGTTTAAATTCTTGGAAGAGCAATTCAGCCTGCTTATTATCAGATTGGCAGTTGTCAGCAAACACTGTGCCCTTCTCCCCGTCACTAACGGTTCCCTCTGCAGCCCTCGGCTTAAACAGTTCAGGGTAATGATCAGGTTCCTTCAAGAGAGCCCTAAAAATAGGAAGTTGTGCTTTACCTTCTCTATCTTGGCTTGTATCAGAACTGCCTTCTTTCCGCCAGGCTCCTCTCCTCTTTAGTAGCTCAAAAACTTTCCAGGTGTGGGTTTTTCTGGGCTTTCCAGGTCCAGGCTCTATCTTGTAGAATGAGTTTTCTTCAGCGTGTGCCTGCCTTTGAGGCTTTCTATTCCAGGGTTCTGTCCTTTCCCAGGATTCTAAAACGTGGCTCCGTTTGTTCCTCACAGGACTCCTCTTAACAGCACCGTTAGAATTCCTTGCAGACCCTCTGCTGCTTCTAGACTCACTCGTACAGCCAAACTGCTTCCTGGTCTCAGACTCACTCCTTGACCCGTTCTCCCACGTCATCTGCTTAGCAGCTTTGTTCAATGCTTTAAAAAGGGTTTCTTTTCCCGGCACACCTTGTCCAACCCCCGGGTGTGCCCAATCAGCATTGCTTAACTCCTCCCCTGGGCTGGTGTCTGTTCTCAGCTCAGCAGAGCAGTGTGTTTTTTTCCTTCTAGGATTGAAAATCCTGTGTAAATCCTTTCGCCTTTCAGGATTTTCTTCAATCTCCATTTCCTCTGGAGGGAATTCTTCACCACAATTTATAATAAAGAAGAAACTTGCAAGAACTGTAATGAAATACAATGCAGTCAGCGAACGCTTAATCTCTATTCGTCTACGAGGATTGCCTATCAACATAACTATAATTCAAGTATATGCCCCAACAACAGCTGCAGAAGAGAATGAAATTGAAGAGTTCTATGAACAAGTACAAGTTGAAATTGACAGAACATGCAAACAGGATATCCTGATAGTCATGGGTGACTGGAACGCAAATGTTGGCAACAAAGAAGAAGGCAAAGTAGTTGGAAAATATGGACTTGGCAACAGAAATGAAGCTGGAGAAAGACTGCTAGAATTCTGCAAGACCAATGATCTATTCATCTCAAACACCTTCTTCCAGCAACACAAGCGGCGACTGTACACATGGACTTCACCCAATGGATTGTATAAAAATCAAATTGACTACATCTGTGGAAGTCAACGATAGAAAAGCTCTATAACATCAACAAAGACAAAACCTGGAGCTGACTGTGGTATAGATCATCAACTACTAGAATGCAAACTCAAGCTAAAGTTGAAAAAGAGCAAACCACTCATGAATGCAGCAAAATATGACCTTGAGAATATACCACTGGAATTTAAAACTGCCTGCATAATCGATTTGCTGCTTTAGATACAAATGACAGAGCTCCGGAAGAGTTATGGAATGACATCAAGAAGGTTGTGTTGGAAGAAAGCGAGAAGTCTCTACAAAAGGTGAAAAAGCAAAAATGGCCAAAATGGATGACGGAAGAAACTCTGAAAATTGCCCAGAAACGCAGAGAAGCTAAAGCCAGAGGAGAAAGAGAGAGAATCGCAGAACACAGAGATTTCCAATGTGCAGCAAGACAGGACAAGGAAAAGTACTACAATGACGCATGCAAGGAAATAGAAGCAGAAACTATTAGAGGAAGAACAAGATTGGCTTTCCTAAAGCTACGAGAGTTAAAGAAAAAGTTCCATCCTCGAATTGGAATGTTACAAGATGCTCAAGGTTCTATGTTGAATGATGCTGAGAAGATCAAGAAAAGGTGGAAGGAATATACAGAGTTTTTATATGATAAAGATCAAGTGGACCGTTTCAACCTGTACCTTATGATCGGGAACCACTGGTGTTGAAAGAAGAAGTTGAAGCAGCATTGAAAGCCTTATCAAAGAACAAAGCACCAGGCATTGATGGCATTCCTATAGAAGTATTGCAGCAATCTGATGAAGCTGTTACCATACTTACAAGGCTCTGCCAAGAAATATGGAAGACAACATCATGGCCAACTGACTGGAAAAGATCTGTGTTTATACCAATACTAAAGAAAGGTGATCCAACTGACTGTGGAAATTATCGAACAATCGCTCTGATCCCACATGCCAGCAAGATTCTACTGAAGATTATTCAAAAGAGACTACAACCATACCTGGAACAAGAACTACCTGAAGTGCAAGCAGGGTTCAGGAAAGGGCGAGGAACAAGAGACATCATTGCGGATGTGAGATGGATCCTTGAAAAGACTAAAGAATACTAAAAGGATATCTATTTGTGCTTTATCGACTATAGCAAGGCTTTTGACTGTGTAAACCATGAGAAACTTTGGGCCACATTAAGAAGGATGGGTATACCAGAACACCTGATCGTTCTCCTGCGCAATCTGTACATTGATCAAGAAGCAACAGTTCGAACGGAACAAGGAGAAACAGAATGGTTTAAAATAAGCAAAGGTGTAAGACAAGGCTGCATACTTTCCCCCTACCTGTTTAATTTATATGCAGAACAAATCATAAGAGAAGCAGGATTGTATGAAGACAACAGAGGTGTGAAGATTGGTGGAAGACTCATCAACAACCTTCGCTATGCTGATGAGACCACATTACTGGCTGAAAGTGAAGATGATCTGAAACATTTGCTTCTCACAATCAAAGAACATAGTCTCAAAATGGGCCTGCACCTTAATGTAAAGAAGACAAAGATCATGACAACTGGCATAATCAACAGGTTCATCGTTGAAGGAGAAGAAATTGAAATTGTGAACAACTTAAACCTACTTGGATCAACTATCAATAAAGAAGCAACAAGCAGTCAAGAAATCAAACGACGCATTGCTCTTGGCAGAATGGCTATGAAAGACCTAGATAAGATTCTCAAGAGCAGAGATCTCTCTCTCCATACAAAGATTCGACTTGTTCAAGCCATGGTATTTTCAATAACATCATATGGATGTGAAAGTTGGACAGTGAAAAAGACAGACAGGAAGAAAATTGATGCCTTTGAATTATGGTGCTGGTGGCGAATACTGTGTATACCATGGACTGCCAGAAGAACAAACCAGTCGGTACTAGAGGAGATCAAAACTAAGCTTTCTTTAGAAGCTCAGATGACAAAACTTCGACTTTCATACTTTGGACACATCATGCGAAGAGAGAGATCATTAGAGAAAGACATCATGCTTGCAAGATAGAAGGTCAACGCAAAAGAGAAAGGCCAGCAATGAGATGGATCGATACAATAACAGGAGCTATGGGTACCAGTCTGTCAACAATGAGCCGCCTGACTGAAGACCGAACACAATTTAGGATAGCTACCCAGAGGGTCGCCATGAGTCGACTCTGACTCGACGGCACTTAACAACAACAAGAATTTCTCATCACCTTAAATAATAAAACCACCAGCTTAAAGATACAACGCTCTTGAATGAGTAACCAATGTGATCTCCTCAACAATGGACAACCCTTCTCATATTTCCTATCTCCTAACAAGAATTTTCCTATTGCAAATTGTGTCATCTGTAATCTTTCAACCATCGATTGGTTACGTAATCAGAATATAGAAAGACTAGGGGACATGCAGTGAAGCTACCGGGTAAACTATTTAAGACTAATAAAAGAAAATATTTTTTCACTCAACGTGTAATCAAACTCTGGAATTTGTTACCGGAGAATGTAGTAAAGGCTGTTAGTGTAGCTGGGTTTAAAAAAGGTTTGGACAAGTTCCTGGAGGAAAGGTCCATAAACCATTATTAAGGAGGGACCCAGGATATCAATGCTTGACTCAGTACAAGCATTGTGGAACCTGTGTCTTTTGGAGAAACTGCTAGGTAAAGTATGACCTAGATTGGCCACTGTTGGAAACAGGATACTGGGCTTGATGGACCTTGGTCTGACCCAGTATGGCATATCTTGTTTTCTTATCTTCCTGCTAACAGCAAATATGATAAAGTACAATAAACAAAAGAGTTTGAGCAACCATGGGGCCCGTTTGTTAAAGTGCTCTACGACCTAATTTGCCAATAGCGCCAAAACCATGGCGAATTAGGTGCAACAACACAGCATTAACTGTCGGGGGCGCGGGAAGCATGTTCCTGTCAGTTAATGTGTAGCGCTGTCACCTAACACATGCTGCCTCCGGTGGCTGTAATTGCACCCACGCTAAATGGAAATCTCCCAGCTAGGACAAGCATGCTGACTGCAAGGAGCCCTCCCCACCCCTGACCTGCACACTAGCTCCCCTAACATGCCATGAGCAGTGAGCACAGGCACACTGATAGCAAGCAGCTCTCCGCACACCACAACTTGCACACTAGCTCCTCTAGCATGTCATGGAAATCCCGCCTCACTAAATGTCATGACCCCGTGCTGTCAATGCACATCCCAGAACGCCTTCAGTGCACAGCAGAACAAACGCCGATAGCTAGTGCCTTTTAGTAAAAGGCCCCTCATAAGTAGCTCTTTTTTCCTCTAAAAATGCTTCCAACTGACAAATTAGCTTTAATTTGCTAAATACTGATCTAATTACATTAGTAATCTGTCCATTATTAGGACTAGCTAAGCTTTGGAGATTTTTTTTATTTTTATATGCAATGTATAATAGTCATTTGATGACTAATCTCCAACAGACATTAACCTTCCCCCTAGTCTACCAGCCGACACCGTTATGATCCGGCACCCCCTCCAAAAATACAAATTTTCCTTTAGAATCAGAAACACACAATACAACAATATGACTCAGGCCTACACAATATAATTTTCCTTAGCCTACCTCTCATAAAATCCGACTCTTCAGTAATGTCTCATTCGAGTATGCAGTAAAGTCTTCAATTTGAGAATAAGAACATAAGAACTGAAGAAATGCTGTACTGGGTCAGACCAAAGGTCCATCAAGCCCAGTATACTATTTCCAACAGTGGCCAATCAAGGTCACAAGTACCTGGAAGGTTCCCAAAAAGGTAGATAGGTTCCACAGTGCTTGTCCCGGGATAAGCAGTGGGTTTTCTGGGCCACATACTCTATGAACATTTCCTCCAGGAAACTGTCCAAACCTTTTTTAAACCCAGCTACACTACTAAATTCTTCAGTAACAACTTTCAGAGTTTGAAAACTCATTGAGTAAAAAAATATCTTCTCTTATTAGTCTTAAATGGGTGTCATAAGAATAAGATATGCCATACTGGGTCAGACCAAGGTCCATCAAGCCCAGTATCCTGTTCTGATAAGGTAAACAATCGATCTACGTTTACCCGTTCCACGCCGTTCATTAATTTATAGACTTCTATCATATCTCCCCTCAGCCGCCTCTTTTCCAGGTTAAAGAGCCCTAACCTTTTTAGCCTTTCTTCATAGGAGTATCCTTCCATCCCCTTTACCATTTTTGTGGCTCTTCTCTGAACCTTTACTAAAATCGCTATATCCTTTTTAAGATTCGGCGACCAGAATTGCACACAATATTCAAGGTGCGGTCTCACCATGGAACGATATAGAGGCATTATAATATCTTTTGTTTTATTTTCCATTCCTTTCCTTATCATACCTAGCATTCTATTTGCTCTCTTGGCCACCGCTGCACACTGGGCCGAGGGTTTTAACATGGTATCCACAATGACACCTAAATCTTTTTCCTGGGTGGTGGTTCCTAATGTGGAACCTTTGCATCGTGTAACCATAGTTTGGGTTGTTCTTCCCTAGGTGCATAACCTTGCACTTGTCCACATTAAATTTCATCTGCCATTTTGATGCCCAGTCTTCTAATTTATCAAGATCCTCTTGCAATTTTCCACAATCCTCTTGGGTTTTAACAACGTTAAATAGTTTTGCGTCATCTGCAAATTTGATAACCTCACTCGTTATTCCACTTTCCAGGTCATTTATGAATATGTCAAAAAGCAGCTGACCCAGCACAGATCCCTGGGATACACCACTATTCACCTTTCTCCATTGGGAAAATTGGCCATTTAGCCCTACCCTCTGCTTTCTATCTTTTAACCAGTTCCTGATCCACAATAGTACACTGCCTCCTATCCCATGACTCTTTAGTTTTGCCAAAAGTCTCTGATGAGGAACCTTGTCAAAGGCTTTCTGAAAGTCCAGATACACAATATCAACCGACTCACCTTTGTCCACCTGTTTATTCACTCCTTCAAAAAAACATAACAGATTAGTAAGACAAGATCTTCCTTGTCTAAAGCCATGTTGGCTGTCTCCCATTAGGTCATGACTATCTATATACTGAGTAATTTTATTCTTTATAATGGTTTCTACCATTTTTCCCGGTACTGATGTCAGGCTCACCGGTCTGTAGTTTCCCGGATCACCCCTGGAACCCTTTTTAAAAATTGGTGTTACATTGGCGATCCTCCAATCTTCAGGTATTAGAGATGATTTTAATGATAGTTCACAGATTACTAATAGCAGGTCTGCAATCTCATATTTCAGTTCTTTCAACACCCTTGGATGTATACCATCCGGCCCAGGTGATTTGCTACTCTTCAGTTTATCTAATAGTTGTAATACATTTTCCCGATGTATCGATATTTCCTTCAATTCTTCCGCACCTTTAAATACCACTTCAGTCATGGGTAACATCCCTATATCTTCCTCAGTAAAGACCGAAACAAAGAATTCATTCAGTTTCTCCGCTATCGCCTTGTCGCCTCTCAGTGCTCCTTTAACCCCTTTATCATCTAATGGACCAACTGACTCTCTCACAGGTTTTTTGCTACGAATGTACTTGAAAACGTCTTTATTTCGTGTTTTTGCTTCTGCAGCAAGCTTCCTCTCAAATTCTCCCTTTGCCTGCCTTATCAATGCCTTGCATTTGACTTGCCAGTGCTTGTGCTGTTTCCAGGTTTCGTCGTTTGGCTCTTTTTTCCATTTCCTGAAAGATGCTTTTTTGGGAACAACAACCTCTCTGACCTCACCTTTAAACCATGCTGGCAGTTTTTTGGACTTCCTTCTACTTTTCTTAAAGCGTGGAATACAGCAGGTCTGGGCTTCCAAGATAGTATTTTTCAACAACACCCAAGCTTAATGTAGGTCTTTAACCTTTGCAACTGCTCCTTTTAGTTTTTTCTTAACTGTTTTCCTCATTTTATCATAGTCCCCCTTTCGAAAGTTAAAAGGTAGTACTGTGGATTTCCCTACTATCCCTCCTCCACTAATTAAATCAAAGGCGATCATGCTATGATCACTATTGCCAAGTGGCCCCAACACCCTTATCTCTTGCACTAGATCTGGTGTTCCACTAAGGACTAGGTCTAATATGGCTTCCCCTCTGGTCGGTTCATGAACCAGCTGCTCCAAGAAGCAGTCATTTATTTCATCTAGGAACTTTATCTCCCTAGCATGTCCTGACGTGACACTAACTCCCTTCTTAATGTACATTCTTGTTGTATATTTATCGATGTTACCAGTTTCTTTGTTTGATGTTTTAGCTGCCACCCCCTAAGGAAGGCGATTTATGCCGAAACGTGTTGGTGACAACTTTAATAAAGTCATTTTGAAATCATCCTGACGTCTTTTGACTCTTGCTCCTTGTGTACTCTGGCGCTCGATAGTACACCCCCACTGCCATCGCCTTTCCCCTTTTACATGGAATTTCAATCTATATAGATTCTACAGCAAATTTTGTTTCCTCCAAATCTTTAATACCTTTCTGACTCTATGCCCTCTCTAACAGAGAGCAACCCCTCCACCAATTTGATCAGTTCTATCATTACATTATAATTTGTACCCAGGTATCACAGTGACCAAATGGTTGTCCTCCTTCCACCATGTCTCTGATATTCCATTCATATCTAACCTTTCATTTAGTGCTATATATTCTAACTCTCCCATCTTATTTTTTAGACTTCTAGCATTTGCATACAAGCATTTTAGAGATTGTATTTTATTCATATTAATTTGGCTATTGTTAGACATGGGTAATTTGGGATCTTTAAGCTGTGTCTGCTCCATATTTGAGGGCATTTGGGCTACTTTACTCTTTTGTGGAACCTCTCTGCTTTTGGTAGTATCCTTCAAGGATACATTCTTCCGTACCATCCGCTCTTGGGCGACTGTCGGCTTTCCCCTAATATCTAGTTTAAAAGCAGCTCTATCTCCTTTTTAAAGGTTAATGTCAGCAGCCTGGTTCCATCCCGGTTAAGGTGAAGCCCATCCCTTCGGAAGAGCCCCTCCTTTCCCCAGAATGTTACCCAGTTCCTAACAAATCCAAAACCCTCATCTCTGCACCATTGTCTCATCCACGCATTGAGGCTCCGGAGCTCTGCCTGCCTTTTGGGTCCTGCGCGTGGAACAGGAAGCATTTCGGAGAATGCAAACCTGGAAGTTCTGGATTTCAACGTCCTACCTAAAAGCCTAAATTTTGCCTCCAGAACCTCCCTACCACATTTTCCTATGTCATTGGTACCAACATGTACCAAGACAGCAGACTCCTCCCCAGCACTATATAAGACCTTATCTAGGTGGCGCGTGAGGTCTGCTACCTTCGCACCAGGCAGGCATGTTACCAGGCGATCCTCACGTCCACCAGCCACCCAGCTATCTACATGCCTAATGATCGAATCACCAACTATAATGGCTGTCCTAACCCTTCCCTCATGGACACATGGCCCTGGAGAAACTTCCTCGGTGCGAGAGGGTTTTACATCCCCTGGAGGACAGGTTCTAGTTACAGGATCACTTCCTGCCACACCAGGGTGATGCTCTCCTGTCACATGACCTCTCTCCTCCATGGCAACAGGGATGCTGCCAGACTGGAGGTGGGACTTCAGGACTATATCCCTGTAGGTCTCGTCTATGTACCTCTCTGTCTGTCTTATGTTTTCCAAGTCTGCTACTCTAGCCTCTAGAGATCGGACTCGTTCCCTGAGAGCAAAGAGCTCCTTGCACCTAGTGCACACGTAAGACCTCTCACCAACTGGGAGAAAATCATACATGTGACACTCAATGCAAAAGACTGGAAAGCCCCCATCCCGCTGCTGGACTGCTGTCTGCATCTTAGTTTTAAGTTTGTGTTTAGATCTAAGTTCTTTACTTACTAAGGGTTGCTATGGATATATATACTAATAAAACTGTAACTAATACGTGTCATTACATGCCCCTAATCTTTATATAAATATTTGCTCTCTATTCATAAACTGGGCATAAAACAGCGATTTAACCTCAGCTGCAATGACCGCCACAACAATGTACAACAATGGATAAGAAACCTATCCAGTTCCGGTGACGTCACCGAATCGCATGGACGGCTGAAAAAGAGTTCTGCCGTTCATCCCCACAGAAGTAACTAATCTCCCCTACAGAAATGCACCAAATACCCCAGAGAGGATTGTTTTGGTGAGAGGGTGCAAAGGCTGGTAGAATGACGACAGCAAGGGAAAAAAATGGCAGATATACGAGAGTACACATTCGCAGCGATAAGAGGGGAGCAGAAAGAAGGAGAAAAAATAGGAGACGAAGCGAATATGGAGGCCGAATCTGAAGAGTAGCTGGGTACCTTAGAAGAGGTGCAGAGTAAAAGCACCATGGTACAAATCACCAAAGAAGAACTGCCATCCTGGTTTGGTGAGCTGCAGTCAGAAATGGCGGGATTCAGAGCGGACATGGAGGCGGCCATAATGGAGTTTCGCGCTGATGTGCAGGACCTGGGGAAAAGAGTGGAGGAGGCGGAAGGGCAAATAGAGGAGATGCGAAGCAATTTGAGCGCCATCAATAAAGTAGTGAATGGCTTGGAAAGTGCAAAGGAACAGATGGAGTTGAAGCTTGAAGACTCGGAAAACCGAGCGAGAAGGCAAAATCTAAGAATAAAGGGGGTTCTGGAAATACAGAGACTGTGAACAGACGGCATGAGATATATGTATGACAGAGGATCCCGAGGACAGAGGGAAGGCACTGAAAGTGAAGATAGACAGAGCGCACCATACGCTCGGTCCAAAGAGAGGGGAGGCACCAAAAGACATTATTATATGCCTCCAGAACTTTAAAACCAAAGAAAAAATAATTAACAAGGTGAGGGGAGCTTGAGTGGAAAGGAAATAAGGTGGCAATTTTTGTGAACTTGGCTGCGGCCACGCTACAGCGCATTAGAGAATGGCGAGGATTTATAATGCGGCTGAGGGAAGAAAATATTAAATATAAATGGTTGTACCCAGCAGAAATTGCGTTTACCAGCCATGGCATCACTAGGCGGGCGTAAACAGCAGCTCAGTTGGTGGAAGAGATGAAGGAAGCAGGAGTAACACGTTTACCAGAGGTGGGAGAAATGAGAAAACCAGGGAATGGACAGACAACAAGATGGCAGAAAGTGGAGAATAAAGAGAGGAAAAGTAAACGTGTAATGCAAAAGAGAAAGGACATGGGACTGAGTAAAAAAGCAGAGGTGAGAGAAAAGAAAAATGAACGGAAGACAAAACGGAGTTACTTACCTGTAACTGGAGTTCTCCGGGGACAGCAGGATAAGTCAGCTACAATTGGTGACGTCATCTGACGGCGCCGAGACGGAAGTACTCTCCATAGCTCAGAAGGGCTTTGCCCTTCTGAGCATGAGCCAACTGGCCCCACCCCCGGCCCACCCCTAGCTAACCAGTTCGTCACTAGCTGAGTCTTAGCCGCTAGAGGCGGGCGCCAGTTCCTGAGGACTAGTCCTTCCCCCTACCAGGGGAGGAGGGTGGGATGTGTGGCTGACTTATCCTGCTGTCCCTGGAGAACTCCAGTTACAGGTAAGTAACTCCGTTTTCTCCTAGGACAAGCAGGATGAGTCAGCCACAATTGGTGCCTCCCAAGCTGCCAAGCGCTGTGGTGGATGGGGGGAGGACGAGGCTGAGGTAACCGCAACAGGGCCAGCGCGTAGTCCTGCGTGTCACAGCTAGAGCATGTGGGTTTGCAGTTGGCATGTTTTAGGAAGAGCCTGTGGGCATGCAAACGAAACAGCTGCGGTTGTGAAGCATGCCGATACTGGGTAACCTCCAGAAGATGGAGCACGCATATGCAACCGCTGCGATGCGAAGTATGCGGATCATAGGCGGTCAAGTACAGCGGGGCTTCAGGCCAGTAGCCACGAGGGTAGTGTAGATCGGAGCCTCACTACGGAGCATTAGAGAGTTGGTCACTGTAAGCAAGCGTGGGGTGGCATGTAGGTGGGAGTTGAGGGTGGCGTGAAAGAAGCATCGAGACGACGTAGGGGCATTGCTTGGATTCATAGGAGGGTCTACGGGAAGCTAGGGCCCACAGCCTATACCATGCCATGTGGTAACCCCTAGGAGATGACGACTACATCATGCTATTAGGTGATGGCTACATTATGCTCTTATGTGTTAACTCTTAGGTGATGGTGACCTCGATTTGCAACTTTAGGAGAACAGCCTGCCCACGGCATATCCTATGATCATAATCTGTCGACGAGGATTCAATCTGTCGACAGGGTCAGGCTATGCATGGTGTGAGTGTGTGTGTGCTGCTATCAGGGAGTGAAGCACGCTGGTGCCTGAGGGAGGGTAGGTAGTGCCCCTCGCAACAGTTGCACTTCGTGCACGCCACGTGGTGAGTGATCAATTCGTGGTCAGCCCACGGAATGTGGTGTTTTGTTTTTTTGTTTTTTGGGGCAGTGGTCGGTCTGGAGACTGACTGTGGTATCCTATCGTCTCATACAACCAAGGGCCTTAGTGTAGGGCCTTAGGCACCGCTATACGGCGTAGTGGGGTGATGGTTTGCATCTCCCGGCCCAGGTCAGAACCTGTGATCGTGGCGCACTTTCCCTGGTGCGCATAGGTGGCTAAAATCAGATTTGTGCACGCAATTAAGTGCTGCCCTTGGGTTGATCATGACGTAAGGAGCCAATCTGGCGTTCACAAGGCTGGCCTAGAGTCTGTCTCCGTGCCCTTACGCGCTCCTTGATAGGGCTTGTATGCTTAGTAGGGTCCATTAATACGTGGACTGTCTCGGCAGTAGCCCGACTGTGCGTTCTGTGACGTTCTGTGGTCGTACGCAGTGTCTGCGTGTACTGCACCATTGTTTTGCCACTGGTAGGGGCCCAATTCGGGGAATAGCTGCTCCTTGGCAGCAGTGAAGCCGTGCGGAGACCGAGACGTGGAAGGTGTTTCCCCCATGTTGGTGGGCAGCGATCTGTTAGCCACCTCAGCCTAGAAGGAGCGGAGGCAGGCCTCTGCGGGCAAAATTGTGCCAAGCTCTGACCTTTAGGTGGAATCTGCGGATGACTAGAAGATGCGAGGTCCGCACTGAGCCTCCTGTTAATAACACCTCAGCTGGCCATGTTAATGGGTCCTGAGGGGGGTAGAACCCCTGAGCCGTGCACCATCGGTCCGAGTTTAACCACAGTTCTGAGGTTCTGCTCTGTCTGATAGCTGCAGGCCTTATTGAAAATATGGGGACTGGGCTGGCATGAGTTCCAGCTGGGATATGAACCTGTGACCCTCTGGTCTTAGAAGTACTGGCTCTGTCCACTGCACCACACTGTGGTCACGCACACAGGCGGTTCCTGCCCCAGCTGGGGCTGAGCCCACGACCTTAAGCTTATGAACCCACTGGGAGTGGTGCATCACCGTGCTGCCACAGAGATGAGGGTTGTCTTCTGTATGTTCTCCGTATGCTGTGACTGTTGTTTCCAACATTCCCCGATGCGGTATGAGCTTAAGAATGGCTGGTCATGCCCTGTAGTCATTCGAGCTTCCTGATCTTCTAGGAGGTGCAGCTGTAGGTGGACCTGCAAGCATTCTTTAGGAGTGACGGGGAGTGTATCTCACCGTAGCTGACTAGATTGACAGGCTGTCTCTGGGTGCCAGAGCAAGTTCGATCCGTAGGGCAGGCCAGCAAGCACTGCTGTCCTGTATGGGACGGTCTGCCTAAGGGTAAGATATCCGCTCACTATCCCTGGCAGGAGGGGGCTCACTTGTTTCTCTAAGTCGGAAACTTTCCCTTTGGACGCTGGGGCGCGTTCCCGGGCAGGCTCAGTCGGTAGCGACGATAGCCGCATGTGAAGACTCACTCCTGCTTGTTCCTGGGGATAGTGGCTCGCCCAGGGGCCCAAGCAGAGGCTTGGGTGCATCGTGTTGCGATCTACAGTGCCGAGAGGGGTGCAGCAGGCGTGTCCTGACTGGGGGTCTGATAGAGCCTGTAGTCGGGACCTCTTTGGGAGGAGATGCAGATGGAGTCTGTCAGACGGCTGCCTAGGGTGAGAACTTACACAATCTTGACGATGCATATATTCATATGATTCTTGCAAGGTATTGTGGGTAATGTAGTTCTTTCACTCCCAAACACAGCTGAAGACAATAATTGAGTTGTGATACCAGTGGTAAGGCCAATAAAATACTTCTTTTATTGATGGGGTTTAATTCACCCAGCACAAATATGCTTGGTAGCAATATAAATGAGGTTACTTGCTTGCAGTGTTTAAATGGATAACATAAAGTCACAAAGCAAATCAGAAAACAACCTTCGGCTTGTCAGGCAATTAGCTAATGTTTTCTTAGCAAATAATTACCAAATAAAAAGGCACAAAGAAATGAATAAACTTTGCTTGTTAGGTTAACTTCTGCTTATTTTCCACGCAGATCCCAGCAGTGATTCTCCCTTGCTCACACACACAATCAGGTGCAGCTTTAATTACTATCAATTGACCAGCTGAAACCCTTTAACTGGCTGGCTGCTACTGTGTGAACCCAAATCCTGCTTTAAGAGCTGTTTGCAGTGGAAATAAAGAACAAAGTTAGGTTTCTTTGTGATGGCTGAGGTGTTTGCTCACAGAAAGCTAGCAATAGCATTTAGATAGAGAACAGTCCATGTAATGAATAGTTTCATCTGATGTATCTCCCCCTTCATCAATCAACATAGGGTCACTATCATACATTGGCACAGACGAGTCTTTCCATAAGGCACTATCATGAGAATGCTTATTCCCTTGCTGCCATTCACCATTATAGATAGGGTCTGGATCAGTGTTCATATCTGAGCCTCTCCTGCTATCATAATTCCTCTCTGTATATCCTGGCCAGTATGTAATCCAGTTCTGATGTCCAGCCTTCCAATCTTGATCCCTGGACACTGGATCTTCCCTCACATACCTTTTGGCATAGGTCTGAAAGTCCTTTCCACGTGCAGTCTTCTCTCTTCTAGGTAGCCACTGGTGATTCCTATCTCTGCCCTTCCATTCCTCTGGCTGACTCCAGTCCAATGGACTCTGCTGGCACTTGGAATACCTCCCAGTATGGGTACTGCCTTGGATTCTCCCAGACCTTCCAATGGCCTTCCTTCTCTTCCTTCCAGAGAGTTTCCTTCTCTCTCTATCCGCTTGGCTTGGCTTCTGTTTCTCCAGGTGATGCTTAAACCTGTAGCTGGGCTGGAGCTTGTAGCCGTTGCTGAAGCTCTCCCTGAAGCTCTTTCTGTATCTATTATCTGAAGAATAAGCTCTATTCTTATTCTGTTCTAATGTGTGCTCCTCCCTAACACAGCGCAGCTGTGTTGAATCAGGTCCTGCCCTTTGAGATGAGTGCTTAGGGATTACCTCATAGCTCTCTTGATTGCACACACATTTTCTCACTTCAGCCCCTCTCATGGCTGCTGGAAACCTGGTGCATTCTGGGACTGGTAGTCTTTTATGTGAAAACTCTGTTTTCTTGCTTCTACCAGAACTGACAGGCTGCTTGTTCAGAGTCACATCATCTTTTCTATAGCTCCTACCTGAGCTATGATAAGCTTCCTTATCACAAGTCCCAGAGTTCGATCCACTGGGGAAGTATCTAGGTCATTTAATTGCCTAGTAGGTGGTAACGTATTCCCATGTCATTCTTAAAGTATCAGCCCTTCCCTGAAGGGGATCCTGCAAGCCGGGGAGCCGGCTGGCCAGGGGTGGGGTAGCAGGTAGGATGGCCAGGGCTGGCAGCAAGGATGCTGGTCCCAATCGTGACGTGACTGGAGTCTGGCTGCCATGGTTGCATTTGCGACGTGGCTGGGATCTGGTTGCCCCATAGTAGCATTGATGGAATCCCTGGGGATACGGTAGCCAATTACCAGTAGGGTTGCAGGTGCCCCAGCTCGGATTTGAACTGCTCACTTTTGGATCCAGAACACACTGCCTGTGTTCACCGCACCACACTGTGTCCGCCTCAGGGTTGCTAGGTCCGTGACCTTAACCCCTAGGCTACTCCAAAATAAATTTTCCCCATGCAGCACTCATTCCCATAATACACACTGCCTCAGTGAGCCTTCTTCATTGGGCACGGTGGGGGATTGAAACCCTGATTCTTGCAGCATTGGTCAGTGTGTTAAACATTGTGCTGTAGCTCTGTTCAGGCTGACGTAGTGTCTTTGCATCCTTTGAGAGCCTCGGTGAAGTGTGAGGGAGGCTAACGCAGGTTGACAGGTACTGCCTCAGCCAGCCTTCTGCAGCAGGCACCGAGGGGGACTGAACCCATGTCCCCTGCACCATCAGTCAGTGGCTTAACCATATGTTACACTGCTGTTTCAGAAGACCTGCATAGCGAGGGCACTATCACAGGCCACTGCTGATTCCTGCTAGCCTGGGATCACACAGCAGTGGATAACGTGTAATCAACTCTGGAATTTGTTACCGGAGGATGTAGTAAAGGCTGTAGTGTAGGTTAGGACAAGTTCCTGGAGGAGGTCCCTAAGCCATTAGAAGGGACCCAGGATATCAATGCTTGAACCAATACAAGCATTGTGGAACCTGTGCCCCATGGGGAACTGCTAGGTACATATGACCTGGATAGGCCACTGTTGGAACAGAATACTGGGCCTGATGGACCTTGGTCTGACCAGTATGGCCAGCATGGAGATGCTGACCTAGCGCTCAGGGTTTAGTATGATATAAATGTGCCCGCTCGAGAAACGCAGTCATGGCCCCTGCAGCATCAGAGGTGCCGAGACATAGTGCTCATGATTTCCTTGTGTTGGAGATCCCGCAGCCCAATACTGGCCTCCAAGGCTAGTGTTACTATTTATTCGGTAGAGTTAAGGTTGCACCACATGTGACAGCTTTAGTGTAGTGACCAGCGCGGAGCGGGTGATTGAGCCGGCGCAGAGGCGTCTATCGGGCTTACAGCAGAGACAGCAAACACTCTGATTTCCTTGCACGGGGAGCAGCCTGCTCCATGCCGTTGCTGTACCGTCGGAGAGACCCTAAGGTGAAGATTCTGTCTGTGCGCTGAGTTATGCTGTGGCCCAGTGTGTCGGCGCTGTCCTTGCGAAGCCTACATGCCGACCTTGTTGATGCATTAGCGGGCAGTCCGTCAGCGCATGGCTCCTCGTCTGGAGCACGGCAAGATGTTTGGATCAGCGCCATCATCGACGAGCAGTCCTTCGGCACACGGCTCCTCCTCCGGAGCACGCGAAGATGCTTGTATCAGCGCCGACGTCAGCGCCAGGCAGTCCGTCGGCGCAGGCTCCTCGTCCGGAGCACGCCGAGATGCTTGGGTCAGAGCCCACATCAGCGCCGAACAGTCCGTCGGCGCGAGGCTCCTCCTCCCAATTGCCAGGATCAGCGCCGACCAATGGCGCCTCAGGGGGAGGGGCCTGGCCTGTGATGTAAGCACCGACGTCAGCGCCAGGCAGTCCGTCGGCGCAGGCTCCTCCTCCGGAGCACGGCGAGATGCTTGGGTCAGAGCCGACATCAGCGCCGAACAGTCCGTCGGCACGAGGCTCCTCCTCCCAATTGCCAGAATCAGCGCCGACCAATGGCGCCTCAGGGGGAGGGGCCTGGCCTGTGATGTAAGGACCGACGTCAGCGCCAGGCAGTCCGTCGGCGCAGGCTCCTCCTCTGGAGCATGGCGAGATGCTTAGGTCAGAGCCGACATCAGCGCCGAACAGTCCGTCGGCGTGAGGCTCCTCCTCCCAATTGCCAGGATCAGTGCCGACCAATAGCGCCTCAGGGGGAGGGGCCTGGCCTGTGATGTAAGGGGCAATATGACCGCCGCCATGGGACCCTTGTGGCCGGCCGGAGGAATCTCAGGAACAGGACCGGAGGCACTTTGAGCCCCGATGGATCACCCACGCCGGAGGATCTTCAGGCCTGCGGCTGGGGTTGGAGGCCCTTAGGCACAACCTGAGCGGCAGCCGCAAGGGCTTTTTCACCCGGAGGATCTACAGGCCTGCGGCTGGGGTTGGAGGCCCTTAGGCACAACCTGAGCGGCAGCCGTGATGGCTTTTTCACCCGGAGGATCTTCAAGCCTGCGGCTGGGGTGGAGGCCCTTAGGCACACCCTGAGCTGCGGCCTAGCTGGGGAGCAGATTATTACGCCGTCCGCTGAGAGCGCCTGGTAAGGAGCATAAACGTAGCCATAGCAAACAGAGAGAAGCTTGGACAGAGAGTTATTACAAGTTTAAGTGCAATACTGCAATATATATACTGATAAGAATAAGAACGCAAACAGGAAGATTTCCAAGATGTGAGTCTAAGTCCCGTCGGGACCCGCTCCGAAGGAGCTTGGAACATTAACCTAGCAATCTGAGACAGGCTCAGACAAGTAGAATGCAAGGTAGTTAGCAATATACATGCAAGGGAGAAACGCAAGTTTAAACTGAACGAACAGTAAGAAAATATTTCATAGGAAGACTGGGAGCACATGGCCCACAGGAATATAAGTTCGGCTGAGCCATATCCGGAAGGAAGGCTCTGAACATAGTAGAAAAACTGTTATATACATACGATTAGGTGGATTAAGATTCTCTAGTTAAAAAAATTTTGGAGAGTAGAAAAGTCCGTCTTGCTGGCAAGGCGGAAGAAGTGAAACTGGTTAGCTAGGGGCGGGCAGGGGGTGGGGCCAGTTGGCTCATGCTCAGAAGGGCAAAGCCCTTCTGAGCTATGGAGAGTACTTCCGTCTCGGCGCCGTCGGATGACGTCACCAATTGTGGCTGACTCATCCTGCTTCTCCTAGGAGAACAGCAAGGATAAAGAAGCCGCAAAGATCAACTGAGTGTATGATAAGAAGGGGGAGAAGGGGGTAAGGTAAAATGAGCAAGGATAAGAACAGGGGGAGATTATGACAAGAAAAGTGTGCTGTGAATTGAGAAGCATGAGTGGGAGGGGGGAAATGATGCCACGGAGGAAGTGGAAGCTACAATCTGGTAGTAAGAAGGAGGAAGGGGGGGAGGGAGGGAACTGAGGGGGGAGGGAGGGATGGGAAGAGGGGTAACCTGGATCCTGTGTATGCAAGAAGAGGAGGTACAGTGATTTGAAGCTATGGGTATTAAGCAAAAGCAGCTTGATGAATGTAAGATTGTAACCATTAATGTGAAAGGCCTCAACTCCTGGTATAAAAGGCAGGCCCTACTAAAAGAGGACAGCAGAGCAAGAGCGGATGTTGTGCTTATACAAGAAATGCATTTTAAAAAAGTGCAAGAAAGATGGTTGATGAATAAAGAATATGACAAAGTTTATTTGGCCCATAACCGGGAATCGTCAAAGAGGGGGGGAGTGGGAATGCTATTTGCAAAAGGGTTGAGTGTGGAAGAAGAGCTTGTGGAGAGAGACCCGGGAGGGCGTTTTACTTTCTGGATAGGGAAAATAGCAGGGAGGCCCATCGTAATAGGGAGTACATATGCGCCAAATACACAGCAGGGCAGGTTTTACGGGAGGCTCTATGAGGTGAGGGAACCATATATGCAAAGCCCGGTGATATTAGGAGGGGATTTTAACACAACCCTGAATCCTGGAATTGACACTAAGAGGAGTAATAAGCATGGTGTTAGGGGGATAAGCAAAATGTTGGGGACGCTGTTATACAAACTGAGTACAGTTGATGTTTGCAGATACATACATGGAAATGAAAAAGAATATACACACTACTCACATCCACATAAAAGTTACAGCAGATTAGACATGATATGAGTGGATGGAAGGATAATAGAACAGGTCAAGGAGGTAGATATAGGACCTATAAGTTGATCAGATCATGCCCCGGTGGAGGCTTCCTTGAGGATACAAGGAGAAGGAGAAGGTCTGCGTTTTTAGAGGCTGAATGAGGACCTTATAAATGAGGTGGAAGGGCAAAAATGTATTCAGAGCACTATAAGGGATTATATGATACCACAATTAAATGGTTCCAATCATACCCTGAAGACAGACAGCAGAGAATAAAATCTGGGAACCTCATCTCAGAACCCTTCAAGACTACTCAAGGAGTTCCCCAAGGCTCATCATTATCAGCTCTCCTCTTCAACATCTATATTCAGCCCATATGCAAAATATTTAACAAACACAAGATACAATACGCCATATATGCTGACGACATCATGGCACATACCCCTTTTCAACTGGACTCCCCAGAATACACCACCATATCAACCAGCATTTAAGAAATAACAACCTGGCTAACCAACAACAACTTAAACATCAACATAAAAAAACCTGAAGCAATTATCATCACAAGAAACTCCACATTCATTCCCCCTACTACCATCAACATATCCAATACAACGATCACAATAAAAGACGAAGCAATAAAAGCAACTCACCCTCCAACCACATATCAACAAGATATCCAGAACAGCCTTCTTCAAACTCGCAACACTCCGGAGACTAAAACAACTCCTCAATAGAGAACATTTCCGTACAGTATGCCAGACCATCATTACACCCCTACTGGACTACTGTAATATACTTCACCAAGGTCTACCTAAACAAACCACCTGCCCCCTATAAATAGGACAGAACACTGTTGCCCGCACTATTACTACTGCTTCAATACAAGACCATATAACCCCAATACAACAAGAGCTACACTGGCTACCAATCTCCTCACAGGCAAAATATAAATCAGCACTCACCATCTTCAAAATTTAGAACAACATCTCAGCAGGAATAATACAGGAACTCATTGGAACCAAAACAAACAAAAGACCAGACAGAAACGGTACGAAAAACAACATATCAACACCTACTCTATTCACAAGAGCGAACAAATCCACATCCATGTGAGCCTTCTCTCTTGCTGCCCCTGCTATCTGGAATGTCCTCCCAGATAAACTAAAATCAACAACAGAAATAAAAGATTTCCCGAAGCTACTTAAAACCACCCTATTCATTGAACAATTCAATGAAGACCACCTAAACAAAACCACCTAATCACCCCACAAAACGAGACACAAGACAGGACATCCACAACATAAAAACGTCCTTATTAAAATGTATATAGCCCAATGTAGATAGCTCAACCTGTATATATCGCACCCCAAATCAAGATTTACCTATCCACACACTCACGAACACTACCTTCACAACCACTGCATGCCAACACCCCCGCACTACCCTACTTGAGTGGTTTGCAGTGAAATCTGCTTTGATTCAAGGATAAAGCGGGATATAAATACTTTAAAATAAATAAATATGTATTATAATGAGGGGGGTGAAGTGAGGCCAGCCGGTGTATGGGATGGGCTGAAGGCGGTGGTAGGGGACAATGTATAGTGCTGGCGGCGAGACGGAAGTGAAGCAAAGAAAAGAGCGAGCAGGAGTTGTTAACAAAGTTGAGAACAGAAGAGACACTGCATAAACAGAGAGGTGGAAGAAAGAGGAAGCAACGGATTAGAAAATTACGGGAAGAATTAGGAGACATAACTGAAGTGGAAGAGGCCTTTAAGTTAAACCAACGGAAGCATGAATTTTATGTACAAGGGAATAGACCAGGCAGGTACCTTGCACAAAAACAAAAAGGATGCAACAAGATTCTGAGAATAAAAGATGAGCAAGGAAAGTGGGTTAGTGGTACTGAGCAAATACAAAAAGTATTCAGGAATATTATTGTAAGCTTTATGAATCAGAACAACAAGGAAAGGGGGTGGATATAGAGCAGTACCTGGCAGAGATCACATTGAAGCACTTGAACTCAGAGCAAGAGAAGTGGATGAATAGAGAGATTGCTAGAAAAGTAGTTGAGGCCATAAGGAGTTTAAAGGATGGTAAACCGCCTGGACTGGACAGATTTACAGCTAGCTTTTATAAAAAGATTTGTCAGCATGTTAGTCTAATACTGAGAGATGTCTTTTTTTTTTTTTTTTTTAATTTTCTATTTATAAATTTTACAATAAATCCAAGCATATACAACTTGAATGGCAATAAGGATACAGAAAACAAAGTTAGAACTTAATTCTAACCCCAAAGGAAATAAACATAGCAAGAAAATATATCATTCTGAACCTTCTACAGCCCACAACATTCAAGAAAGGATCCAACTAGGAGAATAAAGGAAAAAACCTGAAGTGAAGGAAAAACAGCTGAAGGATAACAGTCAGGAAATGAACAATGCAGTAGAACCTATACTGCGTCGGAGGGACGGTGGGCATTTATGAAAGCAAGCAACTGAGATGGTTCAAAAAATATATAGGTAGCAGAATTCAATTTAATCAAACATTTAGAGGGAAACTTAAGGAAAAACTGACCCCCCAATAATAATATGCCTGGACGTAATAGCAAAAACTCTCGCCGACGTTTCTGGGTCTCCCTAGAAAAATCGGGAAAAACCCGAACAGACAAACCCAGAAATACAGCTTCACGTTTACGGAAAAACATTTTAAGGAACCAATCCCTATCAGAATTTAATGCGAAAGTTACAATTAAGGTAGCAGGAGTAACTGTATCAATTAAGGAGGTTTCTAACATAGCAGACACATCCAAAGAATCAACCACATCTACCCCGGGTATATTTCCACTACCCTCCACTTTTTTCCTAACAGACAAATAATATGCCTTAACCAGAGGTGGGTGAGATTCAACAGGAACTCCCAATACTTCAATCATATATTTTTTAAGCATTTCCTTTGAACCAACAGACTGTGCCTTAGGAAAATTAACCAAATGCAAATTAGAATAGCGAGCCATATTTTCCAACATTTCCACTCTCAACTGAGTCGCCCCAAGCTCTTTCTGATAACCCAGTCCCAAATTTTCAACCTGAGTTACTTTTTGTTGTAGTTCAGAAACAGAACTCTGTACTGCAGTAATCTCCACCGTGTGTTGCTGCAAAAGACCTGTATGATCCTGCATCTGAGACGTCAAGGTGGAGATCTGTGGAACCAATAGTTCACCCAACTTCACTATTGCAGACCAGATTGACTCTAGAGTAAATTCCACCGGTTTCTCAAAAGAGAGAAACGTCGGGGCAGAAACATCAGCCGCTCCAGCTTCCATAGGCCGCCGCTCCACCTCAGACGCAGCAGAAGACCCCAGGGCCGCCAAAGTTGACATATTGGCTGTAGGAGAGGTCACCACGGCAAGCCTGCCGTTCCCGGATACCAGCGTCCCTCTGCTCTCCAGTCCCCTATCGATTGCCAGGGGAGGAATCGCCGTCGGCTCCGGGCCCCTTTCCAACAAAGGCTCTTTAAGGGGCCGCCACTGCTCCGGCGAGGAGATGTCTGGCCCGGATCCTCCCGCCGAACTCAACTCAGCCGAGAGATCCATAGGGCCGCCAATCGCCGGCTGTCCTGACTGCTGCCGCGGCACTAAAAAGGAGTCAAGCGGACCAACCGCCTGGGAAGGTAAAGGGGTCGAGGTCGCTGGGGTAGAAGAGGGCTTCTTAGCCCCTTTAGCTTTCCTTTTCCCCATATACCACAAACGCTGCAACACGGCACTCCCTTCAGACGGCCATCTTGGATCCCTCCCTAAGACCCAGGAACCTACCACTGAGAGATGTCTTTAACGAAGTACTAAAAGGGGAAAAAGCTATCAAGCTCTATGGAGGTAGCTGGTAGGGTAGTAAATGCTAAAACTAAGGTTGGACTCACAGGAAGAGGGTATGGTGCGAAACACATTCCCATTTAAGTAGGCTAATAAAAGTGTGAGATACCTAATGATCCAGATTAGTGCAGAGGGGTCTGAGCTATACAAGTTAAATTATGAGCCAACTATAAAGAAAGTGCTAACGGATTTAGTAAGATGGGATAAACCCATTTTTTCTTGGATGGGAAGGACTGCCATAGTGAAGATGAATATATTACCCAGACTACTTTTCCTATTTATGACCTTGCCTATAGAGATCCCCACTGCAATGTTAAATTTGGTGCAGAGAAGAATCTTCTCCTTTATTTGGAGACGCAGGCTCCCTAGGGTGCAACGGAAGGGGGTCTGGCAGTACCTGAGATTGCAAGGTATTACGAGGCGGCACAGTTGAGAGCGTTATTGGGGTGGAGGATGGAGAAGGATGGGCCTCAATGGAGTAGAACTGAACAAGAGATGGTAAGATTAAACTACATTACTGATTTGATGCGGAAGAAAAGGGAAGAGAGAGGAAGAAGGGTAGATAAGAATCCATACATGACATGTACACTTCGAGCCTGGGACAGGAAACATAAGGTACTAACACATGCGGGAGGAAATATCAGAGCAGAGCGAATTATACAATGTGAGGGAGCTCTGGGATATTTCAAAAATGGCATGAGAAAGGGTAATAGTATATGAGACAGGTATTATCTGAGGAGGGCCACTTAAAGCCGTTTGAGGAGCTTCAGAGAGTGTACCAAATAGAGAAGAGTGATTGGGATGGTTACTTCCAATTGGCACACTTTCTGGGGGGAAAACAAATGAAAGATAGCCTGAGTAGTAAAGAGACACCGTTTGAGAAGATGTATAGGCTGGGAGATCTATCAAGAGATGTAATTTCTAGGCTTTACAAAGCTTTGAGGGGACCCATGGATCAAGGAACGCATATGCGGGCTTGGGAGGTAGACATGGGGGGTCAATGGGATTCTCAGAGATGGGAAAAAATATACGAAGGAGTAAAAATACCTGTGGCTTCAGCAGCAATCCAAGAACATTGTTACAAGATGTTGTTCCGAATGTATCTAACCCCAGTCCAATTGTGTAAGATGGGGAGATATAAAGAGTTGATGTGTTGAAGAGGGTGTGGAGAGGGGGGGGACTACATGCACATGTGGTGGAGCTGCCCTGTGCTACAGCAAACACGGCAGTGGATGGTGGACCTTATGTGGGAGATGGTGGGCTGGGTGGGAGCTATCACACCAGCTGGAGTGTTACTGAATGAATGGGGGGGGGGGGGCGGCTCGAAAAGTGAGCTGGTGTGTATGTTGAAGATGCTGGCAATTGGAGTGCGGATGTAAATAGCGAAGGGATGGAGGTCTGAGAAAGCACCTGAGAGGATATTAAGCAGATTGGCCTATATTTACAGGATGAGTGAGATTAATGCATACAAAATGCACAGGATTGAGATCTTTCAAAGGAGATGAGAAAAGTACAAAGAGTAGCTACAAAGGGTGGACAATGACGCAAAGGGGGAAATTATTCACGCATAAGAAAGGAATAGTAAATAGAGGAAGGGCATCGCAGGATCCGGGGGGCAAGGGAGGAGGAGGAGAAAAGAAGAGAATCTTAAAATATAATAAAAATGTACAGGTACATGGAGAGAAGTAAATGATGTACAGTAATGTAAAGTAAGGATAAAATGGAAATTAGGTAAACGTTGGGCTGATGGCTGCAGCCAGATAAATGTTATGCCACTGATTGCAATGGAGAAGAAAAATTATGTACTAACTTGTGTTGTACCAAATAAAGCCCATGAAAAGCAAGTTCTCATAAAAGGATTCAACACAGAATTCCTAGTTAGCCTTGAAAATCTACTCAAGTCAAACCACCTTGGTGAGGATACCCAACAACAAATATGCCAAACCATCGTCCCAGCTCTGAAACAAACAAAAAATTCAACAAACTCTCTTCAAGGACACCTGGTTCACAATGGAAACGGTCAAGAACAACAAATTCCCATTCCTGGATATTCTTGTCACGAGAACCAAAACCAACAAATTCCACGCATCAATCTACAGGAAAGCAACACACACGGACCCAATGCTGAACTTCTGTAGCAATCACCCAAGTCCAACAAACAAAGCCGCATAAAATGCTATTCAGAAGAGTAGAATCTCACCGCAACACAACAGAAGCTAAAATGGAAGAAGAGAAACACCTATAAAGGCATTAACAAGGAATGGATACCTACGGAACTTCATCCGCAGATGCCTGCGGCCAAAAAGCCCAAACCTCCAAACCAAAAGTGCACCCCGACGATTCACCCTCCCTTAGATCCAGAACACCTCCAAAATGACCATGAGACTACTGAGAGACCACAGCATTACAATGACCCACAAACAGAGGTGGCTCAAGGCAATCTGCTGCCTAAGGCGAACAATGAAATGGCACCCCTCCCCCCACCTTGGAGGGAGGCGGGGTTTTTTCAGAAATCCAATCAGAGACTTAACCAAACTAAAAGCAGATTAGATTATATGGAGGAAATGCAAGACGTTTGCACACAGGGCCGTATCGAGCTGCAATCGCACCCTGTGCAACTTGCAGCTCGGGCACACGCCCCCCCTCTCCCCCCATACCTCTGTCCAGCGGTGCCTATCAGATCGGGCGCATGCCCCCTCTTCCTCCCCATACCTCTGTCCAATGCTGCCTGTTCTTTCCCTGCTGCTGCCGCCCTCTGTTTTTCTCACGGCAGCGCAGGCAGCAGGGAAAGAGCAGGCAGCATTGGATAGAGGTATGGGGAGGAGGAGGGGGCATGCGACCAATCTGAAAGGCACCGGAACTTTAAGCAGATCTGTCCCTCCGTACTCTGAGATTGTGTCTGAGGAGGGAGGGACCAGACCTGCTTAAAGTGCTGCAAAAAGGCTTGGGGAGCACATTTTGGCTGCCTGCTATTGTCCTGCCAGCGGCGGCAGGGCAACAGCACACAGCCAAAATGCGCCGCCCCCCCCAGCCTTTGCACCCTGTGCGGCTGCACCGCTTGCACAGGTCTAGGTATGGTCCTGTTCGCACACCAAGGAACTAAAAGACAGCAAGAACCAACAGCACAGTTTATAAAACTAAATTCTAACTCATTTTTATGTTGTTGTTATAAACTGCGTTATGGTTGTTGCTTTTTCTTTTTCAATATATATTTTGCATCCACAGTAGGTACAGAGCAGAACCAGGACATTCAACCACAGAACTCAATATTTTAAAAAAAAATCTGATTCTGATCATCTCACTACCAACAACAACAACAACCATTATTCTCCAGTACCAGGTATATTGTGAACTAATACAAAACCCTACAACAAAGAGCAAACCTACCATACCATACCATATCAGCACAAACTTCTAAAACTCACATAAGGAGACCATCCAAAAAAAGCATCACTGTAAATACTACAGTGGGCCCTGGAACATCCAAACACCTATTTGAAAAGCTGAACAAGTCAAATTGCTACAGTACAGTATAGATCTTTATGAACAAACTCCATGTTAACAGAACACCTCACCTCAGTTACACACTCACAACATCGACCCTCACCAAGTACAGAATAAGTAACCACAATCTAAAGTAAAAAAAAATATGTAGACAAATTTTAAATTGAAACCCCAAGAAGCCACATCAGATAAATAAGAGATGCAGTTCCCCAATACTGTGTAAAATATAAAAATAGCACACAGTTCAAGCACTAAAATTAAATAAAATTATTTTTTCTACCTTTGTTGTCTGACCATTTTATTCTCTGATCATGCTGGTCCCGATCTGAGGCTTCTGCTTTCCTGTCTTCTCTTAGCTCTCTTTCTGTGGTCTATGGTCCATGGTCCATCTGCCATTTCTTATCTCTTCTTTTGTTTTCTTCACTTCCTTCCATCAGCCCATTTCCAGTTCCAGTAACCTTCCCCAGTATCAGCCCCCTTTCCAGTCCTCCCCTTCCAGTACCTTCCAATGTCAACCGCCTTGCATTCCCACAACTGCCATTGGTGTCCATTCCCTTCCAGTCCCCCTCCTTCCCCACTGTCCAGCCCCTTCTAGACCAAATACCATCTCAGCTATCAGCTCACGTCCGCTCTCAGTGCTGCCCCCCCAGTCATCTCCCTTCCAGTCCCCTACCCTCTGTCCATCCCCCTTCCAGTGCCATTTGAATGTCAGCTCCCCTCCAGCCTCCTCCCCATTACCCAACCAACTACCACTCCCATCACCAAGAGTCAGCGCCCTTCCAGTCCCCCTTCAGTACATCCCAGGTGTCAGCTCCTTTCCAGCCCCCTCCTTCCCCAGTGTCAGCTCTCTTCCTGCCCCCTGCTTCCCCTGGCAGACCCTCTCAGTATCTGCTCCCTTACAGTCCTATTCTACCATCCTCCTGCATCAGCCTATTTGTAGCCCTAGCTCCTAGTTTTCTTCCAGGGCCACCAGCACTCTCCTCCCCTCCCCCATTAGCCCATTTCCAGTCCCAGCCCATTTCCAGTCCTATCCCCCTTATCAGTCCACTCTAGTCCTAGCCCCCCAATCAGCCCATTACCATTCCTAGCTCATTTCCAGTGCTAGCCCTCCATCTGCCCATTACCAGTCCTAACCCCCTCCAATCAGCCCATTTCCTGTCCTAGTCCCCCTAATCAGCCCATTTCTAGGCCTAACCCCACCAATCAGCCCATTACCAGACCTAGCCCCCCTTCCCGATCAGCCCATTACCAGTTCTAAACCCCTCCCGATCAGCCTATTTCCATTCTTAACCCCCCATCAGCCCATTTCCAGTTCTAACCCCCCATCAGCCCATTTCCAGTCATAGCCACCCCCAATAGCCCATTACCAGTCCTAGCCCCCCTCCTCCCGATCAGCCCATTTCCAGTTCTAATCCCCCATCAGCCCATTTCCAGTCCTAGCCCCCCCCCCCATCAGCCCAGGGAAATTGAAAAAACAAACAAACAAACTTGGCTGCTGCCACTGCAGCAGCAGAATGAAGAGCCCGGCGGCTGTGGCCCCCCCGGCTTAGCCCTCCTTGTATTATTTCCCTCAGCACCAGCTTTTCAGAGCCGCGAAGGGAGAGTTTCCCTTTCTCGCAGTTCTGTTAAGCCCGCCGGCGCTGATGGGAAACAGGCATTTCCTGTTTCCCATCAACGCCAGCGGGCTCAACTAACAGAGCCGTGAGAAAGGGAAACTCTCCCTTCGCGGCTCTGAAAAGCCGGCACTGAGGGAAATAATACACGGAGGGCTCTGCCGGGGAGGCGGGGGGGGGGGGGCCGTGGCTGCGGGACACTTCATTCTGCTGCTACCGCAACAGCAGCAGCAGCGGCTCTTCTGATGGGGGGGGGGGGGGGGAGTTATGAAGGCCGTCTTTTTGGGGGCAATTTTTGCCGCTCTCAAAAAGTTGCCACTTGAGGCCATCACCTCACTCGGCCTCATTATAGAGCCGCCCCTGCACACAAACCAACCGTAACCCTGAGAAGAATCCTATCAAAAGCAAAAGGACAACTAGAGAAAGATCAAAGGACAAACGACGTGTACAAAATTCAATGCAGTGACTGTGACAAGTACTACGTCAGTCAAACTACACGAACACCAACTAGCCAGCAAAAGCCATGATCCACTCTCCCTGGTCTCAATCCATGAAGACGCAGAAGGACAAAGTCAACTGGAATACAACTGAAATGATAGCACAAGCACAAACAAAAAGAGAAAGAGAATTTTTGGAAGCCTGGTTTTCCACCATAGACTCGATAGACATAGCAGCAGACCCGATCTACCAATCCCTGAGGACCAAACAGCTGAGGCCACTACTACTACTACTACTACTACTAATCATTTATGAAGCGCTACAAGGCGTACACAGTGCTGAACAAACACATAAAAGACAGCCCCTAATTAATACAATACAAGAGAAATAAGCATCCAATAGGGAGAGAAGACACAACGGAAACAAAGATTAGGATCCAAAGATGCCCTCAAAGAGGTAAGCCTTTAGCACAGATTTGAAAAGGGAGAGAGATGAGACAACGTAAGGACAGAGGAAGCTTGTCCCAGGCATAAGGAGCAGCAAGCTGAAAGGAACGAAGTCTGAAGTTAGCATTAGAGGAAAAGGGCATAGAAGAAGGAAAGCAGAGGAGGGGCGAAGTTCACGAGGAGGAGCGTAGGGAGAGAGGTTATGACGGATGGCAGAGTGAATGCATTTATCGGTTAGAAGAAGTTTGAAATGTATACAGAAACAGAAGGGGAGCTAATGAAGTGATTGCAAAAGAAGGTTATATGAGTGTATTGGGGCAGGAACCACCAACAATGCTCTGGAACAGCAACCACACCCCGGCAACTCTCAGGGAAACTAACCAATCTATCCCTGCAGACCAAAGAGCTGAGTCAGCACCAAGGCCCAGGAACAGCAACCATACCCCAGCAACCCTTAAGGAAACTAACCAATCAATCACCATGGACCGAAGAGCTGAGTCATGACCAACAAGGCTCAGAAACAGCAACTACACCCAGCAAACCTCAGGGAAACCAACCAATCAATCCCTGTGAACCAAAATGCTGAGTCACCACCAACCCCAATACAAATACAAGTGCAAGCATTCACTCACATTATCACCTGGAACCCAAAACTGATGATGTCCCCTAGGTATTGACAACATCCGACAGGGTTTTGTTCTCATCTTTTTAGATATTGCGGCAGCTTTTGACTCGGTTTGTCACGAGCTTCTTCTTATCCGTCTAAAAGAGAAGGGCCTCTGTGGAAACGCACTCGAATGGTGTAACTCATACCTGTCAGACAGATGGCAGCATGTGCGATCAAATGGGGGATTATCAGATCCGTTTCATCAAGGACAAGGAGTCCCGCAAGGATCCTCACTTTCATCATTACTATTTAACATATATATGCAACCCATATGTAACATCATAAGATCTTTTAATGTCAACTGCATGATATATGCCGATTATGTATTATTATATATGCCGTTCTGCATAGATAAGATGGACCTCTCCCCCTTAACCAACTGCTTTAACACCATATCAAACTGGCTACTGACTCAAAATCTCAGAATCCAACATAAAAAAACAGAAGTTCTCTTTATCTCAAGGAACTCAAACTTCATACCACCTCCATTCCTGGAGGTTCAAGATGCCAAGCTTCAAGTAAAACCTCATATCCGATACCTAGGAGTGACTCTTGATCAATATCTGGATTTGAAAACCCACATAGCTAACACAGTAAAAGCAATATATTTCAAAATTCGCTCCCTCAGACATCTCCGTCAACTGATTGATCCGGCCGATTTCCGCACTGTGTACCAGGCTCTAATCATGCCCCACTTTGACTTCTCAAACTCCATACTACAAGGGCTTCCTCAATCAACTTTAAACCCTCTCCAACTCGCCTTGAATAGTGCAGCAAGATTGCTTTTTGGGCTATCCAAAAGAGAACATGTAACACCCCTTCTAAAACAACTACATTGGCTTCCTATTCAAGCGAGAATCTCTTTTAAAACTCTGCTCCTGGCATTTAAAGCATACAAAGGACTCGCCCCCACTTCATTGACGGAGATGATTCATCCAATTGCCCCCAACAGACTAAGAAGAACTACAGAAATAAACATGCTGACTGTACCAAAGGAAATCACAAGATACAACTCGACAACAGCAAATCGAGCCTTCAGTTTATGTGCCCCAAAACTTTGGAACATCCTTCCAACACACATTAGGGCCATCTCTGATCTCAGCCAGTTCAAGAAGGCACTAAAGCACTACCTTTTTCTCAAATACTTCCCAGAGAACGAAGAAACATAGTAACACCCAAATATCAATAACTACCTTCTAACCACCCAATCTTTCCTCAGCCGCGCACTACACTACAATACTCCACACTATGTATATAGTTGTTCTTGTTGCTGTTTTCTGTATATAGTTGCCCCTGTTACCCAGGTTTGACTTCCCTGTTATATGTAATGAACAGATATATGTAACATGTAAACCGCGCTGATGGTGAATAGTGCGGTATAGAAAAACTGCTAAATAAATAAATAGAATGGTGCCAAACGTTTGCAATCAAGCTCTGAGAACAATCCAACATCATGATTTAACCTTCTTCCAACTCTCAGCGATCATTAAATGAGCTGCAATGGCCATCGCGGACTGTATTCCCCTGCTGATGGAGACAGAAAGAACTAGAACCTTCCAGTGACATCATCACTGCTACTTGTGCTGTTGCAGCTAGGGGTACACTTCAGTATTTCTGTCTCCAGCAGATGGTGGATGCTGGACTGGTGCAACTCAATTCTGGAATCATGTTAACTTATGAGCAGTCATCCTTGGGGTGCTTCCTAGTGGAGTTCGGCAGCAGACATTTCCAGGGCATATCTGTGGATACCCACTGGAGTTTCTAGAGTGGAGGGAGGAAAACAGGCCACACTCCCCATCAATATTCTTGCTAAACAAGCTGCATTTCCATGCTCCAATTCAGAAGCATCTCATCCAGTCTCTTATTTATCATTTTCCCCAGTACTACTCTCATAAAACCTGTCACTGCATCCCAAAATCCTTGTAGCTTAAGACAAGACCACCGTATATGTTCAAAGTACCATTTGCCTGCAGTTCTTCCAGCACACCATACTACTCTTCTTAAAAATATTTTATCATTTCTCAGGTGTACAATGCCAGCGGTATAGCATTTTATATGAATTTTCCACCGTATTGGGTTGCAATAAGTTCTATAAATAACCCCATAGATATTTTTTATACAATCATCCATCTCAATTCCTCTGTCATTTATTTTTGCAAAACTTGGTTTATTTCCCCTCCTAAGGGAGAAAGTTGTAACGAACTGGGATATTCCCCTTTAGTTAACCCTGTCATTAACACTTTTGGGTATGTTTACTAAGCAGCGGTAATGTTACTGGCGGTAAGTACAGCGCTAATGTTACCGACACCATATAAGGAAGTGAGCAGGTAGGGGACATTCCGGTGTAAAGGGAGCAATGGGCTGTTAACGTGCGGTAAAGGGCTCCTTGGCCATTTAGCGCACGTTAACGGGACATTGCCCGTTAAGGCTGATAAATAGGGCACGTTAAGGCTGACAAGGCGCCTTAAGGGCTCTAAGGTGCCTTAAGGTGCCCTAAGTTGCCTTAAGTTAAGGCGCATTAACGTAAGGTGCCTAAGGGCTTTAAGGTGCCGTAACCTAAGACGCCTTAAGGTAGGGTGCTTTAAAGCTTCTAGGTTAAGGCACCTTAGGTTAATGCACCCTAAGGGCAGTAAGGTGCCTTAACGTAAGGTGCCACAAGTTGACAAGCAGGAAATGTAAGGCATAAAAACAGCTGTGACCCTAACACTGGATAGAGCAGCAAGGAAAGGTAATGAACAAGTGATGGAAGGAAGGAGAGGTGGGAGCTGATGGAACTACCATATCTGCGGGCACCCTATGTGGCAGCAGGTAAAGTGGACAAACATATTGGAGGCAGCTGTACAGGTGCACAGGGTGTTTGCAATGTAAAGTGCTATAATGACAGTGGGTGGCAGAGGATGGGAATACGTGTCCCCAGTGGAGGCAGAGGTGGCAGGATAAGAGGGCAGAGGAGTAGTGGTGCCATGCAGATCAGGCACAGGCAAGGCAAGCACAAAGAGCTGCAGTGCAGAACAGGGTACCAGTGCAGGACATGGGGTAGCAGCCTGCACAACAAGACAGGACTCTACACAGCTGACAGACGTAGATAGATGGACTGAAGGATGAGGTGAGGGTGTTATGGGCTGGCAGCACAGATCTGCAGAGATGTGACTGTTACAGGCATGAAAATTATTTGAGTAGGACAGGCATAAAAAAAAGAAAACAAAGAGGAATTGAACCCATGACCACTGTATAGGGAAGCATTGCACTAACCAGTAGGCTACACCTCTATGGCTGTTTGCATAGCAATGGCTGGATCCAGAAAGACTGCAGGTCCCCATACAAAATGTCTTCTATGTGTGCCAGGATAGGGTAACCCCACCAGTACCCATGATGCAATGCACACGCAGAACAGCAGTCTACAGCTGATCACCAAATGGAGAATGCACCTCTCCAGCATCTCAGCTTGGTAAGAATAACTGACAGTGTGTGATACTGGCACAGAGCAGCTACAGACCATACTACTGTGCAGGTTCTGTGTTCACCCTGAGGGTGAGGATGGGCGCCCAGCACCAGGTCTGCAGTACCCGTGGTGCTAGCGATAGGCTCTGCTACAGGTCCTTGTCACTATCAGTGTGTGACAAGTGGTCCTTGCAGTGGAACCGAAAGTAATCCTGTGTTCATCTGTATTCCCAGTCACATCCAGCCCTGGTGGACCAGGACTAACCCAGAATAATGCATACCCAGTATTACAGTGTGACTACCATGGTCACATGTTATCAGGGCAGAGGGGTGTCCAGACTTGCATGAGGTTTATGTAGCACTGCCTAATATACTGCCCACTCTGGGTCAAAGTAAGGTTTAGTATATGCCCCAAAAGGACCACAATCAACATTTTTATAATTAAGGCAGTGGAGGGACATGAAGAATGGCTGTGGGACTAGCAACCCTAGTCCTACTGGCAAAAGGCTGCTGTCCAGGGGAGGTTGGTCCAGATCTATACCTGTTATTAGGGCACTGGCAGAACAGCTGCCAGTAGGCCTGGAAAACCTCAGCTGCCCCCCCACCAAAGTCTGACATTGATCAGCAGAAGGCACTGTCAGACTGTACCTGCTGCATCCCACCAGGTGTTCCAGCCATGCGCATACTAACTGCGGACAGTCCGCTAACCAGTCCATACTGCATGTACACAGAGAAACTATGTGCACCCCGAATTGGGATATACAGTGCAGATACCCAGCAGGTGCCTCAGTGATTGGGCACCAGAAAAGGGAGCACAGAGATATCCCTAGAAAGAGATACTATATAGCACTATGTGGGAACATAGCCATGCCATGGTCACTGCTCGGTCAGAGTGATAGTGTCCTCCCAGCACAACATGCTGTGGCCACCCTGCCCATTCAGGTGGTGGTCGGGCACTATAATGTCCCAGCCAGTGCCCTACTGGAAACAGTGTAAGCACTGTGGGCCCACTGAGGAGTAGGAAGCCACAAAACAATAGATACACACACACACACATACTCCTATTGCAGCATTGTGCAAAGATAGGGGTGGTTGGCAACCAATGTTCCCTCTAATTTTCTGTAGGCTGTGTGTGCATAAAATATCAGCTGTGTGCAGCTTTTCAAAGAAGGTTAAATTTTTGTGCGCCGCATAACGACACTCAGAGTTATATACTTTAAAATTTGACTACACGTCAGAATACAGTATGTACACCACATTGATTTTAATCAAATTAAATGAAAATAGACAATTACTAAATGAAGAGGGAAATTTCTAGTAATTACAATCATAACTTTTAAATTTTAAGACGTCTGTGTTGTTTTCTATCAGAATCAGAGCCGTAATTTTTGTGCGCTCTGTTGTAAAGTGTGTGCGCTCGCTCGGCGAGGTGTGTGAGCGAGCACACGCGCACAGCTTAGAGGGAACAGTGTTGGCAACCCTGCTCGCCACACTGATCCTGAACACAGTGCAGGCATTGCTAAAGTGTGCAGGAGCTAGTATTAGTACTCTTGTGATAACTGCTGCTCCGTGTTGGAGCCAACAACCTGACTCTCCATGAAGCTTTGGATAGTGAAGCCTGTGTGTGTGTGTTTGTACCCCTGTTGGCTGATGCTTTGGGGATTGCACATGTTGATGTTGTATCTGAACATAAGAACATAAGATATGCCATACCGGGTCAGACCCAGGTCCATCAAGCCCAGTATCCTGTTTCCAACAGTGGCCAATCTAGGTCATACGTACCTAGCAGTTTCCCCAAAAGACACAGGTTCCACAATGCTTGTACTGGGTCAAGCATTGATATCCTGGGTCCCTTCTTAATAATGGTTTATGGACCTTTCCTCCAGGAACTTGTCCAAACCTTTTTTAAACCCAGCTACACTAACAGCCTTTATTACATTCTCCGGTAACAAATTCCAGAGTTTGATTACACGTTGAGTGAAAAAATATTTTCTTTTATTAGTTTTAAATAGTTTACCCTGTAGCTTCACTGCATGTCCCATAGTCTATCTATATTCTGATAACGTAAACAATCGATCTACGTTTACCTGTTCCACTCCATTAATTTATAGACTTCTATCATATCTCCCCTCAGCCGTCTCTTTTCCAGGTTAAAGAGCCCTAACCTTTTTAGCCTTTCTTCATAGGAGTATCCTTCCATCCCCTTTACCATTTTGGTGTCTCTTCTCTGAACCTTTTCTAATAACGCTATATCCTTTTTAAAGATACGGCGAACAGAAATGTACACAATATTCAAGGTGCAGCCTCACCATGGAACGATATAGAGGCATTATAATATCTTTTGTTTTATTTTCCATTCCTTTCCTTATGATACCTAGCATTCTATTTGCTCTCTTGGCTGCCACTGCACACGGCCGAGGGTTTCAACATGCTATCCACAATGACGCCTAAATCTTTTTCCTGGGTGGTGGTTCCTAATGTGGAACCTTGCATCGTGCAACCATAGTTTGGGTTGTTCTTCACTAGGTGCATAACTTTGCACTTGTCCACATTAAATTTCATCTGCCATTTTGATGCCCAGTCTTCCAGTTTATCAAGATCCTCTTGCAATTTTCCACAATCCTCTTGAGTTTTAACAACTTTAAATAGTTTTGTATCATCTGCAAATTTGATAACCTCACTCGTTATTCTACTTTCCAGGTCATTTATGAATATGTCAAAAAGCAGCGGACCCAGCACAGATCCCTGGGGTACACCACTATTCACTTTTCTCCATTGGGAAAATTGGCCATTTAGCCCAACCCTCTGCTTTTTATCTTTTAACCAGTTCTTGATCCACTGTTGTACACTGCCTCCTATCCCATGACTCTTTAGTTTTGCCAAAAGTCTCTGATGAGGGACCTTGTCAAAGGCTTTCTGAAAGTCCAAATACACTATATCAACCGACTCACCTTTGTCCACCTGTTTATTCACACTTTCAAAAAAACATATTAGATTAGTAAGACAAGATCTTCCTTGTCTAAAGCCATGTTGGCTGTCTCCCATTAGACCATGACTATCTACATGCTGAGTAATTTTATTCTTTATGATGGTTTCTACCATTTTTCCCGGTACGGCCATGAAGCTCACCGGTCTGCAGTTTTCCCGGATCACCCCAGGAACCCTTTTTAAAAATTGGCGTTACATTGGCGATCCTCCAATCTTCAGGAATTACAGATGAATTTAATGAAAATTCACAGATTACTAATAGCAGGTCTGCAATCTCATATTTCAGTTCTTTCAACACCCTTGGATGTATACCATCCGGCCCATGTGATTTGCTACTCTTCAGTTTATCTAATAGTTGTAATACATCTTCCCGATGTATCGATATTTCCTTCAATTCTTCCGCACCTTTAAATACCACTTCAGTCATGGGTAACATCCCTACATCTTCCTCAGTAAAGACCAAAGCAAAGAATTCATTCAGTCTCTCCGCTATCGCCTTGTCGCCTCTTAGTGCCCCTTTAACTCCTTTATCATCTAATGGACCAACTGACTCTCTCACAGGTTTTTTGCTACGAATGTACTTGAAAAAAATCTTTATATCACGTTTTTGTTTCCGCAGCAAGCTTCTTCTCAAATTCTCCCTTTGCCTGCTTTATCAGTGCCTTGCATTTGACTTGCCAGTGCTTGTGCTGTTTCCAGGTTTCGTCGTTTGGCTCTTTTTTCCATTTCCTAAAAGATGATTTTTTGGCAACAACAGCCTCTCTGACCTCCCCTTTAAACCATGCTGGCAGTTTTATGGACTTCCTTCTGTGGCAGGCTAAGGTCTACAATAGCCTGTGAACATATGGGAGGCCTGTAAGCTAGCCCTGAGTCCCCACCCCTACCTGAGACTAGTAGAGCTAAGAAAGACCAAAGTCAGTGAAAGTCAGAGAATCTGCCTTAAATCGCTTTAAACTGCTTTTGATAAGTTTGTATGAATCCTTTATTAATTTCTTCTCTGCTGGTGAAAGATATGTTCCAGTGTTCTGCATTCTCACATTCTCTGAGCTAGAAATGACCTTGCAGTTGAAATGTATCAATGTCTAGAAATTGTGCTTTTGTTAGAATTGCCTGAGAAGGGGGAACAGGGTGCTAGGCCCAGAGGGGGTCCCCGATTGGACAGGTGCAGGGGGCGTTGGGACCAATAGAAAGTTTGCCTGTATCATTAGTGTAAAATTGCATATAAGGAATTTGCTTCTGTTCTCCATTGCTCAGTCACTTTTGGATGCACTCCTCGTCTGAGCCTGTGCACAATAAATTGGCTTGGAACCTGCAATTGACTTCTGGTTTTATTCATTGCGTGCACTTCGCTGCTACATATTCCTGGTGCGTTGGCCGGGAATGTGCGAGTAGTGGATGGTATTCAAGTGAATATTCCACGTACTTTCGCCTCCAGGTTTGGTCCGGTTGGAACCGTGTCTGTCCGACCACAGGGGAAACCTCAGGCGCCACCGGTCCTCTTGTATCTGAGAGGGTTCCGCCTGGCCTCGGCAGACTACTGGGTCCAGCTGGCCAACACCTCCGAACCCAAGGGGAGTTGTCAGACGGCTGCCTAGGGTGAGAACTTACACAATCTTGACGATGCATATATTCATATGATTCTTGCAAGGTATTGTGGGTAATGTAGTTCTTTCACTCCAAACACAGCTGAAGACAATAATTGAGTTGTGTAACCAGTGGTAAGGCCAATAAAATACTTCTTTTATTGATGGGGGATTAATTCACCCAGCACAAGTATGCTTGTTAGCATAAATGAGGTTACTTGCTTGCAGTGTTTAAATGGATAACATAAAGTCACAAAGCAAATCAGAAAACAACCTTCACCTTGTCAGGCAATTAGCTAATGTTTTCTTAGCAAATAATTACCAAATAAAAAGGCACAAAGAAATGAATAAAACTTTGCTGGTTAGGTTAACTCCTGCTTATTTTCCACACAGAACCTGCAGTGATTCTCCCTTGCTCACACACACAATCAGGTGCAGCTCTAATTACTATCAATGGCCCAGCTGAAACCCTTTAGCTGGCTGGCTGCCACTGTGTGAACCCAAAATCCTGCTTTAGGAGCTGTATCAATGAAATAAAGAACAAAGTTAGATTTCTTTGTGATGGCTGATATGTTTGCTCACAGAAAGCTAGCAATAGCACTTAGATAGAAAACAGTCCATGTACTCAATATTTTCATCTGTTGTATTTCCCCCTTCATCAATCAGCATAGGGTCACTATCATACATTGGCACAGACGAGTCTTTCAATAAGGCACTATCATGAGAATGCTTATTCCCTTGCTGCCATTCACTATTATAGATAGGGTCTGGATCAGTGTTCATACCTGAGCCTCTCCTGCTATCATAATTCCTCCCTGAATAGCCTGGCCAGTATGTAATCCAGTTCTGATGTCCAGCCTTCCAATCATGATCCCTGGACATTGGATCCTCTCTCACATACCTTCTGGCCTTGGTCTGAAAGTCCCTTCCACGTGCAGTCTTCTCTCTCCCAGGTAGCCACTGGTGATTCCTATCTCTGCCAATCCATTCCTCTGGCTGACTCCAGTCCAATGGACTCTGCTGGCACTTGGAATACCTCCCAGTATGGGTACTGCCTTGAACTCTCCCAGACCTTCCAATGGCCCTTCTTCTCTTCCTTCCAGAGAGTTTCCTTCTCTCTCTATCCGCTTGGCTTGGCTTCTGCTTCTCCAGGTGATGCTGGTGCTTGTAGCCGTTGCTGTAGCTGTCTCTCTCTCTGTAGCTCCTTCTGTAGCTATTATCTGAAGAATAAGCTCTATTCTTATTCTGTTCTAATGTGTGCTCCTCCCTAACACAGCGCAGCTGTGTTGAATCAGGCCCTGCCCTTTGAGATGAGTGCTTAGGGATTACCTCATAGCTCTCTTGATTGCACACACATTTTCTCACTTCAGCCCCTCTCATGGCTGCTGGAAACCTGGTGCATTCTGGGACTGGTAGTCTTTTATGTGAAAACTCTGTTTTCTTACTTCTACCAAAACTGACAGGTTGCTTGTTCAGAGTCACATCATCTTTTCTATAGCTCCTACCTGAGCTATGATAAGCTTCCTTATCACAGAGTCCAGGCTCCAACCCATGTACTGGTTTGGTATCGGGAACCGGATCCGGTGAGTAGAAGGTTTCTTTTTACTCAGATAGTCAGGTTTGGGAATATGGTATGGTATGGTATGGTATGGTAACTAAAAATATGAGAGCTTGATCACCTCTCAAGGGCAGTCCTAGTACGCCTCGCTCAGTAAGCCCTTGGGAATTTGGGAAAACGTTGCTAGCAGGTTGGTTGTGTGGGTGCGTGAATGAGAGGTCTTGATATGGACCACGTGAGAGCAGACTCCTGAGTAGCGCAGTTCCTAGCCGGGCGACCGCGCCCAGATCGCAAAAAGAAGGAAGCGTTTGGTGTTTGTCTCCTTCATTGTTCTTTGGGCTGCATGGACCCCTTACCTGCAGCCATTCTACCCGCCCCTACTTTCTGTTGTCGTGTACGTCCAATATTGTAATCATGGGAGGGACAGAGTCTACGCAAACTCCGTTGCAATGTATGATCAAGAATTTCAGTAAGGGATTTACCAGAGACTACGGAATTAAAATGTCTCCGTCCCAATTAGAAATGCTTTGTGAAAGGGAGTGGCCTGTGCTAGTCACTTCATGGCCCCATGAGGGCACCTTTAATATTAGCGTAGTATCCCGTGTCCATCAGGTTGTAAGGAGAGAACACCCTGATCAGTTCCCGTATATAGATTCCTGGTTAAGTATTTGTGAGAAGCAGCCCTCTTGGATAAGGCGTTGCTATGAGGAACAGCGTAGAATATTAGTTGCAACCACGAGGGGGCTCGGATGCTTGAGAAAGGGAAGCTACCTGTGTATTCCACCCCAGAGTCCCTAGATATCCAGACCCGTTTACCTCAGTACCCATATAGGCTAGTTCCCACGTCTCCGGCACTCACGGCAGAGCCTGATGCATAAGCACAGCGATTACCGCCGCAAAGGCAGAGAGAGTCCCCTCCCCCGAGTGACAGTCCAGAGTCCAGCCCGAGTGCTTCAGGAGGGCCAGCATCCCCTGAGCATACCGAGAGCGGAGACTCTCTCGCCAGATCGGGGTCACCTGTTGAGGATGCCTATATCCGGCAATCATATGATTTAAGAAGTACTACTGTGAAGAAGAAAAAGGAGGGACATCTAATGCCATTGCGTCAGGTGCCTGGTTAACCTATCCTGAATGACCAGAGCCAGATGGCGCCAGGACCAGCCAGTGTAATCTATGTACCTTTCTCCACTACTGAATTATTGAACTGGAAAACGCATTCTGCATCTTATACTGAAAAGCTCAAAGATTTAACTGAACTAATGTCAAGTATAATGCAAACTCATCAGCCTACCTGGTCTGATTGTCGTCAGCTCCTGTCCACTCTCTTTACTACTGAGGAGCGAGTGCGAATCGGGCAAGCGGCTATCCGCTGGCTAGAAGAGAACCCTGTAGAGGGAGCAGATATGAATCGCAAGCAGCTGCCACAGCTTTCCCAAATGAAGATCCCTGATGGGATCCGAATGATGAAAGGGGGGCGGCGGCCCTAACTCGATTTCGCCAGGCCTTGTTGCAGGGCCTGAGGAGGGGAGGCCAGAAGGCTATGAATATCGGGAAAGTGTCAGAAATCCTCCAGGGTCCAGATGAGAGCCCAGCGGCTTTTTATGAATGGTAGTCTGAAGCCTATAGATTATACACCGCATATGATCCAGCAGCCCAGGAAAATTTGCGCATGGTGAACGCAGCCTTTGTCAGTCAGTCCCAGGGAGATATAAAGCGAAAATTACAGAAAATGGATGGATTTACGGGCATGAATACAGCACAGTTAATGGAAGTTGCTCAGAAAGTGTTTGTGAATCGTGAAAGTGAGCGTAACAGAGAAAGTGAATGGAAAATGAAAATGAAAGCAGATCTTTTTGCTGCCGCTTTCGTTGAACGACATGGAGGAGGTTTTCCTAACCGAAGGACCAGAGAACGTGAAAGAGGCCGCGGAAATAGCAGGCCTCTATTGGGTGCGAATCAGTGTGCCCATTGTAGAGAAGAAGGACATTGGAAAAATGAATGCCCGCATCTTGGCTCCACCCCCTGGCGGGGAGGAGGGAGCACTTGGAGAACAGGAGGCCAATTTCAGAGTCGAGGAGGAGTAAACTGAGCACAGTCCCGGCAAGAGAGAGAAGAAGCTATTGAGGGAATGGCAGTTGCCGAGGACTATGATATGGCTGAAGTCTAGGCCAGACCGGGCTCTAAGTTTACCCTGGGTCCCTAGGAGCCTATGGTCAGTTTGAAAACAGGGGATAAATATATGGACTTTATGGTGGATACAGTAGCAGAACATTCAGTGGTGGCAAAGCCCGTGGCCCCTTTGTCCTCTCAATCTGTCACCATTGTTGGGGCCACTGGGGCTAGGGCCACCAAGCCTTTCCTGCAGAACTGAATGTGTGAACTAGGGGGGCAGAAAATAACGCACCTGTTCTTGTACATGCCCGAATGCCCTATTCCACTTTTGGGCCGAGATATGCTTGCCAAGCTCCAGGCGCAGATATCCTTTGTTGAAGGAGGAGGAATGCAATAATGACTGCTGGATTGATGGTGCTGACTGTCCCCCGAGAAGAACAGTGGCGGTTCTATAGTGCCTCACCAACCAAGACAGATAGTTCCTGTATACCCATCAACCTTTCAGCTCCGCCTGAAGTGTGGGCGGAGGATAATCCACCTGGCCTAGCGAAGAACATAGCCTCCATCATTGTCACCCTCAAGCCAGGAGCGGAACCAGTGCATGTGAAACAGTATCCTCTTCCTCGACCAGCTATTGAAGGTATCCACTGCCATCTGATGAAACTGCTGAAGTATGGACTTCTTGAAGAATGCCAGTCACCTTGGTACACCCCCCTTCTCCCAGTTAAGAAACCAGGGACGGGGGATTACCGCCCAGTACAAGATCTGAGGCGAGTGAATGATGCAGTTGAAACTATACATCCAGTGGTACCAAATACTTATACTCTCCTGGGACTGATCCCTGCTGAGGCTACTTACTTCACCGTTTTGGATTTAAAAGATGCTTTCTTTTGCATACGCCTAGCCCCCACCAGTCAGCTTTTGTTCGCCTTTGAATGGCAAGATCCTACAACAGGAAGGCGGGGCCAACTCACCTGGACTCGATTACCCCAAGGATTGAAGAACTCACCCACCATCTTCAGTGCTTTATCTTTATCTTTATTTCAACATTTGATAAACCGCTTTGGCCGAAGCATTAAAGCGGTGTACAATAAAAAAGGTCAGCACAGCAAATCATAGAAAAGAGAAAAGAATGCCATAAAAATAACAGGAAAGCAAAAGAAAGGATAGAACACAAAGGTCATAATCACAAGACTAGACTAAAGACACCAAAAGACACAAAAGACCAGAGAGCAAAGGGAGGGGACCAGACGCACATAAGAGCATTGAACACCAGTGCTGCTCTTAATCAAGATCTATCAAGTTACTCTGTGACTCCAGGAAAAAGAGTCCTACTCCAATATGTGGATGACCTGCTGATAGCCACCAATTCGGAAAGTGAATGTTTACAAGCCACCAGTGATCTCTTGCATCTTCTGAATGAAGCCGGATACAAGGTCTCAAGAGCCAAAGCGCAGTTGTGCCAAACCAAAGTAAAATACCTAGGATTCCATCTGTCTAGAGGGGTCCGTAGATTGGGACCCGAGCGAAAGGAAGGAGTATGCCGCATCCCTAACCCCACCACCAGAAAGCAGGTGAGGGCCTTCTTGGGAGCTGCCAGCTACTGCCGAATATGGATACCCAACTTCGCGCTGTTGGCAAAGCCATTGTATCAAGCCACCAAAGGAATGGAGAGGTCTCCATTGGAATGGGGACCTGAACAGGATGCAGCATTCCGATCTTTGAAGGCCGCCTTGATGTCATCACCAGCTCTGGGTCTGCCAGATGTCCAGAAACCATTCCGCCTCTATGTTCATGAGTCACAAGGAAATGCTTTGGGAGTGTTGACTCAATCTCTTGGATCTTGGCAGCGACCAGTGGCCTGTTTATCAAAACAATTGGATACAGTTGCAAAAGGCTGGCCCCCTTGTTTGAGAGCTGTTGCAGCCACAGCCCTCTTAGTGAGCGAAGCTAACAAGCTCACTTTGGGACAGAATTTTCGAGTCATCGTACCACACTCTGTCTTGACCCTTATGGAACACAAAGGAAACTTCTGGTTCACAAATTCGCGAATGTTGAAGTATCAAAGTATGCTGTGTGAGAATCCTCGATTGCAATTGAATGAAATATCCCTGCTACTCTACCACGAGAACCAGAGTACCCTATTCACACCTCTTACATATCCCACTGCTGCCCGATAATAAGGACCATACTGAGAAACACAAATCCAATCGACTACTCAAGTGTGCCTTAATAAATGCCAGATCTATTCGTTCTAAATGGCCTGTAGCTACGGATCTGATAACAGCACATAACCTGGACATTCTGCTGATAACGGAAACATGGTTAACCGACAATGACAACCTCCTTATCAACATGATGATCCCACCAGAATTTTCCATTTATACCTGCCACAGATCTAACCAGAGAGGTGGTGGCACACTCATTCTAGCCAAATCTGACCTCCAATTCAAACTGATCAATACCATCAGCACTCCACACCTTGATGCTCTTTCCATATCCAATAGGAGCTGTACGATCAACCTACTCTACCGAGCACCATCACCTTCCCCTGAGGACCTCCCATCAATAATCAACATAGCATGTAACTCTCCCAACCCACAATCCCCCAACTGGTTAGTGGGTGATTTTAACCTACCATCGCTACAAACCTCACACTCCTCAGCATTCCTTGATGCCATGTGCCATCTAGGATATGAACAACTGATTGATGCTCCCACCCATATCAAAGGCGGCACACTGGATTTAATCTTTGCTCCTCAAGCTGTACTCAACACATCTCAGAAGCCCCCGATCTCCATAACCCCTGTACCCTGGTCCGATCACAATTTACTCCTCTTTTATATCCCCACTGAACACCTATCCAATGACAACAACAAATCAGATCGCCCCCCAAGTGCCCTTGAAACAAGATTCCGTCCTTTCAATAAAATTGAAATCTTAGAGAAAATCTTACCTGCTCTCCACAAGAACTTACCCTCTCAAGATGACTTAGTAACAAACTGGGACAACACATTGAAAGCCGCTTCCTGCATCCCTGCTACTGACAGGACCAAGAACAAGGGCAAACATAAACCATGGTTCTCCTCGGACCTTCATGAATCTCTCCTCCACCTACGCAGACTTGAAAGACGCTGGCGCTCCTCCCGATCTCCTGATGCATTATTATCATACAATTCCTACTTACAATCTCACCGGAAGATGACATTGGAAAAAAGAAAGAAATACCACTCTGATACATTAATGAGGTCCTTAAATAAGCCACATGACCTCTTCAATATTGTTAAATCCTTAACAGGTGATCCAACCACAACCCATCCTCCTATGCCACACCCTCAAGATTATGCCGAATATCTTCAATCAAAAATGATACAGACTAGTTTGATCCTCACAACACTTCCATCTCCCACCCCACAGACTGTGCCCCAACCAGCCTTGCTCGACAATTTCTCTCTAGTATCCAATAAAGAGATCGAAGAAATAATAGCAGCGATTAATTTAACCACTGCACCTAATGACCCCTGCCCAGCCAGGTGGATTAAAGAACTACGACATGAACTTAGCCCATTTATCAGCAAGATTGTCAACTATTCCTTTTCAACTGGATCCTTCCCTCAAAGTCTGAAGCATTCATCCATCCGCCCTCTCCTGAAGAACAGTAAGCTAGACCCAGCAAAAGTCGAGTCATTTAGACCTATCTCTAGCATTCCTCTATTAGCTAAAATCATGGAAAAAGTAGTCCAGAGACAAATACAACAACATGTGGACTCAGAAGCTCCCCTGGACCCCTCACAACATGGTTTTAGAGAAGAACATGGTGTGGACACCCTTCTCACAACCCTATTCAATAACATAATCACAAGCATCGACAATATCCATCAAGGGTTCATTCTCATATTTCTTGACATAGCTGCGGCATTTGATTCAGTAAACCATAATACTCTCCTACAGCGCCTCAAAGATAAGGGTATTCAAGGTCTAGCCCTGAACTGGTGCAAATCTTACCTATCCGATAGACAGCAGCAAGTTAGAACAGGAGAAGCAACATCTAATTCATTCCCACTTAAACAAGGTGTCCCTCAGGGATCCTCCTTGTCTGCATTAATGTTCAATATATATATGCAGCCAATCTGTGATCTAATACGTACCTTCAACATTCAGTGTCTAGCATATGCCGATGACATCCTGTTATATGCTCCCTTCAACGTAAAACAACCAGATTATACATCAATAATTTCTTGCTTCGAAGAGGTATCAAATTGGCTTCTCAAACAGAATCTACGTATAAATCACAATAAAACAGACGTCCTATTTGTAACACGGAATCCTACTTTCATACCCCCCGCCTCACTGCAACTAAACAACATTGAATTGAAAGCACAACCCACGATCCGATACTTAGGGATCACCTTAGATCAGCGACTTGATATGTCAGCTCACATCAAGAAAACAACAAACTCAATTTACCAAAAGATTCGATCCCTACGTAATCTCCGACCTCTCCTTGATTACTCTGACTTCCGCACTATCTTCCAAGCTCTGGTACTACCACACTTGGATTTTGCTAATATCATACTACATGGTCTCCCACATTCTACTCTAAATCCCCTCCGGCTAGCCATGAATTCAGCTGCGAGAATTCTCGTAGGTGCTCCACGATCAGAACACATAACTCCAATACTGAAGAGTTTACACTGGCTACCCATCCAGGCCAGAACCCTATATAAAACCCTGGTCATGACTTTTAAAGCTGTCAAGAACCCATCCCTATCACCCATCAGCAATATGATACATGTCACTCCATCAAACAGATCCAGGAGACCTGCTGCATTGAACTCCATCAACCTACCAAAAATCCTTACCAAATGCTCTAAAACAACATCCTCCAGAGCCTTCTCACTGTTTGCGCCCAGAGCATGGAACGCCCTCCCACCCGAAATCAGATCCATCCCTAGCCTCATGACATTCAGAAAGGCCTTAAAATATCATCTGTTCCTAATACACTACCCTGACGCAACCCCAAATGAACATAGCCCTTATACTGACCTTTCCCATTTAACCCCGGTAGAAAATGGATAATCTTGTTGATCCATACTTGCACACTCTACCCATTTCCGTTTTTATACTTTACTGTAATTTTATCTGTTATCTACCATGTAGTTTACTCAAAATTGCCATGTACATAATTTAACCCTATTCACATCCTAGTTTTTTGTATATAGTTAACCCTGTTACTTCCTAGTTTTTGTACCCTGTTCAATGTAAAAAACCAATGCTGACTGTACCATTGTGTTTAAATTTGTTCATTTGTAAACCGCACTGATTAAAGGAGCGCGGTATATAAGAAATAAAAATAAATTAAATAAATAAATAAATAAATTGATGGTCAGTCAAGCTTTGAATCCTGCTATGTTGTTACCAGTTGGTCCTGGCCCCCCTGATCATGACGGTTTGGAAATTATGGACACTGTTTTCTCAAGTCGCCTGGATTTCGCTGATGTCCCATTGGAGAATCCTGAACGGACTTTCTTTGTGGATGGAAGTAGTCTTGTCGTTAATGGAAACCGTTGTGCCGGGTATGCAGTGGTGACCTTTGATCTGGTGGTTGAGTCCTCAGCTTTGGCCCCGGGGACTTCAGCACAGAAAGCTGAACTGATAGCCCTCACCAGGGCGCTGATACTAGGAAAAGGGCTTCATTTAAATGTATACGCAGATTCCAAATATGCCTTTACAACTTTGCACGCACATGGGGCCCTGTACAAAGAACGAGGGTTGATAACTTCAAGAGGCAAGTCCATCAAATATGGTCCTGAGATATTGACATTGTTAGAAGCAGTGTGGGCCTCTAAGCAAGTTGCAGTCATGCACTGCCGGGGTCATCAGGCAGGAGAAGGAGAAATCACACAAGGAAACAGGTTTGCCGATGCCACAGCCTGAAAAGCAGCCACAACTGGACAAGTGTTGACCCACGATACCTCACTTCAGGCAGCCTTATTCCCTGTGCCCCTTAGCTCATGGGCCCCCAGATACACCACAAGAGGGACTATTTCTGCGAAAAGGAAGGGGGTGTCCTAACAGAAAAGGGCTGGATAGTGTTGCCATCTCCAGAGGGTGGCTCACCTCCAGGACCCACAGTAATTCCTGAAGCTTTAGGTCCAGCCTTTGTTCATGCTTTTCATCAGGCCACACATTATGGGAAGACTGCAATGGAAAAAGCCCTCAAACCTCATTTCTGTATTCCATTATTAGGACCTCTGTCTGCCTCAGTGGCTCAACAATGTTTAACATGTGCTAAGAATAATGCCAAGCAAGGTCCTGGCCCACCCCCAAGAGTTCAGTCAGTAGGAGTTACCCCCATGAGTAATTTCCAGGAGGCTTTCTTAACCAGGGCTCCACACATCAAACAGTAAGTAAGGATTTGAGGGTTTCTTTGTTTAGGGTTTTTTTTATTACATTGCTAGCTCTCTGACTGGGAGCTCTTAAAAGGGTTTTGTGTATATTTTTTAAAGCAAGGTTAATTTCATTTTTGCTGTTTTAGGGTGACTTTACTTGAGCACAGTAGGTTGCTGAACTCTGTAACCTCCTCAGGTTCAGGAACTGCTAACACCTAATCGGGAGTTAGTGGGCCTGTTTCCTGAGTGCAGTTGAAGCCTGCATAAAAAAGCTCCTTTGCCCTGCCCTTTTGAGGCTTTCTTAACCAGGGCTCCACACATCAAACAGTAAGTAAGGATTTGAAGGTTTCTTTGTTTGTTTGTTTTTTATTACATTGCTAGCTCTCTGACTGGGAGCTCTTAAAAGGGTTTTGTGTATATTTTGTAAAGCAAGCTTAATTTCATTTTTGCTGTTTTAGGGGGACTTTATTTGAGCACAGTAGGTTGCTGAACTCTGTAACCTCCTCAGGTTCAGGAACTGCTAACACCTAATTAGGAGTTAGTGGGCCTGTTTCCTGAGTGCAGTTGAAGCCTGCATAAAAAGGCTCCTTTGCCCTGCCCTTTTGAGGCTTTCTTAACCAGGGCTCCACACATCAAACAGTAAGTAAGGATTTTAGGGTTTGTTTGTTTGTTTGTTTGTTTGTTTTATTACATTGCTAGCTCTCTGACTGGGAGCTCTTAAAAGGGTTTTGTGTATATTTTGTAAAGCAAGGTTAATTTCATTTTTGCTGTTTTAGGGGGACTTTACTTGAGCACAGTAGGTTGTAACCTCCTCAGGTTCAGGAACTGCTAACACCTAATCAGGTGTTAGTTCCCTCCCTACCCACCCCGACTCCCACCCACCCCTAGTGAGCAGTCTTGCTTTATAGGGCACCTCCCCCTTTAACAAATCACAGTGAATTGGACCAGCACATTTTGAATATAATTAAAGAGATTTAACTGCTTTTTCTCTGAAAGGACAGCTGCGAAACCAGCTGGTACTTGGTAGATCTCTCTCTTTTGCTTTAACAGATACCTAAGCTCCACAAACAGAACAATGGCTGGGAAAAATCGTATTGCTAAAGCTGTTGCCCCCGTTACAGCTTCTGCCTCGGTCCAGACAGAGGTCCTATTGCCAGTTGAAGAACCGGTTCCATGTGCAGGGTGCCTGCATGCTGAAGCTCTGAGGAAACAAGTGGAGGAACTCAGAGAGGAGGTGGCGAGGCTGAGGAGCATTCAAGACAGTGAGAAGTACATTGATGAGATGCTTCTTGCAGCAACCAGGCTCTCCAGCACAGGAGAAGATGGGTGCCAACAGAATGTCGATGGTTGGACAAAAGTCACCAGAGCCTGCAAAATCACCAATCCAACTTTTCCAGCCCTTGAATTGAAGAACCATTATGCAGCCCTGGAAGTGGAGGAGGTGAAAGCATCCCTGGAAAGGGAAGAACCAGAGTTCAAGTACCCCATAGTTGCGGAATCAGTGACCAGAAGGAAACGAAGGGTAGTGGTGGTTGGAGACTCTCTTCTGAGGGGTACTGAGGCGTCCATCTGCCGACCAGACTTGATGTCCAGAGAGGTATGCTGTCTGCCTGGTGCCAAGATCCAAAATGTTACGGAGAGTTTGCCGAGACTCAACAAGCCCACTGACTATTACCCAATGTTGCTAATCCATGTTGGAACAAATGATACTGCCAGGTATACCTCGGAACGTATCAAAAGTGACTTCATGGCTCTGGGACAGAGGGTGAAGCAGGTAGGTGCACAGGTGGTGTTCTCTTCAATCCTCCCTGTTGAGGGTAAAGGCCAAGGCAGAGAGGTTCGCATCCTGGAGATTAATGCATGGCTGCGTGGATGGTGTCTTCGAGAGCGTTTTGGTTTCCTAGACCATGGGATGCTGTTCCAAGGGTTGCAGAGCAGAGATGGCATCCATCTGTCCAAGAAAGGTCAACGCATCGTTGGTAGTAGACTGGCTAATCTACTGAAGAGGGCTTTAAACTAGATTCGTTGGGGATGGGTGAAGAAAGCCCCCAGGTAAGTGAAAGCCCCAGGTAAGTGATACATTAAATACCTTTATGGAAATGGGTAACAGGGGTAACATATGGAAAGCAGTGTGTATTAATGCCCGTAGCATGGGAAATAAGATCTCTGAAGTTGAAGCTTTGGTGGGAGTGGCTGACTTGGATTTAGTGGCAGTTACAGAAACATGGTTCACAGAAAACCATGACTGGGATGTAACTATACCTGGCTATACTTTATTCAGAAAGGACAGGGTAGGAAGAAGGGGAGGAGGAGTGGCACTATATGTAAAAACTACTATTAAAGCTTTGGAATTACAGAGCTTAAAAGGGAGAGAGGAGACATTGTGGGTTAAACTAGAAAGAGGGAAAGAGAAATCTATTTGCGTTGGTGTGCTATACAGACCTCCCTCACAAGAGGAAGAGGTGGACAGAGAGTTAATTGAAGACATACGTAGCATTGCTAGGAAAGGGGAAGTGCTACTGCTAGGAGATTTCAATATTCCAGATGTTGATTGGCACATTCCTTCTGCAGTATCATCTAGGAGTAAGGAGATCCTGGATTCTCTACAGGGAGAACTATTCAGGCAATTGGTAACAGACCCCACACGTGAATGGGCCATACTGGACTTGGTGCTTACCAATGGTGAAAGTGTTTCTGATGTTGTAGTGGGAGATCATTTTGCATCCAGTGATCACCAGATGGTGTGGTTCAGTATTAGGACTAGGGCTGTTAGAATCCATTCCAAGGTGAAGATCTTAGACTTTAGGAAGACTAACTTTGCGAAGATGGGCCAATACCTCAGGGAGTCATTAGTGGGATGGGAACAGCTGGGGGATGTATAACAACAGTGGGCAAAACTGAAAGGGGGTATTTTAAAGGCAACCAACCTTTTTGTTAAAATGGTAAATAAAGGCAAAAGGAACAGGAGACCGCTATGGTTTTCGAAGGAAGTAGCTGAAAAAGTGAAGAAAAAGAGGGAGGCCTTCATGAAATACAAGAGATCACAGAGAGGAAGACAGGCATCTGTATTTGGAAAAACTTAGAGAAGCTAGCAAAGTAGTCAAGAAGGCAAAGATTCAAAAGGAGGAAGAAATAGCCAATGCAATAAAATGGGGGGATAAGACATTTTTCAGATATATTAGTGAGAAGAGGAAGGGCAAATGTGGTATTTGTCAGACTCAAGGGTGCAGGGGGGGAATATGTAGAAGCTGATAAGGATAAAGCGGAATTGCTTAACAAATATTTTTGTTCTGTGTTCACAGATGAAGAACCAGGAGCAGGTCCTCAGAAAACACCCACAAATAAGAACAGAAGCGAGGGACATCTTGAACAATTTTCAGAAGACTGTGTTCGTGAGAAACTAGCTCAACTTAAAGTAGACAAAGCGATGGGACCGGATGGGATACACCCTAGAATACTGAGGGAACTTGGGGACGTTCTAGCAACTCCACTGACTGACCTTTTCAATGCCTCGTTGGAGTCGGGAGTGGTGCCAGAGGACTGGAGAGAGGCTCATGTGGTGCCTTTACACAAAAGCGGAAGTAAGGATGTGGTTGAAAACTACAGGCCGGTTAGTTTAACTTCAGTGGTGAGTAAATTAATGGAAACGCTGTTGAAAGAGAAAATAGTGAGGTTTCTGGAGTCCAGCGGATTACAGAATCCGAGGCAGCATGGGTTCACCAGAGGCAGGTCTTGTCAGACAAATCTGATTGATTTCTTTGACTGGGTGACCAGGGTTGGACCGAGGGAGAGCTCTAGATGTGGTGTATTTGGATTTCAGTAAAACCTTTGACACTGTTCCTCACAGGCGACTTATAAACAAACTGAGCACCCTAGGGATGGACCCTAAAGTTACTGCTTGGGTTAGAAATTGGTTGGGTGGGAGGCGACAAAGAGTACAAGTAAATGGAGCTCACTCTGAGGAGAAGGATGTTACCAGTGGTGTGCCCCAGGGATCTGTCCTTGGTCCGATTCTTTTTAACATCTTTGTTAGTGATATAGCGGAAGGGCTGTCGGGTAAGGTTTGCCTCTTTGCGGATGATACCAAAATCTGCAATAGAGTAGACACCCAGGAAGGTGTAGATAACATGAGGAGGGATCTAGCTAAGCTTGAAGAAAGGTCTAGAATTTGGCAACTGGGATTTAATGTTAAAAAATGTAAGGTCATGCATTTGGGCTGCAGCAATCCAAGGGAGCAATACAGTATAGGAGGTGAAGTACTTTTGTCCACTAAAGAAGAGCGGGACCTAGGCGTAGTTGTGTCCGATGATCTTAAAGTAGCTAAACAGGTAGAAAAGGCGACGGCAAAAGCTAGAAGGATGCTTGGGTGCATACGGAGAGGAATGGCTAGCAGAAAAAAGGAGGTGATAATGCCTCTGTATAAGTCTTTGGTGCGACCTCATTTGGAGTATGGTGTGCAATTCTGGAGACCGCACCTTCAAAAGGATGTGAACAGGATGGAGTCGGTGCAGAGGGTTGCTACTAAGATGATTAGTGGTCTTCATTATAAAGCATATGAGGACAGACTTAAGGATCTTAATATGTACACCTTAGAGGAAAGGCGGGATAGAGGTGATATGATTGAGATGTTTAAATATCTCCGTGGCATAAATGTTCAGGGAGAGAGCCTCTTTCAATTGAAAGCAAGTTCTGCGACGAGGGGACATGGGATGAGGGTGAAGGGAGATAGATTCAGGAGTGATATGCGGAAATATTTCTTTACGGAAAGAGTAGTGGATCCGTGGAATAGTCTCCCAGTGGAGGTGGTAGAGATGAGGACAGTAACTGAATTCAAAAAAGCATGGGACCAACACAGAGGATCTCTAAAGGTAAAAAGTGAACTGTTGTAGTTGTTGTTATGGAAGGACAGACTAGATGGGCCTTGTGGTCTTTTTCTGTCATCATGTTTCTATGTTTCTATTTTACTGAAATGCCACGAGCAAATGGATATCATTACCTGTTGGTCTTAGTCTGTACCTTTTCTGGGTGGGTAGAAGCTTTCCCCACCAGAACTGAGAAAGCTAGAGAAGTCACCAAAATCCTGCTTCATGAGATTATCCCCCGATTTGGGATATCACTGACTATAAGGTCAGATAATGGGCCCTCATTTGTATCTCAGGTGACTCAACAGTTAGCTCGAGCTCTGCAGGTGCAGTGGAAATTGCATACTGCTTACAGACCCCAGAGTTCAGGAAAAGTAGAACGTATGAACAGAACCCTGAAATCCCAGTTATCTAAACTCTGTCAAGAAGTTCACTTGAAGTGGCCCCAGGTTCTTCCTAAAGCCCTTCTTAGGATACGCTCAGCCCCCACTAAGTCATTAGGAGTTTCCCCTTTTGAGATTCTGTATGGGCGACCCCCGCCTATTGTACAGGGCATAAAAGGAGATATGCAACAAATTGGATCTGCAATTACTAGAAAAGAACTATTGGCTTTAAGTTCTGTTTTGCAGAATCTCCATACGTGGGTACAAGATCAACTGCGAATCAATCTGACCGAACCACTACATCCTTTCAAGCCTGGAGTCTTGGTGTGGATCAAAGAGTGGAGGAAGACACCGTTGGCACTACACTGGAAGGGACCTTATGTTGTTATCTTATCACCCCAACAGCAGTCAAAGTTGCCGAACTCGAACCCTGGATCCATCACAGTTGAGTAAAGTTAGCAGCCGCTCCTGAACTTGGTCATTGGACTTCAGTAAATGACCCTGCAACCCCATTGCGGCTCACGCTGCGACGGCAGCCACTACTGTGAAAGTCTTTAGAATCTACGGCCCTACTCCTGTCACATGGTGTGGAAGCTGGCAGGTCTACGTACGGCAGAAGCCTGAGGTTCTACAACCCTACTCCTATCACACAGCGTGGAAGCTGGCAGGTCTATGTACGGCAGAAGCCTGAGGATATACAACTCTACTCCTGTCACACGGCGCGGAAGCTGACAGGTCTACCTATGGTGGAAGCTGGGAAAAGAAGTCTTCAAGTTCAGAATTCTCAACATTTCAATCCATTCATCAGAGACTGTGATTAAGATGATTTCCTATTATTGTTTCATTTTTGCGGTAGCCCTGGGGTCCCTCGGGACAACCTTTGCCCTACCCCCCTATGCAGCTTGTATAACCACTACCCGAACTGGGATAAAGGTTACCCAAATTTTACTTTACCATTCTTACTATACTTGTACTGGTATAGTTAGCTGATGCATGTATAATGGTACAGAGTTAAATATCTGTACAAAAGGAAAGAGCAAAACTTGTTTTAATCCCCATCAGAATCCTTCATATTATGTTTTAGAGTTGAGATGGAATGATGAGGATGGGGGATCCCACAAGACCCGTACCCCTATACTTTGATGCTTGTGATGTTATCAACAGAAATGACTATTACAAATGTGGGACTTGGGAACAAGCCTACTATTATGATGATAAATCTATGTGTCCTGAAGGAGCGTACGGATGGGGAAAATGTACTGGGAAGCATTCCCCATCCACCTACAGTAAGCCATCTAAAGATGCATACTTCTGCCCAAAGTGTGAATGTGTGTACTATGCTACTTGGTCGGGTGGCCCTACTGGGCAAGATGGGGATAATCGTAAAGCCAATTTAGAAAGACTGCCCTTACTTGAGCCACAGAAGTGTAAAATAGGTGCTTGTAATCCCTTACGGCTCCTCATACTTGAACCTAGCCAGTGGAAGCAGGGGTTCAGATTTGGTTTACGTATAGCAGGGGAGGAACTGACCCTGGAACCTTTATATATATACAGCTTAACACTAAAACTCATATTTCTGCACCTTATCGAATACATCACACCTTTTATGAGGCTATGAAGGCAGAGTTTGCAATTCCCCACACCTCCCAGAACTTGTTCATTGAGCTAGCTGGAGCTGTAGCGTCCAGTCTTCACATTTCTGATTGTTTCTTCTGTGGAGGAACTAAGATGGGAGACCAATGGCCCTGGGAAGCACAAGAGTTGAACTATTCTATCCCATATAACCAAACTGATCTGCATAAAGCCACCAGTGAATGGGTAGTAGCTAATTCTATTGTTGGTAACTTATGTTTTGCTCGCACAGGACCACAGTTTACTATGCTAGTTGGACAGCTGGTCTGTCTAAACCAGAAGTTTTACAATGCCACCACTAAGACGACGTCCTGGTGGTCGGCTGTAAACACTCCGGAACCTTCCAACCTTCTAGTCATTATTTTTAATCTTGCTAAGCTATGGACTAATTTGGTTTCTTACAATACCTGGCAAGCCCCACCTGGACTATACTGGATTTGTGGAACTCGAGCATATGCCAAGCTCCCTAATAACTGGGGAGGGGCATGTGTATTGGGGACTATACGGCCTTCCTTCTTTCTTTTGCCTATCTCCCATGGGGAACAATTAGGTTTTCCAGTGTATAAAAGTTGACAGAAGCGAGAGGCTTTGAAAATAGGCCAATGGGATAAATGGGATGATGAAGAATGGCCACCTGAGAGAATCATTTCATACTATGGACCCGCTACTTGGGCACAAGATGGGACCTGGGGATACCGCACACCTGTGCACATGATATGCTTGCAAGCTGTTGTTGAAATAATAACAAATGAAACTAGTAAAACTTTAACCCTTTTAGCTAGACAAAGTACACAAATGCGTACAGCTATTTATCAGAATCACTTAGCACTAGATTATTTACTAGCAGCTGAGGGCGGAGTGTGTGGAAAATTAAATTTAACTAACTGTTGTTTGCAAATTGATAATGAAGGCCAGGTTGTAGAAGATATAGCTAATCAAATGAGAAAGCAAGCCTATGTACCAGTCCAGACCTGGCATGGCTTGAAACTTGATGGATGGTTTGGTTCTATGTTTTCAGGGCTGAGCGGGCCTGAAAACACTCGTATTCATTGTATTGTTGATACTGGCTACTTGCTTGTTTCTCCCATGTCTCCTACCCCTTTGCTTATGCATGATAACTTCAATTATTGATAGCACCGTAGAACGGAAAACTGCTACAAAAGTATTAGCTGTGTGGCAATATCACCCTATACCACAAAATAATGCTTTTATACCAGTATAATATGTGATTTAATTCTCACCCTTTCTCACTTGAGGGTGGGAATAATCAAAGGGGGGAATGTGGCAGGCTAAGGCCTAGAATAGCCTGTGAACATATGGGAGGCCTGTAAGCTAGGCCTGAGTCCCCACCCCCAACTGAGACTAGTAGAGCTAAGAAAGACCAAAGTCAGTGAAAGTCTGAGAATCTGCCTTAAACCGCTTTAAACTGCTTTTGATAAGTTTGCATGAATCCTTTATTAATTTCTTCTCTGCTGCTGAAAGATATGTTCCAGTGTTCTGCATTCTCACATTCTCTGAGCTAGAAATGACCTTGCAGTAGAAATGTATCAATGTCTAGAAATTGTGCCTTTGTTAGAATAGCCTGAGAAGGGGGAACAGGGTGCTAGGCCCAGAGAGGGTCCCCGATTGGACAGGTGCAAGGGGCGTTTGGACCAATAGAAAGTTTGCCTGTATCGGAAGTGTAAAATTGTATATAAGGAATTTGCTTCTGTTCTCCATTGCTCGGTCACTTTTGGATGCACTCCTCGTCTGAGCCTGTGCACAATAAATTGGCTTGGAACCTGCAATTGACTCCTGGTTTTATTCATTGCGTGCACTTCGCTGCTGCACTTCCACTTTTCTTAAAGCATGGAATATGGTCTGGGCTTCTAAGATACTATTTTTCAACAACACCCAAGCTTGATGTAAGTCTTTAACATTTGCAACTGCTCCTTTTAGTTTTTTCTTAACTATTTTCCTCATTTTATCATAGTCTCCCTTTCGAAAGTTAAATGGTAGTACTGTGGATTTCTTTACTATCCCTCCTCCACTAATTAAATCAAAGGCGATCATGCTATGATCACTATTGCCAAGTGGCCCCAACATCCTTATCTCTTGCACTAGATCTGGTGTTCCACTAAGGACCAGGTCTAATATGGCTTCCCCTCTGATCGGTTCATGAACCAGCTGCTCCAAGAAGCAGTCATTTATGTCATCTAGGAACTTTATCTCCCTAGCATGTCCTGCCGTGACACTGACCCAGTCGATACCAGGGTAACTGAAATCACCCATCATTATTACTGCGCTATAACTTTTGTTAGCTTCCTTGATTTCTTTGAGCATTTCATCATCCATTTGTTCATTCTGGCCAGGCGGTCGATAGTACATCCCCACTGCCATCACCTTCCCCTTTTTACATGGAATTTCAATCCATAGAGAGTCTACATCAAATGTTGTTTCCTGCAAAACTTTAATCCTTTCTGACTCAATGCCCTCTCTAACATAGAGCGCAACCCCTCCACCAATTTTATCAGCCCCTATCATTACAATATAGTTTGTATCCAGGTATCACAGTGTCCCACTGGTTGTCCTCCTTCCACCATGTCTCTGATATTCCAATCATATCTAACCTCTCATTTAGTGCTATATACTCTAACTCTCCTATCTTATTTTTTAGACTTCTAGCATTTGCATACAAGCATTTTAGAGACTGTATTTTATTCATATTAATCTGGCTATTGGTAGGCATGGGTAATTTGGGATCTTTAAGCTCTGTCTGCTCCATACTCGTGGGCATTTGAGCTACTTTACTCTTTTTTGGAACCTCCCTGCTTTTGGTAGTATCCTTCAAGGATACATTCTTCCGAACCATCCGCTCTTGGGCGACTGTCGGTGTTCCCCTATTATCTAGTTTAAAGCTGCTCTATCTCCTTTTTAAATGTAGGGACATGCTCTGCAAGATCTACAGCTGGGACCGGAACCTGTGACCCTCTGCTCCAAGACACACCAGCTGTGTGTACTGCACCACACTGTTACCACAGAAGCACAGCAGCCCCTGGGGTTACCTCTACATTTCATCAGACAGAACCTTTCTGTTGCATTGACACCACGCACTGGAACAGGGCATGGCCTAGGTCTGCTGCAGGCCTTTGCCTCCTCCAGCAGCAACATCCCAGCCCCCCCCCCCCATCGCCGCCATTCTGATCTGCCCATATGCTGTCGGTGCTGGTAGTGTGCAGTCCCAGGCCATCTAATGTGCAGGTAGGTGGGTGCCTAGGGTGTGGAGTCTGGGGTGGGGAGGCATACACATGGACATCCACACATCCCCCCATCACTGCCTACCAATGTTATGTCCCTTCCAGATGTGGGAGAGACGGCTGGGGGGGTGTCAGGTTGGTGCTCTAGCAACTATTGGCTAGGGTGGACCAGGTAAAAGTAGGTAGATTGTGTTATGCAAGTAGATTATAGACTGGATAGGGCATGAAATGCGGGCAGAGGCTGTAGTAAAGGGTGTTCATTTAGTTGGGTTTACGATCAGTGTAGGACGTATCCCGGGGAAGGTATTTATTTATTTTATTTATTTATTTAACTGTATTTATATCCCGCTTTTCACCGAGTCAAAGGGGTGTAACACATAACAGGAGGGGGGGGGGAATCAATGGTTATAGGGTGGGGCCATCACCATGGGGCAACATTAATGATTTGGGATGGACATAGACATTTACAATCCTAGAGTTTCTAATCATGAGTTCTTGAAGAGGGGGTAGGTAGACCCTTGTTAGCGTGGTCCCCAGATGTACACTGCTTGCCCCATTACAGGCATTGTGGTTCCTGTGTGACGTTTGGGGTACCTGCTGGGTATGTGTCCCCTGGATGGGACCCCGTGGAAAACAGACTACTGGGCATGTTTGACCTTGGTCAGATGCTGTCTTGCTGATTTCCATTTTCTGTGTTCCTATGTGCCACCTAGGCAACAGCCTAGTCCACAGTATGCCCCAGCTGCCCCTACTGCATCTCCCACCTGCAGCCCCCTTTGCCCCATTTGCACCATTACCATAGTGCCCTTTCATACTATGCTGTTGCTGCAAATGGAGCACTACTATCACTTTACTTGGGCTCCCTGTCTGTTCTCTACATTGCTGATACAGAAATGGTCTCTCTCTCCTGCAAATATGCATTTACCGACAGGTTTTCACTGGCGGTAAAGTCCCGGCGTTATTGTTCCAGCGTTAGTGTAGCAGGGGCCTCTCCCTGCCCACTCCCCGCCCATTGACCCCTTCTCTCCGCCTTCTCTCCACCCTCTGACACAGTTACGCGCATTAACGTTAGAGCTGGTGACATCACCAGGGCTACATTACCGCTCCTTAGCACATACCCCTTTGTCTATCGGATTCTGTTCTTTTCTTAAATAATTTAGATATTTTTTCACCAGAAAATGGGATATTTGCATATAATGGAACCTCTTACCCTCACCCAATAGAAATTTGTCTCGCAGTAACTCCTACTCCAGAACTCAGCCCTCTTCAGTAAACCAGACTAATGTTTTAAGCCCCAGCCCTTCCTAAACAGTGAAAGCCTTATCCAACCTTGCCAGGCTTAAATTCTACTGTATATTTAATTGGGAGGTATAAAATAAATTCTTTAATTCATTCAAATGCTTCTTAGCCACCCTCCACAGCGCAATCGTCTGTTTCAATCACAGTTACTTTCGCTCTTTGCTCAGCAATCCAAGGCAACTCCCGTAAGTGCTGCCCACTGCTCGAGCTGATTAGTGTTTCACTCTAGTACTGCCTTTAATTGTTCAGTTTGAAAATACTGCATGAAATCAGAAGCTCCAATCCCATCCCCTGAGCATGGTCCTGTCAAAACTTCCCAGCACACTCTGCCTGGTTTCGTGTTCTCCCACAATATACAAAATATAGCAGCTGGAACAAATATTTGTGACATGGAAAACAAATACTGTATAAGAACTTTGGTAAACAATCATCATTTTTACAGCATCAACTCACCCCAGTCAAGAAGTGGTTAAACCCCAACACCCTTCCAGTATTTAGAAAATTTTGTGCAGCAAGTTAGCATAATTGCTATTAAAGAATTGGTGCAGTTTAGAGGTTAACTTAATTTCTATATTGTATATAAGAATTCACATTTCTTTTAATAGTTTCTACCATATTAGCAGAGGCATTTATACAACAAATCTGTAGGGCTGTCAGTGGAAAATGGCTTGGAATCATTTCCCAACCAATACGGGGATATATTCATTTGAAACTATATGGGAAATACCAATGACATATCTTATGTCACTTTAAATCCATCCAGAACTGGCTAGCTCTGTAAGAGATACACAGATGCAATGGTCTCCTTGATCCAGCACCCTAAAATAGATTTCACAGCTGCATCACCTTTACGCAGTCTCACAAATGGCACAAATAGATGGTCACACTTACGGAAAGAGTTAGTAACCTTCAAGTACCAGAGAAGCACTCTCTGGACTCTGGACATCCTCAAAGTGAAGATCCCTGTCCTTCCCATCTCACTGCTCTTTAGAAAAGGAGGGCAGACAAACCACTTGCTTCTCGTGGAAAGAAGCTATCATGTCGGCCAAAAAGGAAGGAACAGGCTGAATGCATATGGCCGCCTCTGAGAAGCGTAAGTACAGGTCCCTGCATGATAATGCCTGAAGCTATGAAATACGTCTCACCAAGCAGATTGCGATCAGGAGACAACCTTAAGAATCAGATCCTTAAGCACAGCCTGCTTCAAGGGGTCAAAGGGCTCTGACATCAAGTCCGAGAGCACCAGTCAGAGATCCCAGGAGGGAACAACTGACACAGGGGAGGACGCAGGTACTGAACCCCTTGAAGTAAACAGGAGACATCTGGGTTTATGCCTCTCAAGAGCCAAACCGTAAGTGATAAGGGAGCCGGGTCAAACAAAAGAATCGACCCTTAGCATAACAGGTCCCAGTTTGGGGCAGTCACAGAGGGGGCTCCTGCAGGAGCTGCATCAAGTCCCTGAACCATGGGCTCCGTGGCCAATCCAGCGCCATCAGAGGAATCCAACCTGGATGTTGCTCTATGCATTGAAGCACCGAGGGGCCACGGAGGAAACACGTAGCAGGCAGTGATTTGTCTACGACTGAACTAGGGCGTCGACACCCTCGGAGTCTGCTTCGCTGAGGCGACTGAAGAACTGGCATGCTTTGGCATTGGATGGGTCACCATCGGGTTCATTGGTGGGCAACCTCAGATGCACAGAATCTGCTAAAACACCTCCTGATTTAACTCCCATTCCCTGGAATTGAGGGAGTGGTGACGTTGTCTACCCTGGTGACGTGTTGTGTTGACTGAGCTTGGAGATTTCTTTCAGCTCGGGAAAACAAGAGAGTCATCTCCAGGGGCACTATGGCACTCTTTGATCAACCTTGTCGACTGACATAAACCACCACCATGGCACTACCCGAGTACACCTGGACTGCTCTACCCTGAGTAGGGGCTGAAAGCACAAAAGGGTTAGCTGAATAGCTCTCGCCTCGAGACAGGTAATGGGCCACACTACCTTCCTGCAGCTCCAATGACCCTGAGCTGTTCAATTTGGCAATGGGACCCCCAGTCAGTCAGGCTGGCATCCATCGACAGGAGAAGCCATAAGTAATTATCCAGTGGTATATCCTTCATCAGATGCTCTGCCTGCTGCCAACCAGCAGGCTGGATGCCACCTGCGGCTGGAGGGGATGCCTGATTTCAAAATTCTGACAGCTTGCAAACCACAGAGCCAGTCAGGACCTCTGAAAGTGCTATGGGCGCAAACCCATATGAGGCCATATCTCAATTGATGCCGCCATTAAGCCAAGAAGCTGTAGATAATCCCAAATCCCAGAAGCCTACTGAGATCAGAAAACTGCCAGCTGGTCCATCAACTTCTGCACCCTCTCCTCAGATAGGAAGAATCTGCTGAGCCGAGTGTCGAAACGCATTCCCAGGTACTCCAATTCTTGGGAGAACTCCAAATGTCTCTTTCATCGATGGATCACCCAGCCAAGACACTCCAGAATGTACACCACCTTGGCCAACCCGTAAGATGCGTTGGAATGAAATCGGGCTCGGAAGAGCCAAGCATCCAGACATGGGTGAACACAAATCCCTTGGTGCCTTAGTGCAGTGGCTGCCACTACCATGATTTTTGAGAACATCTTTAGGGCGGAAGAAAGGCCAAAAGGAAAAGCACTAAACTGAAATGAGAGTCAAGCATTGGAAAATGCAGCACACGCTGGCAAGTTAAATTCAAGGCATTGATAAGGCAGGCAAAGAGAAAAAGTGAAAAGAAGTTTGCCGAGGAAGTAAAAGCGCATAATAAGAATGTTTTCAAGTACAATCATAGCAAAATACCTGTGAGAGAGCAATTAGGACTATTAGATGATGGGGGTGGGGAGGGTGTAAAAGAGGCACTAAGAGAAGACAAGGCCATAGCAAGAGACAAGCTGTAGGAAACTAACTCATGGCAGAAATGATATTTAAAGGTGATGTATCAGAGGAACTGAGTCAAATCTCCATAAATCAGGAAGATGTAATACAGTTATTTGATACACTAAAGAGCAGCAAATCACCTAGACCAGATGGCATACATCCTAGGGTGTCGAAAAAACTAAAATATGAGATTGCAGACCTACTAGTAATAATCTGTGAACTATCATTACAATCATCTGTAGTATCTGAGGATTGGAGAGTGGCCAATGTAATGGGTGATCTGGGAAATTACAGACCAGTGAGCCTGACGTCAGTACCGGACAAAATGGTACACACCAATATAAAAAATGAAATTAATGGCAGAAAGCCAAAAAGCACAGTTACTTACCTGTAACAGGTGATCTCTGGGAACAGCAGGAATTAGTCTTCACATATGGGTACGTCAGTACCGACGGAGTCTGCGCGGGAACGCTCCCCAGCGTCCAATAAGAAAGCCTTTGGGAGCATCCCACCACGCCTGTGTGCTGCCTTCCCGCCTTTCCCAACTGCCTCTCTCTACAGTTGCGTTTTAAAGCTGAGACAAAGAGAGGAAGAAAGGGAAAGATAGAGATAGAGAGATACAACTCCTAGGGGAGGTGGGTGGGTTGTGAAGACTAATTCCTGCTGTTCCCAGAGATCACCTGTTACAGGTAAGTAACTGTGCTATCTCCAGGAACAAGCAGGAATGAGTCTTCACATATGGGGACTCCCAAGCTAAGATGCCTGGAGGAGGTCCCGTTATATTGCCCATCTGAAGGATGGGCCATGCTATTTCCCAGACCCTCAGGCATCCTAGGGATGGAGGGTAGGAGTTCAATCAAAAAAGGTGTGCTGTGGAACAGCTTGATTAAACAAGGTGTCTAGAGAGGAGTCCTTGTGTAAATCATAATTGTCAGTAGATACTGAATACAAACAAACAATGGTCTATTATTTGCGAGAGTAAAAAGGAAGTCCAAATACAATCAAAAAAATACTCTCAATTAGTTGCAAAAAGTGAAAATGAGAAATTATTTATATTATCTTATTTATCTTAAACCCTAATGATTGACGCATCAGTTGCTCTTTAAATCTCTCTCGCATGCGCGGTTTCCTGAGTCACCAACATTAACAGCTGAACTTTGCAAGCTTCTGAGTTTTCTCAGTTTATTATTAAAAGGTATGTCTGAATTGCTCTCAGTATGATAATGATTCTTCCTACTTTTTGAAGTTGTTTGGATGTAACAGAAGAAAGTTATGGTTTAAAAGATTTGTTTTGTTTTTAGTGCGTCTAAGAACGAGTTTCCCCTGAAGAAACCTTTAGGTGAAACGCATATGAACAGCGCGCTAGATGGCGTCGGGATTTATTTAACATCTTTATATACCGCTCTATTTATAATCAGCGCGGTTTACATAGAACAATAAAACATCAGATAAGGTACATGTTATCTGTTTTTTACATAGAACAAGGAACAAAAACTTGGATAACCGGGGCAATTATTTACAATGAATACAACACATTGGCTATTTACATATGAACGGAATAAAGCCTAAAAGAATTTTCATAGTATGAGAGAGAGGTGTGAAAAGTTATTGGGTTAGCAGAGGTGGCGTGTTAAGAACGGAAATGGTGCTATTTGAGTGATCTTGTGTTATTGTGTTTTCTGGGAAATAATTGATGAAAAGGTGATGCTTCAAGGCCTTTCTAAATTGGAAGAGGTCAGTGATGGTTCTAATTTGTGGTGGGAGGGTGTTCCATAGCTTTGGAGCACATAAACTGAAGGATCGGTTTACAGTTGCGGAGTTGTATCTTAAGGACTCTTTTGGAACTCTTAGCATGTTTAGTTCAGTGGTTCTTCTACTCCTGTTGGAAGGAATTGGTAGGATTAACTCCGAAAGTGAAGGAGGAGCAAGCCCTTTTTGAGCTTTGAAGGCTAGAAGCAAGGTCTTAAAGGTAATTCTCGCTTGGATAGGGAGCCAGTGTAATTGTTTCAGGAGAGGTGTTACATGTTCTCTTTTTGGAACCCCGAAGAGTATTCTTGCTGCGCTGTTTAATGCTAGTTGAAGTGGGTTAAGGGTAGATTGGGGGAGCCCCTGTAATATACAGTTTGCGAAGTCAAAGTGCGGTATAACCAGAGCCTGGTAGACCGTACGGAAATCATCCGGATCAATCAGTTGGCGGAGGTGTCTGAGGGAGAGAATCTTAAAATAAATTGTCCTTACGGTGTTGGCTATGTGGGTCTTCATATCTAGATTCTGATCCAAGGTCACTCCAAGGTATCGGATGTGGGATTTTACTTGCAGCTTGGCATCTTGAACTTCAAGAAATGTGGGTGGTGTAAACTTAGGGTTCCTTGAGATGAAAAGAACCTCTGTTTTTTTGTTCTGGATTCTGAGATTTTGAGTCAGTAGCCAATCTGAGATGGCATTAAAACAGTTGGTTATGGGGGTGAGATTAATCTTATCTATGCAGAAAGGGATATATAGTAACACATCGTCAGCATATATCATGTAGTTGACATTGAAAGACTTGATAATGTTGCATAAGGGTTGCATGTAGATGTTGAATAATAATAATAATAATGTTGAATAATAATAATAATAATAATAATAATAATAAATAATAGGATAATAATAATAAATAATAAATAATAATAAATAATAATAATAAATAATAATAATAATAATAATAATAATGTTGAATAATAATAATAATAGGATGTTGAATAATAATAATACGATTATGCCAGCTTTTAACATTCAAGGATTTGGCGGGCTTTTGTATGATCAACTATTAAGCCGTTTGTTTTCTATGGACTGCACAAGTTATTCATATTTGTTTGGATAAAATTTTATAAAAAATTAATGGTGGAAAGGACGGTCGGAGGTCGGTGATGTATGCAAGGGGTTCTGTTCAGTAAGCATTAAAGAAATAGCCGCTGACAGCCCGTAAGTTCTGAGACCTCACGCTTGCCAACACCACCAGTACATTGTTTGATATATCAGGAGATAACATAGGGTTTAAGATAAATAAGATAATATAAATAATTTCTCATTTTCACTTTTTGCAACTAATCGAGAGTATGTTTTTGATTGTAGTAGATACTGAATTACAATAGGCCAATACTGACCTTACCCAAAAATATTGCGAAGTATTAAGGAGGCTGATATGGGTCTGTCAGTATCCTCAAGAAATTACCTCACTGATGTAGAGGAAATTAAATTTGCAATACAGGTCGAGGTCAGAAACCCTAATGGCTAGAACTAATCCCAGAAGAAAAACTGGGGAGACTAACGAAGGTAGGACTTCAGTAGAAAAACTGAACCTCTATTGGGCAAGGTTTGAAAACTCTTTGTCCTTGGAGCAAAATAAGGCTCTAGGAAAATAGGCAAGAAATCTGACTGATTTGGTGCCAAGGTAGATATACTCCTTGCAGAAAAAGAGTGGGTCTTTAAGACCCTGTCATCCAAATGAAAGACAAGGAAATTTGCAGTAGGCGTTGTAGTCTCCAATTTCTTGAAGATCAGTAATGTCCTTCCTAATTGAAGTCACGTAGGAGAACGACATTACATAGAGCTTCAGATGTAACATCACCTGAAAGGTTACGGTAAAAGAAGGTATCTTCCAATTACCATAGAAATTGGTTGTCCACATAAACCCTTATGGTATGCTGGGACAGCATTAATATAGACAAGAACAAATCTTTCAGAGTCAGATATATATATAGATAGATATATATATGGATATAAACATACATATACACATTTGGATATATATGTACAGAGAGATTCATCTAATAACAAGAGGGGGTAACACCCTCTTGAGAGAACGGATAGAGAATCTCTTTTGGTTATAAGTGGAAGAGCCAGTGGAATGCTCCTACTTAGAAAGAGAGGTCTTGATGTCTTTAAAAATTCTAGCCCCTGAATAACCAGGAATGGAAGCCTACGTGAAGGGGTGCAGAGGAGACCCTTAGTCTTAAGACAGCAAGTCTGGATCCTTCTATAACTTCCGTGTTGTAGCTGGAGAAGAGGACGCAATATAAGGGGATACCATGTTTGCTCCTTCATGAGGGCAATATGAGTATCATGCGTTCCTTGTTTAGCATTAACTTCAATGAAGTACTGGACATTAGAAGGAAAGTATAAGACGAGGACCAACTGCAGTGAAAAAGAGTGCATCCTTGTTGAAAGAAGTTCCACTGGAACTGTGGAACTACTCAGGGAATTGAGCAATTCTTTATGCTTTCACATAGATCAAGCCCTGGTTCCCTTCCCCTAGGAGGAAAGTTTAAGGAAGATGGTAAGGGTAGGAAGACCACCAGTCATGTGGGAGCATGACTGGGGAAAGCCTTTTCAACCATCTGGAAGTTACCTACTAGGAATGGCTCTGATGCTCTCTGGCAAAAGCCCATAGTTGCAGAGCTTTCTTGTATAATTGCAGAGAGCATGCTGCAGGTTGTTCAGGTGAAACCTGACGGTTTAATTGCTAGTAGGCAATGAAAGCTATTCTGTTGGAGCCCAAAAAGAACTGAAGATGGCTAAGAATAGTACAGGCCAGTTGCCTGCAATTATAAAGTGACCAAGCAGGTTGTAGAAACCTTCTTGGCATTATATGTTATTAAGGCAGCAGAAAAAAAGAAAAGTCCTATAGACTGTAGAAGGACTAACAGACATAAGTAGGAGTGGAAAGACTCCATTATGGTCTGAGAAGCTGTCTTAAAAAAGAATTTGGAGAAGATTGCAAAGGGAAAGAGAACTCTGAATGGAAATCACTTACTGGAATAGGTATTGAAGAAAACCTATGGGCTGAAAAAGTAAGCCCTCCAGCTGCATAGTATCACTCTTAGAGACTGAAGGTCTCAGTTAAGAGGGATAGAAGTGATACAGAGTTGAGAAGACTTACTGTTTGGTAAGTCTCTGAAAAAGAAAAAAACCCTTTGCAGTCAAGTAAGAGGCATCCTCGCACAGGAGAACTGTGAAGGTGAAGGGCATAGCCCATCTGGTGGATGGTTGTTACTCCTCTGTTCCCTTTAAAAAGGAGAGGAGAAACCTATTACCTGTAGTGCATGATTGTCCTTAATAGCTCTTGGAGCTAAAAGAATGGATTTCTCTTGTGGCAAGAGATTCATGCCTAGAGTGACGGATTGAGTCAGTGTGGATGCTTCTGTTAAGAAGAAGCAGATTACAGGTTCTAAACCTCAAACAGGAAAAAGAGATTCAAGGAATAATATATCAGAAACCTGCGGCTGCTGGGTTTGCTGAGCCTGTTGAGGTTGTGATTTTCTTAGGCCAGTCTGATATTGCCCCTGTTTGGAAACCTCTGTATGATGGGTAGAAGACGGATACAACTTTTTTCCCATAGAGGAATAAAGTTTGCCAGGAGATTTCCTGCAAGCTGGGATAGAGGAACGTTTTGACAATCCTCTGAAAGCAACACTGTCAGAAGTCAACTGAGCAACTTGGAATAGAGCCTCCTTGTTAAAGAGATTCTCTCCAGTACAAGGAGTATTTCCCAGCCTTTCTTGTACCCATTTATCCAAGTCAGAAGCTTGGAGCCAGGCCATGCGTCGTCTCCCTATGGCTATAGCAGAAGTTCTGCTAATAGACTCAAAGCAATCCAGGGAAGCACGATTAAGGAACCTAGAGACATTTTGAGCGTGACTAATTAATAAAGAATAGTCTGCTCTTTTAAGTTCTTGAAGAAAAGGGGTCAAAAGTACTAAATTCTTAGTGACCTCTTCCAGAGATAATCCCATAGAGAAAATATATGAGAGAATTCTTGCTGAAAGCATGGAAGCCTGGAAGCATCGACGTCCAAAGGCATCCAAAGTACTAAACTCACGACCTGGCAGATAAGAGGAGTGCTTCTTTGCACTCTTAATACGCCTCATTGCTGATTCTACAAGAGAATGATGAGGAAGTTGAGTCTTTGAAAACCTGGAGAAGGTGGCACCTTGTACAGGATGTCAGTTGTCCTAGAATATGGGGATACCGTTAAGGGAGTTTCCCATATTTGGAATAGCAGATCCTGTAAAGTTTGATGCAAAGGAAGCATGGTGACTTCCTTTGGACTCCAGGGGAAATGCAGGGGCTTTGAATCCCCTGGTACAGGATCTTGACCAGGTATAGAAATAGCAAGTAACTTTGCCATATCAAGCAGAAAAGCTTAAAAAGACATTTCCCTGGAAGGGGACCCTCTAAAATGAGGGGTAAAGGCTTAACTCGTTGAAGATCCAGCCTTGGTACCAATGGATTCATCCCGATGCACGGAATCAGAAGACCCGAAAGGGTGGAGCATCGGATTGTCTTTAAGAGGATGTCTTCGGTACCCGCCCGAGGTCAGTACCGGGACAAGTCGGTACTAAATCATCCACGCCAGGGATCGATTCCAGGCTCGGCATTGAAGGAAGCGAGCCTGTCGAAACAAGCATGGAAGGTACCGACACCGATGCCAATGTAGATACCGGTACTGGCACTGGTACCGTAGCGGATACCGATACCGGAAGATCAGTCTGCAGTGACTCAAATGGTACCGAAGAAACCGAGGGTGCCAGACTTCGATCACCAGAACAATGTCTTCGGTACTGTCCGAGGTCGGTACCGAGACAAGTCAGTACCAAATCATCCAGGCTAGAGATCGATTCCAGGCTCGGCATCGAAAGAAGCAAGTCTGTCGAAGCAAGCATGAAGGGTACCGATGTTGATACCATTACCGGTACCGAAGTCGATACCGATGCTGGAAGATCGGTCTGCAGCGACTCTAACGGCACCGAAGGAACCGAGAGCGCTAGACTGCGATCAGCGGTGAGGAATATTTCATCCATCACCATAGCCGATGCCGGGGTATCGGTACTGCACGAAGCGGATACAACCACCGATCATGGCCCAGGCATGTCCACGGAGGTAAGAACCTCGGGAAAACCTGACAACCCCATTACTGCTTTGGAGGCTGAAGACTCCCGCCGGGGCTTTATTGCCAAATTGTCCTCGAGGGCAACGCCAGAGGCATCTCAATGCTGAGCATGAGATCTACCGCTCGAGGACTGGCTAGTCTTGATGGACTTTTGTTTGGTTACCTGATCCTGTGAAGAAGAAGATTCGGCCCTTGAATTCGATGAGGACCGTGTATCAAGTTGAGCTTGATGCTGAAGAGTTCTTCTGGATACACTCCTGCAGGAGAGACACTCCAGCGGGTAGTGGTCAGGACCTAAACAGGGTAGACACCAATTATGGGTGTCTAAAATCAATTTGGTACCGCCACAGTTTAAGCATTTCTTAAGGATAGTGGCTGGCGTTTCCATGAAGGAAAGTATAGAGGCCTAGCGCCAGAAAAAACGTCAGGCACTAAATGGGAAAGAATTTTCCTCACAAAAAAGAAAATTTGTAGGAAGAAAGAAAGAAAAAACACTGGCGGGAAGGCAGACGCGACCACAAGAAAACAAGAAATAAAAAGAAGAATTTTCAGCGGTGACAGGATTACGTCCTGCCGGCTCCGCGGAAAAATGAAAACTGGAGAGAGGCAGTTGGGAAAGGCGGGAAGGCAGCACGCAGGCGTGGTGGGATGCTCCCAAAGGCTTTCTTATTGGACGCTGGGGAGCGTTCCCACGCAGACTCCGTCAGTACCGACGTACCCATATGTGAAGACTCATTCCTGCTTGTACCTGGAGATTGGATTTAGCCAAGGAAAGTCGTCTCACTATTCTCTTACATGTTTAAAGGTGTGAAGAAACAGGTAGATACATTGTATCAGCAGGATCACTTTTATCATATTTAAGAAGCCTTTGACAAGGTCCCTCATGAGAGACCCTTGTTGAAATGATGGTTATGGTTATGGGGTTGAACTGCAAGGGCGCCAATAATGCTGACCACAACTGTAATTTTATAAGCATTTCCTTGCTAAAGTGCTAAAAGAAGCTTCCCTGATTCTTCAGATATTCTCTTCAACCTGCTCTCCGATCAAGGCTGGGCACAGCCGTCTGCCTACAGCAGCACCATTAGGTGGGGGGGAGGGGGCAACAGCAGCCGACCAGACAGAGCAATGCAGTGAACTTTTAAACATTTGCAAGCTGTTGCCCACCTTACCTCTGCCAGAGCAGACTCAGCCCTGCCTAAAAGCATCACTGCGCATCAGTGAGCCTTTGAACACCCGCACGCAAACCCTTAAGGCCTGCTAATGATATGTATTGCATGCCTAATCATCTCAGTCAGCTCATTAATATTAAAATGCATTACCATAAATTATACTATCTACTGTGGTATGTCTTAACCCACAAGCACTGCAAAAACTGAACTTCACCTCCCCTAGGGCAGTAAAGTTCTTAGGTCATGCCTCCATGGCTAAATCAGATGGTATCATGCTCATCAATCATGTTCCCCCCTGCAACAATGGAGAAGCCCCTCCATTGCCCCCAACCCCAGCAGCCCTTTCAACCATACACAAATCCTTCAGCCCTGATCCTGCCCACAGGTCTCACACCTCCATCAGCTGCCCCCTACGGCTCCACAGGTAGACTACTCCATCGAAAGGATGGAAACAGACAGTGGGAAGGAGAGATAGGACAACGGCCTCTTAGCCCACCATTGCTGAAGCCCTAAATGGCACATGCTGAGCTTAATAAGACGTCCAGGAGGAATTTTATACTTACCTGTTGCAGGAGGTTGGATCTGCTCAGTCATCTCTGAGTCAGGTTGATCCATGAAGGGGAGATCATCCTCTTGTTTAACGCTCAGTGAGAACACCGATGTTACAATCGGAAGACCTGTGATGAAAAAAAACAAAATATCTAAAAGGATTCATAAGAGATGATCTGATAAACCTAAATTAGTAAACTGACTTTAAGTACAAATGTTTACATAAGAACATAAGATATGCCATACTGGGTCAGACCAAGGTCCATCAAGCCCAGTATCCTGTTTCCAACAGTGGCCAATCTAGGTCATACGTACCTAGCAGTTTCCCCAAAAGACACAGGTTCCGCAATGCTTGTACTGGGTCAAGAAGTTATATCCTGGGTCCCTTCTTAATAATGGTTTGTGGACCTTTCCTCCAGGAACTTGTCCAAACCTTTTTTAAACCCAGCTACATTAACAGCCTTTACTACATCCTCCGGTAACAAATTCCAGAGTTTGATTACACGTTGAGTGAAAAAATATTTTCTTTTATTAGTCTTAAATAGTTTACCTTGTAGCTTCATTGCATGTCCCCTAGTCTTTCTATATTCTGATAATGTAAACAATCGATCTACGTTTACCCATTCCACTCCGTTCATTAATTTATAGACTTCTATCATATCTCTCCTCAGCCGTCTCTTTTACAGGTTAAAGAGCCATAACCTTTTTAGCCTTTCTTCATAGGAGTAGCCTTCCATCCCCTTTACCATTTAGGTGGCTCTTCTCTGAACCTTTTCTAATAACGCCATATCCTTTTTAAGATACGCGGACCAGAATTGAACACAATATTCAAGGTGCGGTCTCACCATGGAACGATATAGAGGCATTATAATATCTTTTGTTTTATTTTCCATTCCTTTCCTTATAATACCTAGCATTCTATTTGCTCTCTTGGCCGCAGCTGCACATTGGGCCGAGGGTTTTAACATGTTATCCACAATGACACCTAAATCTTTTTCCTGGGTGGTGGTTCCTAAAGTGGAACCTTGCATCGTGCAACCATAGTTTGGGTTGTTCTTCCCTAGGTGCATAACTTTGCACTTGTACACATTAAATTTCATCTGCCATTTTGATGCCCAGTCTTCCAATTTATCAAGATCCTCTTGCAATTTTCCACAATCCTCTTGGGTTTTAACAACTTTAAATAGTTTTGTGTCATCTGCAAATTTGATAACCTCACTCATTATTCCCCTTTCCAGGTCATTTATGAATATGTCGAAAAGCAGCGGACCCAGTACAGATCCCTGGGGTACACCACTATTTACCTTTCTCCATTGGGAAAATTGACCATTTAGCCCTACCCTCTGCTTTCTATCTTTTAACCAGTTCCTGATTCACAATAGTACACTGCCTCCTATCCCATGACTCTTTAGTTTTGCCAAAAGTCTCTGATGAGGGACCTTGTCAAAGGCTTTCTGAAAGTCCAGATACACAATATCAACCGACTCACCTTTGTCCACCTGTTTATTCACACCTTCAAATAATCTAAACAGATTAGTAAGACAAGATCTTCCTTGTCTAAAGCCATGTTGGCTGTCTCCCATTAGGCCGTGACTATCTACATGCTGAGTAATTTTATTCTTTATGACTGTTTCTACCATTTTTCCCAGTACTGACATCAGGCTCACCCGTCTGTAGTTTCCCGGATCACCCCTGGACCCCTTTTTAAAAATTGGTGATTTTAATGATAGTTCACAGATTACTAATAGCAGGTCTGAAATCTCATATTTCAGTTCTTTCAACACCCTTGGATGTATACCATCCGGCCCAGGTGATTTGCTACTCCTCAGTTTATCTAATAGTTGTAATATATCTTCCCGATGTATCGATATTTCCTTCAATTCTTCTGCACCTTTAAATACCACTTTAGTCATGGGTAACATCCCTATATCTTCCTCAGTAAAGACCGAAGCAAAGAATTCATTCAGTCTCTCTGCTATCGCCTTGTCGCCTCTTAGTGCCCCTTTAACTCCTCTATTATCAAATGGACCAACTGACTCTCTCACAGGTTTTTTGCTGCGAATGTACTTGAAAAAATCTTTATTTTGCGTTTTTGCTTCCGCAGCAAGCTTCTTCTCAAATTCTCCCTTTGCCTGCCAGTGCTTGTGCTGTTTCCAGGTTTCGTCGTTTGGCTCTTTTTCCCATTTCCTGAAAGATGCTTTTTTAGCAACAACAGCCTCTCTGACCTCACCTTTAAACCATGCTGGCAGTTTTTTGGACTTCCTTCGACTTTTCTTAAAAGCGTGGAATAAAGCTGCCTTGGGCTTCCAAGGAAGTATTTTTCAACACCACCCAAGCTTTGTGTAAGTCTTTAACCTTTGCAACTGCTCCTTTTAGTTTTTTCTTAACTGTTTTCTTCATTTTATCATAGTCACCCTTTCGAAAGTTAAAAGGTAGTACTGTGGATTTCCTTACTATCCCTCCTCCACTAATTAAATCAAAGGCGATCGTGCTATGATCACTATTGCCAAGTGGCCCCAACACCCTTATCTCTTGCACTACATCTGGTGTTCCACCAAGGACTAGGTCTAATATTGCTTCCCCTCTGGTTGGTTCATGAACCAGCTGCTCCAAGAAGCAGTCATTTATTTAATCTAGGAACTTTATCTCCCTAGCATGTCCTGCCGTGACACTGATCCAGTCGATACCGGGGTAATTGAAATCACCCATTATTATTACTGCACTGTAACTTTTGTTAGCTTCCTTGATTTCTTTGAGCATTTCATCATCCATTTGTTCATTCTGACCAGGCGGTCGATAGTACACCCCCACTGCCATCGCCTTTCCCTTTTTACATGGAATTTCAATCCATAGAGATTCTACAGCAAATTTTGTTTCCTGCAAAACTTTAATCTTTTCTGACTCAATGCCCTCTCTAACATAGAACGCAAACCCTCCACCAATTTGATCAGCTCTATCATTACAATATAGTTTGTACCCAGTTATCACAGTGTCCCACTGGTTGTCCTCCTTCCACCATGTCTCTGATATTCCAATCATATCTAACCTCTCATTTAGTGCTATATATTCTAACTCTCCCATCTTGTTTTTTAGAGTTCTAGCATTTGCATACAAGCATTTTAGAGACTGTATTTTATTCATATTAATTTGGCTATTGGTAGACATGGGTAATTTGGGATCTTCAAGCTCTGTCTGCTCCATACTTTAGGGCATTTGGGCTACTTTACTCTTTTTTGGAACCTCTCTGCTTTTGGTTGTATCCTTCTAGGATACATTCTTCCGAACCATCCGCTCTTGGGCACTGTCGGCTTTCCCCTATTATCTAGTTTAAAAGCTGCTCTATCTCCTTTTTAAACTAGATATTAATCACTCCATCTCCTGTGCTCTCAAAATGCAAAACCCTTAAAATCCAAAACATTTACTTACTCATTGTGGGGTCATTCAAGTTTTCTTTTCCCTCCCACTCACAGGGCTGAGTGAAATATTTCTCATCTTCCTTTTTAATCTTGACTATGACATCAGGATTAACGATTGAATAACCTGTTAATAAGAAATATGAAAACTGCCTTTAAATTCCACTTGTAGAACTCTTGGAGGAGTTTCATCTGTTTCTTGTTCTGATGGAGCAGTAGTGTGTGGGTGAGGGCATAGAGTTGTGTGTGTGTGTGTTATATATCTTTGGGTCAGTTGTATTTCCCTGATAAAGTTTGGGTGAGATGAGACAATTGCAAGATTAAACCTTGGAGGTTTTCTGGTACAGTCATTTCTGTTCTTCTCTGTGATATCTGGTTACTGCCTTATGTAAGAACTTGGGGTTCTCAGAAAGGAGTCAGAGAGGTAAATCCTCCCTCCTGCTTTTGTGAGTCACATGTCTTTGCACAGGAAAGGGAGACAGACTCCAGTTGGTCTCAGTATGAAGTCTCTAGTTTAAGTTTCACATCTGCTCTTACAGCACTGAGCCACATGGTTTGCAGAGCCTGCAGCAATGGAGTCTGTCACTGGCTCCCAGAAAGCAACAGCACCTCCTGCTGGTTATGAGATGGAATCAGAAGCCAGGCTCTAAATTTCAGGGGTCTCTGGCACCTGATACCTGCGATTTTTCCTGTCTTCATAAAATGGCAACGCACATCTCGCACCGAGTCTGTACACGGTAGACGCTAGATGAGCAGATTTACCTTGTGATATCAGAATGCCATGAATCTCCTTGATAACCTTCTTGTACAGCTCCTGCTGCCATTCTCCCAGAATGTCCCACTCCACTTTCGAGAAGTAAGCAGCGACGTCCCTGAATGTGACCGATGCCTGGAACAGCAAACAGGACACTCAGCTGCACTTTCATTCTGGGGTGTGTGTAATAGAAGTTGCCAGTGAGATCAGCTCTTCAGTGCATTATCCCATGAAGTGAGCTCCCTTCTCCTAGATATCCAGTATTTTGAATAGATTTCCAGAGTTTCTCTGGGGACCAGGCAATCTCATCTCCTCTCTTTCTGGGCAGTCAGAAGGAGGATGTGGCATTGGCCTATGTGGGTTGGAAGGGGGCAGCAGGAACTGCTAAAGCGAGGATGGGGGAGGCTGGCATGTTGGAGACTGAAGGCAGGAAAGTGGAAAGTGCTGGGGTCAGACCTGGAGAGAGGAGTAAGAAAATGTGTGAGGGTCAGACAAAGAGACGGTGTGTAAAAGCATGTCTGTGTTTGTGTGTGTGTGTGCGTGTGTGTGTGAGAGAGTCTATGAAAGTGCATTATTACAGAAAAGCGGATTAGCGACTCTCATGAATGGGATACAGCCGTGTCAGGTTAAAATATGCTCAGGACAAAGATAGTAGAAAAGGGAGAGGCGTAGCAAAACAGTATCAGAAACAGTAAGAAAGTGAATGAAAAACAGGGGGTACAGGAAGCACTGTAGGATGTGACAGACAGAAGCCTTAGCACCTCATGTGTAGATCACCTCCAACTCAGATGGAGGATCTGCTCAGAGATCAGGCTGAAGACACACAAAAAGTGGGAATGAAGACAGAGGTGTTATTAGCAGGAGACTATAACCTGCTAGACATGGATTGGAGTATCCGGTCTGCAGGTTAGGAAATTCAGCAGTACTTTTATATGCACTAATGCAGCTGGGCCAATTTAATGCATCGTAGTGGACCCCAATCCAAAGCCCACCATCTACTGAAGGACCAAAAATGAGTCAATTAAAAATAGCACCCCCCTGCCTATTCTTACAAATCCCTGGCGGCCTATCAGTAAGAGCTAGGTCTCCCCCTGCCCCCCACCCCATGCAACTATTGATTTTGCTGACAGAATACTCCAATACAGTCTGGCAGGTGAAAGATTTCTACCAATGACACTTCTCCCTTCATTCCGAACTTTTGGCTGTCTTCAGACAGATCTCTGTCCAGTTCCTCCATCTGAGACGGAGGTCAGGGGAGCATATGTGCACATATAGAGTTGCCATTACCCTTTTCTATGATGAGCCACAGCAACTTCTCCTTTCCCCATGTCCTCTGTATTTCAGTCGCTTTGTCATATTTCCAACAGGTGCTGCAGGTTAGCAAATCCTGTGGTAATTTTTCTGTGATAATAACTGCAAAAACCTACTATTCTACCTCAGCTTTGTAAAGAGATCTTTAAGCGTGAAGGCTCTTGCCCAAGGTCACATGGAGTGTCGGTGGAAGAGCAGGATTTGAACTCTGTATGTCATGTTGCTGCTCTAACTAGTAGGCTACTCATCCATTTCAGAAAAGAACAAACTGGGAAAGAGGGGGGAAGTTGAAAAAGCAGCACAGGGCATGGACTCTGACTTATTTGTCAGAATAATCCGAGGTACGTCCCAGGATGCACCTCAAGGGATCAGGTGCTGCCATTTTCCAGGATGGTGGTTTAGGCATCACTCCTGCCTCCCTACAAAAAGAGATACCAGGAGGGGAGGATCAGAGATACTAGAGGGGAGGGAGTGTAGAGTGCCAGGGGCTGGGAGTGTAGTGGTCGCTTGGGCAACCAATTTTTTTGTGGGGTTCAGGGGTGGGGGAGCTAGGAGTCACTAGGCAACTTGTGGCATTTTTTAAAGAGATTCATGGGATGCAGGATAAGGGCCATCGGGTTACCAGGGCACCAGTGATTTTTTAGAGGAGTCAGAGAGGGGGCTTTTGGGATCTTTGGGATCAGGGAGTTTCAGGCAGGTGAATGGGAGTCTGAGCCTCTTTGAGCCATATGACCCGTTTACTTTTGGCTGCAACAAGTGCAGACCCATGTGCACATGCGTCTTCCATGCTCTGCCTTCTTTTGCATGCAGCTATTTTGCATACTTTTTATGTATATTTTGGAGCAAAATTTTGCATTAGAAAACTATGTGCTGAGCTATAGCACAGCTCTAACACAACCTTCCTGAATCAAAGTCAAACAGGGAAGGAGGAAGGAAGGTTGCAAGAGCAGTATCGGCAAATGTTTTCTGTGAAATGCTAATGCCCTGTGCAGAAGAGAAGAAAAAAGTCTTACCTGATTAGAAACCAAGACAGACATTTCCCTCCAGTTTTCCCTCTGCGGCTGCTGAGAAGAATTCAAGTCAGAGATTTCTGTTACTGGAAAAATGAATAAGATAGAAAGACGCTACGCTAATTCCTGAGGGTCTCACATAGTCCCTTCTCTCCCGTTTTGCAGATCAGGGGCTGAGGCTTGCAGGGATTTCCTGTACTGGGGAAAAAGTAATTTCCTGCTTCTAACACAAATCTTTCCTGCTCTTTGCAACAGAGCATGCTCAGAACTCTGCAGTGATGTCATAATGTAGGAACCCGCCTCCTTAAGGTGGATCTGCAGAGATGGCAGATAGAGCTCTGCAGGGTATCCCAGGCAGCAGACCTGAGTAGGATCATTATAAGCAACACAATTATATGTAACCTTCCTTGTGACTTACAGTTGGATCTCAATTCCAGCTATTTTACCCATTCAGGGCCTAACCATAGGGGGAAAAAACTACTCTTGTTTACACCTGGAGGAGTTCTGTGCAAAAAAATGTTCAACTCCAAGCAAAAATTGAGAAAATATTGCTCACAGTATTTTAAAATTCTGCATGTTTTATTGGGATATTTTTGTGCAGAATTATTCAATCCTAAAGCCTAACTTCTCAGCTTTCTCACTCCAATCACAGCTCTCTCCTCAACACCCAAGCCTTTGCTGCACCCCCCCCCCCCCCCCCCCTTCCCTCTTTAACCTGTCTGGAAGATTCCTATTGCTGTCTGTTCCTAAGATCTACCTCTAATGTACATACCCCCATCTTACCTCTTTTCTCCCCTCGGCATGCACCTACCCTTATCTCTCCCTTACCTCCTGTTCTTTCTTCCCCAGACTCATACCTCCACTTTCTTTCTCCCCATCCCTCAGGCCTACAAGTTTATTAATTTGATATACTGTCAATGTTGCAATTAAATCAAGAACACAAAACAAACAGCACTAGACCAAGACCAACAACCAAACAAGAAAGGGAAAGGAGCCTACATTACAGAGTCACAGCAAGCCAGCTAAAACCACACAAAGCAGGGGAGAGAGGCACCAAAACTGGGAATGCAAACTCTGCTGTACAGCAGAGGCACAGGACCAGACGGAAAAGGCGGCATCAGGAGGAAAATCCCTAAGATCTACCCCTAATGTACATACCTCCACCTTTCTTTTTTCCCATCCCCCAGGCATACAACCATCTCCAGCATCCAGTCCTCACCCCTCCACCAACTCACCATCAATCCCAGAGATGCCAAGGGTGGCCCATCCCAAGGCGTGAGATTTACCACTGCAATGAGTGAGACTGAAGATCAATGAATGAAATTATTCTTATTGCACATTCGCGATATAAATTTGGGAGATCTGCATGTTGTATTGCTTTGCAAATGAACTTAGCATCCCAAAATAATATCTAGTTGTTTTTGGTTTGCAGGGAGGAGTAGCCTAGTGATTAGAGTACTACCTTGTACCCAAAAGAGCATGTGTTTAATTCCCACTAGTGCTACTTGTGACCTTGGACAAGTCACTTAACTCTCTACTGCCTTGGAAAAAAAGGCTTGGCAATCTTCATCTAGTTATGCATTACCAAGAAAAACCAGAAGTTGTTGGGCCCCCAGAAATTAGCACAGACTTGACAGCACTTTTAAAAAAGTCTTTAGTTTAATTTTAATTTATTTTTCAATCCTTCACTCCAGAGCAGAGCTAGGGCATTTTTCTGTAAAACTTGAATACAAAAAAAGTTCAGTTCTGGTTTTATCTCAGTAAAAGCACCATAAATTTTCTTCAGTACCAGACCTATTGTGGAGTAATACAAAAACCCTACAAATGTCACTCAGGGTGGAACAAATCTCGCATTCCAACACAGCATCAACAACGTCCCACCTAGGAAACAAGGCAGCACTGTAAATATTGCAGTGGGCCCTATAACTTCAATATCATCTACTGTGCAAATTGAACAAGTCAGATTACTACGGATGCTTAATGCTAACAATGATACCCAGCCTCAGTCACACATGCTAGAACAGGGGTGGCCAACTCTGCTCCTAGTGCTCCACAATCCAGCCTGGTGTCACAATGTATGTAATGGGAGGCAGTGGATGCAAATATATCTCATGAATATTCATTAGGGACATCCTGAAAATCAGGCTGGATTGTGATTCAATAGGACTGGAGTTGGCACCTTGTGCTAGACCCTCACCAAGTACAGAATAAATGACCACAAACTATAAATAGAAATATGTAGACAAAAATTAAATTGCAACTCCAAGAAGCCAGACTTCACACAAAGCGCAATGCCAGAGAAACAGAAACAGCGATGCATTTCCCCCTCTGATTGAACGTTTGCCAGGGACAGTGGTTCTCAACCTAGTCCTGTGTACCCCTATCCAGTCACGTTTTCAGACTGTCCTGAAACTTTGTCTGGCTGGCTAGAGCATTGCTTCTTATTTATTTATATAACAAGTTTTTTATACCGCTCTATCCTTCAATCAGAGCGGTTTACATTAAACAGTAACTTATGCAGACGACAAGGGAGATAATCACAGTGTTGGCTGCTACATTAAACATAGTCGATAATATACTAAAGTATTTGTGAAGCTCATAAAACTTGTATAAAGGGGAACTACACACAATGCAGAGGACAGACATGGGAGGGTGATAACTGAGCTTAGATTAGTCAGGAATGTAGTGTGTTACATTGGCCTTTACAGCAGTCTGCTGCTGTTGTAGCAGCTGAAAAGCATGCAATAAATAATACCAGGAGTCAGTTGCAGGATCCAAGCCAATTTATTGTGCACAGGCTCAGACAGAAAAGCATCCAAAAAGGACTGAGCAATGGAGTCCAGAAGTATATTCCTTATATACAATTTTCACAGTTTGATACAGGCAAACTTTCTATTGGTCCCAACGCCCCCTGCATCTGTCCAATCGGGGAACCTCTCTGGGCCTGGCTCCTTGCTCCCCCTTTCAGGCTTATTCTAACAAAGGCATAGTCTTAGACAAAGATACATTTCTACTTCAAGGACATTTCTAGCTCAGAGAATGCAAGAACAGAGCAAATCAAGCATAAAGAACTTTTACAAACTTCATGGGGGAAGGAAAGGGACTTTCAAAAAGCAGTTTGAAAAGCAGTTTCTCAAACTTTGGTTTTTCTCAGCACTACTCTCAAGTGGGGGTTAGGATCTAGGCCTAGTTTACAGGCCATAGCCTACCACATTCCCCCATTTGATTATTCTCAACCCGAATAGGTGAGGGTGAGAAATTAATCACACATCAATGGTATGTCAGACCAAGGCTTCTTCCCTGGGTATAGCCTGATACTACCACATGGCTAGTATTCTGGTTGCTGTCTTACGTTCAACCGTACTTTCTATGATTGAGAGAAACATGCGGAAGCAAAGGGGTAGAAAACATGGGAGAAACAAGCACATAACTACTATAATAATCACTGCAAACATTATAGTCTTTAGTAGGATTGGTAGAGTAAAGTCTGAGTGACCCTTGTGCCAGTTCGGGCAGTAGTTATGCAAGCAGCACAGGGAGGTAAGGCAAGCGCCACACTGAGGGACCTCAGGGTTACCGCAAAGATTATAGATAGACAAAAGCACAGCATGATTAAGGCAATGGAATAAACTGATTTAAATGTCTCTCCTCTTTCTACTCAAAGTCTCTTCACAGCTTCCACCGTACGTAGACCTGTCAGCTTCCGGGGGTGACAGGAGTAGGGTTGTAGAGTCCTCAAGCTTCTGCCGTACGTAGACCTGCCAGCCTCCAGATGTGTGGCAGGAGTAGGGCTGTAGATCCTCACAGCGGTGATTTTAATGTGGTAGGCAAAGGCCTATGATTCATGCTAATTGAACTAAACAGACAGGCCTAACTAGCTTGACCTGTAAATTATGTTTGTGGAGAGGCCCATAGGAATTGCACATCCCCCAATATGCTGTTGTAGAATTAGAACTCAGTAAAAGTATTGAATTAGCTTAGACAAGCAGAACAGATGGAAAAATACAGAAAAATATGTTTAAAACTGCTGACAGAGAAGTTACAGAGCCCTGCTTCCCTACACGTACAAACTAGCTCAATGGCCTTGAAAGGAGGAAAGTAACAAGTTGGTGAACTGGCCATTGTAATTGGGACTAGAAGGGGGGCAAGCAGGTGCCGAGCCCACTCAAAGAACATAATTGGATAATCATATCAGTACCGGGACCAATAGAAGGGGTACGGGAGGTACGGGAGGTTACCAGGACCAATGAAATGTTTTTCTATACCTAGAATGGAGCAAAAATCTATAAAAGCTGTTGTATTGCCAGAGAACATCGCTCAGCCATTTTGAATTTGATTATTGCTTGAGCCTGTGCACATTAAACTGGCTTGGATCCTTGAAAAGACTCCTGGTTTTATTTATTGCATGCTTATCTGCTGCTACACTTCCACCGTACGTAGACCTGTCAGCTTCCGGGGGTGACAGGAGTAGGGTTGTAGAGTCCTCAAGCTTCTGCCGTACGTAGACCTGCCAGCCTCCAGATGTGTGGCAGGAGTAGGGCTGTAGATCCTCACAGCGGTGATTTTCTTCGCAGCGTAAGTCTCAATGGTGATTTCGGATTGCTTGTTGAAGTCCAGTGACAAATTTCAGTAGCTGCCGCTGGCTTTACTCGACTGTGGTGAATCCAAGAGTCTATTTTAGCCACTTTAACTGCTGTTGGCATTGATAGTATGACAACATATGGTCCCTTCCAGTGGGGTGCTAATGGTGTCTTTTTCCACTCTTTGACCCACACCGAGGCTCCGGGCTTGAAAGGATGCAGTGGTTCAGTCAGATTGATAGGCAACTAGTCCTGGACCCAGGTATGGAGACTCTGCAAAACAGAACCTAGAGCCAACAATTCTTGCCAAGTGATTTCAGATCCAATTTAAGTCATATCCCCTTTTATCCCTTGGACTATGGGCAGGGGGCGCCCATACAGAATCTCAAAAGGGGAAACTCCTAATGACTTGGTGGGGGCTGAACGTATCCTGAGGAGGGCTATAGGTAGAGCTTGGGGCCACTTCAGGTGAGCTTCCTGACAGAGTTTGGACAACTGAGACTTCAAGGTCCGATTCATTCGCTCTACCTTCCGTGAACTCTGGGGTCTATAGGCTGTATGGAGCTTCCACTGCATTTGCAGAGCGTGGGCTAATTGCTGAGTCACCTGTGATACAAAGGAGGGTCCATTGTCTGACCCTATAGCTAATGATATTCTAAACCGGGGGATAATCTCATGGAGTAGAACCTTGGTGACTTCTCTGGCTTTCTCAGTTCTGATGGGGAAAGCTTCTACCCACCCAGAAAATGTACAGACTAGAACTAACAGGTAATGATATCCCTGCGCTCGTGGCATCTCTGCAAAGTCTATTTGGATGTTTCCCATGGGGGTGACTCCCACTGACTGAATTCTTGGGGGTAGGTTAGGACCTTGCCGGGCATTATTCTTTGCACAGATTACACATTGTCGGGCTATTGAGGCAGTCAGGGGTCCTAACAGTGAAATACAGAAATAAGGTTTCAAAGCTTTTTCCATCACAGTTTTCCCAAAGTGTGTAGCTTGGTGGAAAGCTTAGACAAAATCTGGACTCAGGGCTTCAAGGATCACAGTGGTACCAGGAGGTGAGCCACCATCTGGTGGTGGCAACACTATCCATCCAGTTTCTGATAACTTTCCCCCTTCCTTCTGACAATAGTAGTCCAATTCATTTGAAGTATATTGAGGAGTCCAAGCACTAAGGGATACTGGAAATATAGCCACCTGAACTGCAGTACTAGGGGCAAGGACTTGTCTGGTAGTAGCTGCCTCTTGGGCTGAAGCATCAGCAAATCTGTTTCCTCGTGAGACTTCCCCTTCTCCAGCCTGGTGACCTCGGCAGTGCATCACTGCAACCTGTTTGGGGGCCCATACTGCTTCCAATAATGCCAATATCTCGGGGCCATACTTAATGGACTTGCCTCCTGAGGTTATCCATCCTCGTTTTTTATACAGGGCTCCATGGGCATGTAACATTGTGAAGGCATACTTAGAGTCTGTGTACACATTTAGGCGAAGCCCAGTCCCTATTATCAGTGCCTTAGTGAGGGCTATCAATTCGGCTTTCTGTGTTGAAGTTCCTGAGGCCAGAGCTGATGATTCTATTACCATGTCCAGGGTCACCACTGCATAACCAGCACACCGTTGTCCATTGATGACGAGACTGCTTCCATCCACGAAGAAAGTTCATTCAGGGTTACTTATTGGGATGTCAGTTAGATCTGGGCGACTTGAATATACAGTGTCCATAACTTCCAGGCAATCATGGTCAGGAGGGCCTGGGCCGACTGGCAGCAAAGTAACAGGGTTCAGGGTCTGACTGACAATCAACTGTAGCCGGGGGTTTTCACACAGCATGCTTTGATACTTTTAACATTCGTGAGTTGGTGAACCAGTAATTCCCTTTGTGTTCCATGAGGGTTAGGACAGAGTGTGATACAGTGACTTGAAGATTCTGGCCTAGGGTGAGCTTATCGGCTTCGCTCACCAAGAGGGCTGTGGCTGCAACGGCTCTCAGGCATGGCGGCCATCCTTTTGCAACAGGGTCCAATTGTTTTGATAGATAGGCTACAGGTCGCTGCCAGGATCCAAGAGGTTGAGTCAATTCTCCTAATGCATTTCCGCTTGATTCATGGACATAAAGACGAAATGACTTCTGTACGTCCGGTAGGCCCAAGGCTGGTGATGACATCAAAGCTGCTTTCAGCTATTTGAACGCTTTTTCCTGTTCTGGGCCCCATTCCACGGGAGATCGTTCCACTCCTTTGGTGGCTTGGTACAATGGCTTTGCCAAGAGCGCAAAGTTAGGTATCCATATTCGGCAGTAGCCTGCAGCTCCCAAGAAGGCCCTCACCTGCTTTCTGGTGGTGGGGGTAGGGATGCGGCACACTGCTTCCTTTTGCTCGGGTCCCAATCTCCAGACCCCTCTGGACAAATGGAATCCCAGGTATTTTACTTCTGTTTGGCACAACTGAGCTTTGGCTCTTGAGACCTTGTATCCAGCTTCGTTCAGGAGGTGCAAGAGATCACTGGTGGCTTGCACACATTCAGTCTTAGAGTTGGTGGCTACTAGCAGGTCATCTACATACTGGAGCAGGACCCTTTTTCCTGGAGTCACAGAGTAACTTGATAGATCTTGATTAAGAGCAGCACTGAAGATGGTGGGTGAGTTCTTGAATCCTTGAGGTAATCGGGTCCAGGTGAGTTGGCCTCGCCTTCCGGTGGTCGGGTTCTCCCATTCAAATGCAAACAGGAGTTGACTGGTGGATGCCAGGCGTATGCAAAAGAAGGCATCCTTTAAATCCAAAACAGTGAAGTGAGTAGCTTCAGCAGGAATCAGTCCCAAGAGAGTGTAGGGGTTTGGTACTACTGGATGTATGGTTTCAACTGCATTGTTTACTCGTCTCAAATCCTGCACTGGGAGGTAGTCACCTGTCCCAGGCTTCTTAACTGGGAGGAGGGGGGTATTCCAAGGCGATTGACATTCTCTAAGGAGTCCATACTGTAGTAGTTTCTTTAGATGACGATGAATGCCTTCGATTGCTGGTCGTGGGAGAGGATATTGTCTCACATGCACTGGTTCCGCTCCTGATTTGAGGGTGACAAGCACAGGAGCTATGTTCTTCACTAGGCCAGGAGGATTATCCTCTGCCCACACCCCGGGCGGAGCTGAGATGCTGGTAGGTATACGGAGACTGGCTGCTTTGAACAAAGATGGACTGTAGAACCGCCATTCTTCTGGGGGGACAGTCAGCACCATCAGGCCAGCAGATTTTGAGTTCACAGTCATTTCCATTTTTCCCCCTTCAACAAAGGATATTTGCGCCTGGAGCTTAGCGAGCATGTCCCGGCCCAAGAGGGGGATTGGGCATTCAGGTATGTACAGGAACTGGTGCATTATTTTCTGTCCCCCTAATTCACAGGTGCGGTTCTGCAGAAAAGGTTTTGTAGTTCTGGTTCCGGTAGCGCCGACGATAGTGACTGATCGAGAAGACAGAGGGGCCACTGGCTTAGCCACTACTGAATGTTCGGCCCCCGTATCCACCATAAAGTCCATATATTGGTCCCCGATCTTCAAATTGACCATAGGCTCCTGGGGACCCAGAGAGAACTTGGAGCCCGGTCTGGCCTAGTCTTCATCCATGTAGTAGCCCTCAGCGGTTGCCACTCCCTCTACAGAAGCTTCTTCTTGCTGGAACTGTGTGTGCTGCATTCCTCCCCTTTGCCGGAGTCGCCCCCCTGCTCTCCAGGTGCTCCCTCCTCCCCTCCAGGAGGCGGGGCTAAGATGCGGGCATTCGTTCTTCCAATGTCCTTCTTCCTTACAGTAGGCGCACTGATTTGCACCCAATGGGGCCCGTACATCTCCTCGGCCCCTTCCACGTCCTTGGGTCCTTCTGTTAGAGAAACTTCCTCCACGCCCTTCAACTAGAGCTGCAGCAAGAAAATCGGCTTTCTTTTTCATTTTACGTTCACTTTCCCTCTGACGTTCTTGATCACGATTCACAAACACTTTCTGAGCAACTTCCATTAACTGTGCTGTATTCATGCCCGCAAATCCTTCCAACTTTTGCAGTTTTCGTTTTATGTCTCCCTGGGACTGACTCACGAATGCTGCGTTTACCATGGGCCGTTTGATCATATGCTGCGTTTACCATGGGCCGTTTGATCATATGGGATATAAAGTCTGTAAGCTTCAGATAAACGTTCATAGAAGGCTGCTGGACTTTCATCTGGGCGCTGAAGAACTTCCGATACTTTTCTAACATTCATGGCCTTCTGGCCTCCTCTCTTCAGGCCCTGCAGTAGGGCCTGGTGGAACCGGGTGAGGGCTGCCACCCCATTCACATCGTTCGGATCCCACCTAGGATCATCATTTGGAAAATCTGCAGCGGCTGCCTGTCAGGGATCTAGGTCTCTCCCGTCTACAGGGTTCTCTTCCAACCATAGAGTGGTTGCTTGCACGATCCGTGCTCGCTTTTCAGTAGTAAAAAGGGTGGACAGAAGCTGACGACAATCAGACCAGGTAGGCTGATGGGTCTGCATAATACTAGACATCAGTTCAGTCAGATCTTGGGGCTTTTCAGTATAGGAAGCATAGTGCGTTTTCCAATTCAATAAATCTGTGGTAGAGAAGGGCACATAAATGAGACTAGTCGGCCCCACCACAACCTGATCGTTTTCATTGAGGATAGGTAATCCTGGGACCTGGCATAATGGCATTTGGCAAACATCTTTCTGGCCTGCCGCCATGCTTCTGAGAGCATAATGCAGTTTGACTGGCCTGGCGGTGGTTCCCCCCGCTAGGACCTGGGACAGTGGGTGACCCCGAACTGGTAGATGATCCCCCGCTTGCAGTCTCTTCAGCGGACCGCGGTTCCGCCGTGGAACTCCGGTCGGGACTGGGACTCCTGCTTGGAGGGGGGTGTACTTCTTCTGGCGGCGGAGGTGACTGGCGAGCTGGGGGCAAATTGGCTGGAGGGGCTCTCTCTTCTTCAGGCTCTGCGCGGGGTAGCGGCGGAGCTGAGGGGACTGGCCTATAAAGAAACTGGGGCAGATGGGTCAGGATGTCTGGAAATTCTGGGGCAGAGTAAATGGGGGACTTCTCATCTCTAGCCCTCTGGACCCCTTTCATAGTTGCTACCATTATCCTGCACTGCTCCTCGTGGCAGCGCTTTATCCAAGGGGGTTGTTTTTCACAAATATCTAACCAGGAGTCTATATAGGGGAACTGGTCAGGGTGATATCTACGCACAATCCTATGCATTTGGGATACAATTCTAATATCAAAAGTACCCCCAGGTGGCCACACGGCGTCCAGCACCGGCCACTCCCTGTCACACAGTATTTCTAACCGGGATGGTAACATTTTCATCCCGTAATCACCATTAAATCCCTTCTTAAAATTCTTGATCATACAGTTCAGCGGAGTTTGCGCAGACTCCGTCCCTCCCATTATGACGTACACGACAACAGACAAAGAGGGCGGGTAGTATGGCTGCAGGTAAGGGGTCCGTACAGCCATAGAGACAAAGAGGGAGACAAACACCAAACGCTTCCTCCTTTTTGCGACCTGGGGGCGGTCGCCCGGCCAGGAACTGCGTTACTCAGGATTCCGCTCTCGCTTGGTCTGTGTTTCAAGACCTCTCATTCACACAAACAAACAGGCATGCCAACAGGTTCCCAAAATTCCAAATTCCAAGTTCAGGCCTGACTAACTATCAAAGGGGCAAAGGCTTCAGTCGCGCGCATACTCATGCATGACTTACTAGGACCGCCCCAAGAGGTGATCAAGCTCTCATTTCAAACAAGTTCAAGTTCCAAGTTTCAAACTAACTGACTGAGTAGCAAAAGAAAATTCCTACTCACTGGATCCGGTACCAAGTGCCAAGTTCAGGTCATGAGTTGAATCCCGGACTCCCCTCGGGTTTGGAGGTGTGGGCCAGCCAGAACCAGCAACCTGCGGAGGCAAGGAGGAGTCCTCTCCGATACAAGAGGACCGGTGGCGCCAGAGGCTCCCCTGTGATCAGTCAGGTGCGGCTCCAGCCGGACCAAACCTTTGAGGTGAGAAGTCGTGGTATATTCACTTGAATACCATCACACTACTCACACATTCCCGGCCAATGCACCAGGAATATGTAGCAGCTGATAAGCATGCAATAAATAATACCAGGAGTCAGTTGCAGGATCCAAGCCAATTTATTGTGCACAGGCTCAGACAGAAAAGCACCCAAAAAGGACTGAGCAATGGAGTCCAGAAGTATATTCCTTATATACAATTTTCACAGTTTGATACAGGCAAACTTTCTATTGGTCCCAACGCCCCCTGCACGTGTCCAATCGAGAATCCTCTCTGGGCCTGGCTCCTTGCTCCCCCTTTCAGGCTTATTCTAACAAAGGCATAGTCTTAGATATAGATACATTTATACTTCAAGGACATTTCTAGCTCAGAGAATGCAAGGACAGAGCAAATCAAGCATAAAGAACTTACACAAACTTCATCGGGAAGGAAAGGGACTTTCAAAAAGCAGTTTTAAAAGCAGTTTCTCAAACTTTGGTTTTTCTCAGCACTACTCTCAAGTGGGGTTTAGGATCTAGGCCTAGTTTACAGGCCATAGCCTACCACACTGTGGTGTGAGGTACATTGTTTATGTATGGTTTATATGATGTGACCAAAGTGTTCAGTGCAGAGGTATGTCTTTAGCTTTTTGCGGAAGTCCTTCATATCCATGGTCGACCTGATGTCTTACGGTAGGGAGTTCCATAGCGCTGGGACAGAGAGGCAAAGTGCTCTAGCGGAGGTAGTCTGGTTGGATTTCTTGTATTCAGGAGGGGTGATTATCATATTTTTATTGTTTGTTCTCCTAGGGCGGATGCTGGTGTCTTGATTGATCAGTTCCTGTAGCATATTTGCAGAGGATTTGTGTATGATCTTGAAGATTATTAGTATTGTTTGCACTTGGCCCGGGAGTACATTGGGAGCCAGTGTAATTGGTTAAGTGTGAGGGTCATGAGATCTTATTAGGGGGTACCAACGAGTATATGGGTGGCTGTATTTTGTGCCAATTGTAAGGGATGAAGGGAGCATTTGGATAAACCCTGATATATCGAGTTGCAGTAAACCAAAGTCGATGTGACATTTGCTTGAAACCAGGGCCGGCCCGTCCATTGAGCGAGAATGTTTTTTGCACAGAGCCCCGCATTTCAGGGGGCCCCGAGTAAAGAACATTCTGCATAGGTAAATTAAAAAAAAAAAAGCTGGCTGCTGCCGCTGCCGCCGTGGTCCGGGGCCCGAGGCCCAGGGCTGATGGGAAACAGGAAATGCCTGTTTCCCATCAGCCCCAGCAGGCTTAACAGAGCCACGAGGGAGAAACTCTCCCCTTCGCGGCTCTGAAAGCCAGCGCGAGAGGGAACAGATGCAGGGAGGGAGGACTCTGCCGGGCAGGGGGGGCCCCACGGACACTCGATCCTGCCGCTGCTACTGCGGCAGCAACCAGCTTTTCTTTTTCTTTAATTTTGCTGATGGGGGGAGGGGGGTTAGGATTGGCTATGAGCTGATGGGGGGGGGTTAGGACTGGTAATGGGCTATGCGGGGGCTAAAACTGAAAATGGAATGAATGGGGGTTAGGACTGGTAATGGGCTATGGGAGGGTTCAGACTTATAATGGGCTATGGGGGGGCTAACACTGAAAATGGGGTGATAGGGGGTAAGGACTGGAAGTGGGCTGATGGGGGGGTTAGGATTGGCAATGGGCTATGGGGGGGCTAGGACTGGAAATGGGGAGATAGGTGGGTTAGGACTGGGAGTGGTCTGATAGGGGGTTAGGACTGATAATGGGCTATGGGGGAGCTAAGACTGAAAATGTGGCGATAGGGGGATTAGGACTGGAAGTGGGCTGATGGGGGAGGGCTAGGATTGGAAATGGGCTGATGCGGGGCCTAGAAGGGAGTGGATGCTGGGTGGGGCTGGAACTAGAAGGGAGCTGATGTTGGGGGAGGATTAGAATGGGATGGGGCTGGGAGAGTGAAATGGAGAGGGGAAAATATGTTGTGTGGGAGGGAAGAAAAATCTACAATTGGCCGGGTATTGGGAGAGTAAGTGGGGATTGAGGATGGAGGGGTAAAATTTGAGTGGATGAAATAGGAATGAGGAAAGAGCAAAAGGAGAAAGATTAGTATGTTAAAGCAGATGTAGAGAGAGAATGGAAAAAAAACTAGAAGAGAGAAGAAAGGACAAATGGACAGCAGACGATGGAGAGTTAGCAGAAGACAAGAAGAAACCAGAAGAAAGTGGCTGGAGCAATTACAACTGAAAAAAAATGCACAAAAGGTACAAAGATATCTCTTTATTTTGAATTTATTAACTGGAATATGTCAGCTCTGGGAAATGTGCATCATTAATGTCTGTGCTTCGTTTAGTACAAGAGGAAATTAATTTATAATTTTATTTCTACAGTGTTGTTGTACATTCCAAGTTTGGCTTTTGGGGTTCCCAGTTTAATTATTGTCTTCCTGTTTCTAAATTGTGATTCCTTGTTTGGTGATGGTCTATGTTCTGCATGTGTAACTGAGCTGAGGTATTCTGTTTATGTAATTCCTATTTGACATTGCCACTTTTTCTCTTTCCCCAGTAGGTCATGTATTGTTATTCTCTGAAATGTACTGGTTTCATATTTGTAGTGTTACCTTTTGATAGGTAGAGTCTGGTGCTTTGTGAGTCCTGGTAGTGCTGTTAGGATACGACGGGTTTGCTATGGGTTCTAAATGGGCAGTGTTTGTAGTAGTTCCTAATGTGCCTGGTGGTTGGCACTGGATTATAGTAATGTAGAAATTTTTTAGTCTTTACTTATCCATTAAATCATTAAGAGGCATGTTTACTAAAAGTTAGTGTATGGTAACATTATCCAAACATTTATGCAAATGAGGCCCTGCACCGAGTCTCCGCACATGGCCCCGCACCCCCCTCGGGCCGCCTCTGCTTGAAACACAATATGAAATTGTTCTTGTCTGAGTAGTGGTTTTAAATTTTTGAGGAGTTTCATCTCATGGTAGGCATTTGCAGTGATTTTCTTTATTTGAGGGTGGAGTGTGAGGTTTCGGTCTAAGATTACTTCTTTTTGTGCTTTAATGGTGTGGTATAACAGGCAGATTTCTTGTGGGGGTGTGACTGACAGGTCTCTGGTGATGAATAATGCGTTTGTTTTATTGGCGTTTACTGCAAGGTAGCTGGTGTCTAGCCAGCTGATCATTTCTTACATACAGTTTGTTATGGTCAGGAGGTTGGGGTTATGAATGTCAATTGGAGCAAAAATCATGATAACATCGGCATTTATCCTTTTATTTCAGGGCACACTTTCATTGTTGCTTGATCTTCGTTGCACACCAAGCCAAATTTGGTACCATAAGAACATAAGATATGCCATACTGGGTCAGACCAAGGTCCATCAAGCCCTGTATCCTGTTTCCAACAATGGCCAATCTAGGTCATACGTACCTAGCAGTTTCCCCAAAAGACACAGGTTCCACAATGCTTGTACTGGGTCAAGCACTGATATCCTGGGTCCCTTCTTAATAATAGTTTATGGACCTTTTTAAACCCAGCTACACTAACAGCCTTTACTACATCCTCCGGTAACAAATTCCAGAGTTTACACATTGAGTGAAAAAATATTTTCTTTTATTAGTCTTAAATAGTTTACCCTGTAGCTTCGTTGCATGTCCCCTAGTCTTTCTATATTCTGATAACGTAAACCATCGATCTACGTTTACCCATTCCACTTCGTTCATTAATTTATAGACTTCTATCATATCTCCCCTCAGCCGTCTCTTTTCCAGGTTAAAAAGCCCTAACCTTTTTGGCCTTTCTTCATAGGAGTATCTTTCCATCCCCTTTACCATTTTGGTGGCTCTTCTCTCAACCTTTTCTAATATCGCTATATCCTTTTTAAGATAAGGTGACCAGAACTGAACACAATATTTAAGGTGCGGTCTCACCATGGAACGATATAGAGGCATTATAATATCTTTTGTTTTATTTTCCATTCCTTTCCTTATGATACCTAGCATTTTATTTGCTCTCTTGGCCGCCGCTGCACATTGGGTCGAGGGTTTTAACATGTTATCCACAATGACGCCTAAATCTTTTTCCTGGATGGTGGTTCCTAAAGTGGAACTTTGCATCGTGTAACCATAATTTGGGTTGTTCTTCCCTAGGTGCATAACTTTTCACTTGTCCACATTAAATTTCATCTGCCATTTTGATGCCCAGTCTTCCAATTTATCAAGATCCTCTCGCAATTTTCCACAATCCTCTTGGGTTTTAACAACTTTAAATAGTTTTGTGTCATCTGCAAATTTGATAACCTCACTCGTTATTCCACTTTCCAGGTCATTTATGAATACGTCAAAAAGCAGCGGACCCAGCACAGATCCCTGGGGTACACCACTATTCACCTTTCTCCATTGGGAAAATTGGCCATTTAGCCCAACCCTCTGCTTTCTATCTTTTAACCAGTTAATGATCCATAGCAGTTCACTGCCTCCTATCCCATGACTCTTTAGTTTTGCCAAACGTCTCTGATGAGGGACCTTGTCAAAGGCTTTCTGAAAGTCCAGATACACTATATCAACCGACTCACCTTTGTCCACCTGTTTATTCACACCTTCAAAAAAACATAACAGATTAGTAAGACAAGATCTTCCTTGTCTAAAGCCATGTTGGCTGTCTCCCATTAGGCCATGACTATCTAAATGCTGAGTAATTTTATTCTTTATGACGGTTTCCACCATTTTTCCCAGTACTGACATCAGGCTCACCCGTCTGTAGTTTCCCGGATCACCCCTGGAACCCTTTTTAAAAATTGGTGTTACATTGGCGATCCTCCAATCTTCAGGTATTAGAGATGATTTTAATGATAGTTCACAGATTACTAATAGCAGGTCTGCAATCTCATATTTCAGTTCTTTCAACACCTTTGGATGTATACCATCCGGCCCAGGTGATTTGCTACTCCTCAGTTTATCTAATAGTTGTAATATATCTTCTCGATGTATCGATATTTCCTTCAATTCTTCCACACCTTTAAATACCACTTCAGTCATGGGTAACATCCCTATATCTTCCTCAGTAAAGATCGAAGCAAAGAATTCATTCAGTCTCTCTGCTATCACCTTGTTGCCTCTTAGTGCCCCTTTAACTCCTCTATCATCTTATGGACCAACTGACTCTCTCACAAGTTTTTTGCTGCGAATGTACTTGAAAAAATCTTTATTTCGCATTTTTGCTTCCGCAGCAAGCTTCTTCTCAAATTCTTGCATTTGACTTGCCAGTGCTTGTGCTGTTTCCAGGTTTCATCGTTTGGCTCTTTTTTCCATTTCCTGAAAGATGCTTTTTTGGCAACAACAGCCTCTCTGACCTCACCTTTAAACCATGCTGGTAGTTTTTTGGACTTCCTTCCCTTTTCTTAAAGCATGGAATACAGCTGGCCTGGGCTTCCAAGATAGTATTTTTCAACAACACCCAAGCTTGATGTAAGTCTTTAACCTTTGCAACTGCTCCTTTTAGCTTTTTCTTAACTATTTTCTTCATTTTATCATAGTCTCCCTTTCGAAAGTTAAAAGGTAGTACTGTGGATTTCCTTACTATCCCTCCTCCACTAATTAAATCAAAGGTGATCACTATTGCCAGGTGGCCCCAACACCCTTATCTCTTGCACTACATCTGGTGTTCCACTAAGGACTAGGTCTAATATGGCTTCCCCTCTGGTCGGTTCATGAACAAGCTGCTCCAAGAAGCAGTCATTAATTTCATCTAGGAACTTTATCTCCCTAGCATGTCCTGACGTGACACTGATCCAGTCGATACCGGGGTAATTGAAATCACCAATTACCCCACAACTAATGCAACCATTTCTCTGGCCCTCCTCCCAAACACAGACACTGCAGCAAGTCCTCCTCTCTATCATACTCTCACTCACACACACACACTCTGCCAGCAAGTCCTTTTCTCTGTCCCACCCTCACACAGACACTAGGGTTGCCAACTGGCCGGTTTTTCCATGGCCAGGCCGGCTGCCGGCGCAGAGGCAAAACCGGCCCTTGAAAAGCCGTTTTTTTTGCTCTGGCCGCAAGATCGGGAGCGGCCAGAGCAAAAAAACCGGCTTTTCTCCCAACCCGGAGGGCTTCAGAGGGAGCCGGGGAAGCCCGCGCGAGGCCCCGGCTCCCTCTGAACAGCCGCCAGCGTGAAGAGCCTTTACCTTCACGCTGGCGGCTGTTCCTGTGAAGCCGCGATTGGTGGGAAAGGTTAAAGGCAATGACCTTTAACCTTTCCCAGCATTCAGAGGGTATTTTGATACTCCCGGCATCATTGGATTGCCTGCATTCTGCTGCCACAGTTAAGACAAACTACTCATCGCTTGGAAGCCAGCCTTGGAGTTATCTTAGGCAAATAATCCTGACTTTCAAAGCAGCCGTAAATTACCATGCAGCTGAAGAAAAACTAAAGGTTAAAATAAAACAAAACGTTGTTTGAGAATATTAAATCCGAAATAAGCATAGTTGCAGCTCTGTTTTGTTGTTACTGTAATTTATAAACAATAATTATGTCCTCCATGAGGTGCACAATATATCCCCTCATTAGTTAAATTTTTTTTTTTTCTTCAATAGCACACGTAGTGAGAACCAAATATATATCAAAGATAAAATCCAAACATGATTACTGTCTTATTCACTCAGGAATTAAATTATTCTCAGGTTGCAATCTGGTAACAATCAATTCAGAATGCCACATTGTCCTTCAAGATTCTTAACCTCTACTTTGAAGGTTAAAGGTCAAAACAAAAGCAGTTCCCTTAATTTTCCATCTTTCTGGTCTGATTTTCTCAGATTTAGTAAAGAACTTCTAGGCAGGTCAATTCCAGGGACCAGAAAAACCAATTAAGAAAACATAAATTGTGCGAGTGTTATGCAGAGCTAAACCAGGCACTTTCAGACGGGGAAACGGCAGTACTGGTAGATACTGCTTTAAAAAAAAAAACAAAGGAACTTTTGAATCACTGCAGTTATCACAGCTGTTAATGGTCTTCTATTTCTAATACTTTTATGGAATATATATATATATATATATGATATTAGCACGAGACAATAATCAAATTTGGTAACATTGTTTTAATTACTTAATTCACTTGTTTTAAATGTAGTTGTATCATTTACTTTCTTCCAAAACTTACTGGACTTAACATGGCAAGCAATTCAATTTAGCTTTATGTTTCGTTTTTCTCCAGTTAGGTTACTAACTTGTATCCTTCCTATAAAACACTCAATGTTTCTTAACCTTTGTCACGGCACACACAAACGACACTGTTTAGCTAAAGACATCAAAGCATGGAAGATCTTCCCATTCATTCATGCTGCATTGCATTGCAATCAGTTAAAAAGATACTTAGAAAGCTAATTACAGAGGAATTATACTTCACCGGAAAAAAAAAATTCTGTACTTCATCTCCTATAGAGGCAGTTATTCCTTCAACACAGGTAGCCACTGGCCAGGTGACCCGCAATATTCAAGGAACAAACCTTGAAGTACAGAAATCCATAATTACAATTGATGTGTACAGTGTTATGTAACTAGACTAGTTCTTTTCAATTGATCTAATTGTTGCTGTCTCTAGTCTGTGTGAGCATCCCAGATAAGGAAGGAATTTTCCTCTCTCTTTTTTTTTTTTTTTTGTAGACCTGGTGTTTTCACTGTTTGGGGACACTTTAATTACAGGCAAGATCCTGTTAATAACTTCACTTTTTTTTTTTTTTTTTACCGATATATATATAAAAATCGAACCTCCTTATCTGCAGAGGAGTTGGTAAATTCGCTGGTAATTTCACCTTTTTGGCAGGAATAAACCTGCCAGCACCCTCTTTAAGTTACAGAGGAGCTGGTAACTTAGCGTTTTTACAAAAATCACCTCTTTATTTGCAGAGGAAACGAAGTTACAAAATCCAGGACTCAAACACACACACACACAGTTCTTATGCTTCGGGCGTACAGTCTCAGATATACACCAAGCAATCCTGGGACTTTAAAGATCTAAAGTCTGGGCAACAAAAAAAAACGTACTTTCCCTAATATTTACAGAACACCCTAATCAGTTACATAGCATCACAATAGCAGAAAAGTGATCACATAAAAGCATAAAGTCACTACTCACACACCGGCAAGTCTTCTGTCATTGATGGGGTAGACAGGAAACAAATACTCAAAAGCAGAGTCTTCCTAGGGGATCCAGATGTCACTGCGTCACACAGGGACCGCATGCACTTCTCCTGAACTGGCAGGAGGGAATCACGTCTTCTAGGCCAGCAGAAGGAAACCTCTTCCCCTGTTCTATTTTTTTTTTTTTTTATGTTAAGAACAGGAGGTAGCCTCTTCTCCTAATGAGAAGGAATTCACATCCCCTGTTGTTGCCTTTTAAAACAGGAGGGAGCCTTTCGGACAAACACGCAGCCAAAAGCGTAGTCCGAAGAATCCTTGGGCAATTTAGAAAAAAGTTAGGAGTGACTACACTCAATTTAGAAGTGAGATGCGGCCGGGAATGCTCTTTATTCGGGTACCAGAACAAACAAACAGCAACTGCTTTGAGCAAAAGTCTTTGTCTGAGAAAGGTGTTGGACAGTCCACTTCCCTCACCGGAATTGGGGAGCAGACTGCCCACTGAGTTATGGAGCCGTCCCCTTATATAGATATTCTCTGTCACAAAAACTTCTAGAAGTCTGATGTCATTCTGTAAGAGTCAGAATTACTTGCAAAGAAAGAAAACTTTGCTAGAACTCCTTCTCTGAGGCCCCCTCCCATAAATAATGCCAATTATGCCTTAGGGCTACCCTCCCTTACAGATGGTGCTCTCAAGGTTTTTTCTTAATTGTGCTCCTTATCTGTTCGATGAAGCATATCTTTCCTGCATTCCTTGGCCTGTTTTATGGTCTTCTCATATCCTGGTACTAAATGACATTTTCCTTTTTTCTTCTTCTTCAAGGTTGAAAGTATGTGTTCTGCTAATTAATTCACTGAGCAGGCCTACTATTTCTCTCTGAGCCTGACTCCTCGTACTTCTACTCAAAGCAAGGCCTCCAGACTACAGCAGGCCGCAAAAGCTCTTATAGCATATACTTTCATAGCCCACAGGATATTTGCTTTTCTCCATCGTGCAAACTGCAGGCAGGCCATGATTACAGTCACAGATAGCAGCTGAAGGAGCAGAACTATCCCTAAGCCAAAAATATCCCAACACCGTGGATCACAGGCCTTCAGCTGCCACATTCCCCCCTTTGATTAATCTCACCCTATTACTTAATAAGGTGTGAGAGTTAAATCACTTTCAGAAGAATCACATCATGATTGAAGGATTTCGACTAGGACTAGCTTTGTATAAAGCCATTATTTTAGTGGCGGTCTTCCGCTCTACTGTACTTTCAATAGTGTTATGAATGGAACGCATACAACATGGGATTAAACATGGTAATAAAAAGATAACAGCAACAAGGATTAGTACTAGAACAATGAAAGTCTTAAATCCTCCCACCCATGAAAAGAGGTTAGCAAACCAGTTCGGAAATTTCAATGAGTGCCAAGTCTGTACTGGCACATAAGCATGTCTTTGCATATCTTTAGCAATTTCTTCAACTACTTGACCTTTATCATCATTTTCAAACAGCAATTAGTTAAATTCAGTTTACCACATACTCCTCCTTCAGCTGCTAACAAATAATCAAGTGCTAAGCGGTTCTGATATATAGCAGTGCGCATCTGAGTACTTTGTCTAGCTAAGAGCGTAAGAGCATGACTAGTTTCATTGGTTATTATTTCAACTACTGCTTGTAAGCGAATAATACGATTAATCATATAGATTGGAGTACGATAACCATACATACCATCATCATTCCAAGTGGCAGGCCCATAATACTCAATAATTCTTTCTGGTGGCCAATCATCACCTCGCCACTTCTCCCACTTGCCTATCTGTAAGGCTTCTCTTTTCTGTCTTAATGCTCGCTTGTGTCGGTGGGTAGTGTATACAGGGTATCCTAATTGTTCTCCATGTTCAGTGTTTAAAAGAAAGAAAGAAGGTCTGATGGTTCCTAAGACACATGCTCCTCCCCAGTGTGGCGGGAGTTCTGCATATGCTCGGTTTCCACAGATCCAATATAGGCCAGGTGGGGCTTGCCAGGCTTGGACTTTGGCAAGGTTAGTCCATAAACCAGCAAGTTCAGGAAATCTAGCTAATGGGTTAGGAGGTTCAGGATGTCTGATTCCTGACCACCATGCTGTCTGTTTGGTCGTGGCATTATAGTACTTCTGGCTAAGACAGACCAGCTGTCCTACCTTCTGGGTGAACTGGGGTCCAGTTCTGGCATAGCAAAGACGTCCAACGATTGAGTGCGCTAACACCCATTCACTGGTAGTCTTGTGTAATTCAGTCTGATTGTAAACTAAAGAATAATTCAATTCTTGGGCTTCCCATGGCCACTGGTCTCCCATTTGGGTTCCGCCACAAAAATAGCAATCTGTGATCTTAAGACTAGATACTACTGCTCCAGCTAATTCTAAAAATAGATTCTGTGAGGGATGAGGGATCTCAAACTTATTTACATGCATGGCTTCATAAAAGGTATTATGGATATGATATTTAGATGACTTGTGGGCTTGTGTATTCAATCTGATATACACAATGGTTCCTGGATCTATTGCCCCTCCAGCAATACGTAAACCAAACTTGTATCCTTGTTTCCAAGCATAGGGATTGTGTATACGTAAGTGTAAGGGGTTGCAAGCATCTTTCTGACATTTATCATTTGTGGTTGGCTTGGTTAGAGTAGCCATCCGTTTATCTATTTTCTCATCAGTTATACCAGTGTTCCAGGTAGCATAAAAAACACATCCCCAATACGGGCAATAGTAATCTGTTGCCTGATCCCGTTTTACCTGTACACTTCCACCAATTTGTGGCACCTTCTGGACACATATACTTATGGTCATTTCGATACGCTTTTTCCCATGTACCACAGGTGGAATGACTATCTCTATTAATGGCATTACATGCATCAAAATTCAAAACAGCAGGTTTAGTAATGTCCTTAAGTGGTGGTGTAGCAGCTAATATAGGTCCATCTGCATCCTTCCATCGTATTTCCAACGTGTAATAGGATGGATTCTGATGCGGATTATAGCATGCTTTGATTTTGCCATGAGTGCAAACATTTAGTTCAGTGGTGTTATAGATACACCGAGTCACTGTCCCCTTGCAGGTATAGTAAGAATGATAAAGCAAAGTCTGAGTTACTTTCAGTCCAGTTCTAGTAGAAGTAATGCAAGCAGTGCATGGAGGTAAAGCATAAGTCAGTTCAAAACCTCCAAAGAAGGCAACCAAGGCAAAGCAAAAATAAAGATGCATGTTGATGTTGATTGGAGTTCTTCTGAATCCTCAGCTTGCTGATCTTGATCACGACGGTCTTTTATTCTTCGTCCCGTTTGCTAATGAAGCAATTTAACGGGTGCTGAGTGTTGATTGAAGATCCTCAGGTTGTCCAGTACACATTAACCAACTTATTAGCAATTTCAGTTGGCTTGTGAAGTCTGGCTTAGTCAATATACTCTCAAAGTAGTGTGTCAAACCACACACAAATTGGGTTCGTTGAAACAAAGCTGTTGCTGCATGGAAAACAGCAATCCTCTTCGAAAGACTTGGCTACTGCAAAGCACTTGTGATGAAGTGTCTAAGCTGCTGGTTGCCGTCTTAGAGTAACTCGCAAGGGTGCATCAAGATGCTGTTCTGCTGTCCACTGCTCAGGTTCAGGATCAGCGGCGGGCTTGACTCTGCTGTGGTGGATCCAGGCGTCAATCTCGGCTACCTTTACTGCAGTTGGGGTAGACAGGAGGACGGTGTACGGTCCCTTCCAATGGGGTTCCAACGGTGTCTTCTTCCAATCTTTGATCCACACCGATGTACCAGGCTGATAGGGATGCAAGGGTTCCGTCAAGTTGATAGGCAACTGGGATCCACGTATGGAGAGTCTGCAGAACAAAACTAAGAGCTAGGAGTTCTTGTCTGGTTACTTCTGAACCAATCTGGGCTAAACTTCCTTTGACTCCCTGCACTATTGGTGGGGGTTTACCATACAAAACTTCAAAAGGGGAAAATCCTGTTGACTTTACAGGAGCTGAGCGTATTCTGAGTAAAGCTATTGGGAGTACTTGGGGCCACTTCAAGTGTGTCTCCTGACAAAGCTTGGACATTTGGGCTTTTAGGGTACGATTCATTCGCTCAACTTTCCCTGAACTCTGGGGTCTGTATGCAGTGTGGAGTTTCCATTGTATCTGCAAAGCTTTTGCTAACTGCTGAGTAACTTGGGAGACAAATGAGGGTCCATTGTCTGACCCTATTACTGCTGGAATTCCGAATCTAGGAACAATCTCTCTCATTAAGACTGGTAACTTCTCGGGCTTTCTCAGTTCTGGTTGGGAAGGCTTCTACCCACCCAGAGAAAGTACAAACTAATACTAATAGGTAATGGTATCCATTGGCTTTTGGCATTTCAGTGAAATCAACTTGGAGGTTGTGCATGGGGGTGACACCTCCTGACTGAACTCGGGGTGCCGTTATAAGGCCTTGCTTGGCATTATTTTTGGCACAGGTTAGACATTGACGTGCTACTGAGGCTGATATGGTTGTCATCAGCGGGATGTAGAAATGTGGTCTGAGTGCTTTTTCCATAGCACTTTTTCCATAGTGGGTGGCTTCGTGGAAAGCTTTGACAAAGGATGGTCCTAACAGTTCAGGAATTACTATTCGTCCGGGAGGTTGACTGCCCTCTTCTGGTGGCAGCTCAATCCATCCATCTTTCAGTACTCCATCTTCTTTGTTACAGTAGTAATCCAATTCTTTGGTGGTATATCGTGGTGTCCATAGATTCAAAGGTACTGGAAACAATGCTGCTTGCATTGGCATAGCTTGTGGGGCAATTTGTCCTGTCATAGCTGCTTGTCGTGCTGAGGCATCTGCAAATCTATTTCCTCGGGCAACTTCTCCTTTTCCAGCTTGATGTCCTCTGCAATGCATGACAGCTACACGTGTTGGGGCCCAAACTGCATCAAGTAACATCAATATCTCGGGACCATATTTGACTGATTTTCCTCCAGATGTGATGAGTCCTCTTTCTTTATAGAGGGCTCCATGGGCATGCAAGGTAGTGAAGGCATATTTGGAATCTGTATATACATTTAGCACAAGTTTTTCTCCTAACAGCAATGCTCTGGTGAGTGCTATCAATTCGGCTTTCTGGGCTGATGTGCCTGAGGCTAGAGCTGATGATTCAACTACTTCGTGTTGAGTGACGACTGCATATCCGGCACAGCGTCGTCCATCAAGGATGAGACTGCTCCCATCAACGTAATAGATCTGGTCAGGATTGTCTATGGGCACATCTGTCAAGTCAGGTCGACTGGAGAACACAGTTTCCTTGACTTCGATACAGTCGTGTTCTGGGAGTTCTTCACTGATGGGTATCAAGGTAGCTGGATTCAAGGCATGGCTCACTTCGAGTTGTATCTGTGGGTTTTCACATAACATGCTTTGGTACTTCAACATTCGGGAATTGGTGAGCCAATAATTTACTTTTTGTTCCATAAGGGCAAGGACTGCATGTGGCACAGTAACTCGTATGTTCTGTCCTAGTGTGAGCTTGTCTGCTTCACTCACTAGTAGCGCTGTAGCTGCAACTGCTCTCAAGCAAGGTGGCCATCCTTTGGCCACAGGATCCAATTGTTTCGATAGGTATGCTACAGGTCGCTCCCAATTTCCCAGTTTCTGAGTCAACATTCCTAAGGCATTTCCCTGTGCTTCATGTACAAACAAGTGGAAAGGCTTGTGGACATCTGGTAGTCCAAGTGCTGGTGATGACATCAATTCTTCTTTTAACTTCTGGAAGGCTGTATCCTGCTCAAGTCCCCACTCCAGTGGTGACTTCTCTTCTCCTTTTGTGGCTTCATACAGTGGTTTGGCAATTTGGGCAAAGTTGGGTATCCAGATTCGGCAATATCCTGCCGCTCCCAGAAAGGCTCTGACTTGCTTTCTGGTTGTTGGAGTTGGAATTCTGCATACTGCTTCTTTTCTTTCTCTGCCTAATCTTCGGCTTCCTTGGGTTATACGAAAACCCAAGTATTTCACTTCTTTTTGACATAGCTGTGCTTTGGCTCTGGAAACTTTGTATCCAGCTTCATCTAGTAACTGCAAGAGGTCTTTAGTGGCTAGTATACATTCACTTTCTGATATGGCAGCTATCAACAGATCATCCACGTATTGGAGAAGCACTCTCTTCCCCGGGGCTACTGGATAGCTTGAAAGGTCTTGATTCAGTGCAGCACTAAAGATGGTAGGCGAATTCTTGAATCCTTGGGGTAATCTTGTCCAGGTGAGTTGGCCCCCTCTTCCAGAGATGGGGTCCTGCCATTCAAATGCAAACAATATTTGACTTATAGGGGCTAGTCTTATGCAAAAGAATGCATCTTTTAAATCCAGTACAGTGAAATGGGTAGCTTCAGCAGGTATCAGTCCTAGAAGAGTGTAAGGATTGGGTACAACTGGATGTATAGTTTCAACTGCATCATTTACTCTTCTTAAATCTTGCACTGGGCGGTAGTCATCTGTCCCAGGTTTCTTTACTGGCAAAAGTGGAGTGTTCCATGGGGATTGACATACTTTTAGTAGGCCATACTCGAGCAATCTTTGTAGGTGGCGATGAATGCCTTCAATTGCGGCTCTTGGCAGAGGGTACTGTTTGACGTGCACTGGTGTAGCACTAGGCTTGAGGGTTACAATCACTGGAGCTATATGTTTGGCTAGGCCTGGGGGACTGCCTTCTGCCCATACTCCAGGTGGTGCATCAATACTTTTCAAAGTTTGTTCAAAATAGGTGTCTTGGACAGAATCATCAATGTAGTATCTCCATTCTTCTTCTCGGGGAACTGTCAGCAGCATTATTCCTGCTGGTTTGGCTTGGGGATTTACTGTCATTTGCATTTCTCCTTGTTCAGAGAAGGATATTTGTGCTTGAAGCTTGGCTAACATATCTCGTCCCAGTAGTGGCACTGGACATTCGGGCATGTAAAGGAATTGATGAGTTATTTGCTGTCCTCCTAGACTGCATATTCGATTTTGAAGAAAAGATTTTGTGGCTTTGGCACCGGTTGCTCCTATAATGGTGACTGCTTTTGTAGAAAGTGGGGCTATCTTTTTGTCTATTACTGAATGTTGTGCTCCAGTATCAACCATAAAGTCCATAATTTGGTCTCCTATTTGTATTCCGACCATAGGCTCCTGGAGACCTAAAGCAAACTGGGAGCCCGGTCTGTCCTAATCCACGTCATTTTCATCATGGGTCGTTGTGGCCAATGCTTGAATGGCTCCTCCTCCTCTCTCTCGCTGGAATTGTTCTCGATTGGCTCCTCCTCGGTTTCGGGGATAGCCTCGTCTTTCTTCTCGCCACTGATGACTGCTGTCGTCATCTTGCTGGGCGTCTTCGAGTTGCGGGCACGTATCTCTCCAATGTCCTTCCTCTCTGCAGTAGGCGCATTGGTTCACGCCTAGCCTCTGGGTCCGGCCTCCGCCTTGACCCCGCCCTCTTCCTCTGCTCCTTCGACTAGGGAAACCTCCCCTTTTCTTTTCAACTATGGCCGCAGCCAAAAAATCAGCTTTCTTCTTCATCTTTCTATCACATTCTCTCTGTCTTTCAGTATCACGATTCACATACACTTTATGAGCGACTTCCAATAACTGTGTTGCATTCATGCCCGCAAACCCTTCTAATTTCTGTAATTTGCGTCTAATGTCTGGTTGAGACTGGTTTACAAAAGCAGAATTCACCATACATAAACTGCCTGGTGCCTCGGGATCATAGGGGGTATACATCCTGTATGCTTCAGTTAGTCTTTCATAAAAATCTGCTGGGCTCTCATCTATACCCTGGATAACTCCTGCAACTTTGGAAAGGTTCATAGCTTTTTGGCCCCCCCTTTTCAGGCCTTGTAAAAAGCCTTGGCGAAAACGGGCTAGGGCTGTGGATCCTTCGTCTGTATTTGGATCCCATTGGGGGTCTTCATTCGGGAATTCTCTCTGAGCTGCTTCCCGACAGTCTATTATATTCTGCCCCTGTCCCGGAGCTACAGGGTTATCTGCCATCCACTCAATAGCTGCTTTTCTAATTCTGGCTCGTTCTTCTGTCGTGAATAGGGTGGTCAGGAGCTGGCGACAATCTGGCCAAGTGGGTTGGTGAGTTTCCATAATAGTAGTTACTAATTCTGTCAGCTCCTGGGGCTTACTAGTATAGGAGGCATAATGCGACCTCCAATTTAATAAATCAGTTGTAGAGAAAGGGATATACACATAAGTTAGGGGTCCCGCTACCACTTCATCATTATCATTCTTTACGGGCACTCCCGGGACTTGCCGTAAGGGAAACATTTTGGCCGCTGTGGGTGTCTTTTGGGATCTAAGGGTTATTGTTGTGATTGTCTTTGAAGGGGTCACTTTCTTTTTCCCAACAGGTTTCGCTTTGGGTATATCTTTTACTGGCGTGCTAGTGCTAGCAATCGCTTGTACACTGTCCTCCTCGTCTGGGGCATTCTCTTTTTCTCCTTCTTCTACCTCCGCTTCTGGCTCACTTTTTATGTCCTCCTCTTCTCTTTCAGCTAATTCTTCCTCTTCCTCCCCTCCGGGAGGTGGATCAGGGGTTGGGTCCCGCTCCGGCTCCGGCCGTCTCTGGGGTTCTGGGGCAGGACGCCGGGCTACTCTTATTGGACCTGGGGTTCGGGGCTGCCTGAGAATTATTTCTGGGGAATCAGGATCTACCAGGATGGGCTTCTTTCTGGATTTCTTATCCTGCTCTCTCATTTTGGGTTGTTCTGTTTTCTGTCTAGAATCTGTTTTCGCTAACATTATTCTGCACTGTTCCTCATAACAGCGCTGCGCCCAGGGGGGCGGATCTTCACAAATACTTAACCAGGAATCTATATAGGAGTACTGATCGGGGTGCACTATCCGCACTCTACGGTGTATTGACTGAATAATCTCTACATTGAACGTTCCCTCTCGGGGCCAGATGGGGTCTAAATCGGGCCACTCCCTAGTACACAAAATCTGCAAACGGGCTGCTGTCATTTAATACCATAATCTCCTGAATATCCCTCTTTAAAATGTGCGATCATACATTCTAATGGAGTGTTTCTAGTAGACCCCGCCCCTCCCATTTCGATGTGTGCGCGCGACAACAGACAGAAGGGAAAAGGAGGGCGGACCGTGGGTAAGGGGTCCTCACGGTCCTGGAAACGTATAGGGAATACAAATAACAAGACAAGACGACAATCGCTTCCCCCTTTTCGCGACCTGAACGCGGTCGCCCGGTCAGGAAATGCGCTACTCAGGGGTCCGCCTTCACTTGGTCCGTGCTGCCAGACCTCTCATTCACACTTCGTTCACACAATCATGCTAGCAACGTATCCCAGAATGCATTCGTTTCTATCTATTCTGACTAGTCTTTTTCCCAATTACAATAAGGATGAGGGTTTCACCCGGCGAATTCCCATGCGGGGTTACTCGGCCCTTCCTTGAGAGGTGATCATGCTCTCTTACCAATTCCCAATATCTCGAGATTACAAATTCCAAATTCCAAGTTCCAATGGCAGTACTGCTCTTTCTATTTCTGTCTAGACCCCAAATCAAAACTATACTCACCGGATCCGGTCCTCAAACTTCCCAAGCAGGCGCATGAGTTGGACCTCGGACTCCCCTCACTCGGGTTCGAGGCGTTGGCTCCAACCGGGCCCGGCACCCGCCGAGGTCCGACCAGCTCCCTCCGATACAAGGGACCGGTGGCGCCAGGGAGCAGCCCTCGTCGGAAGGGCGCGATCCCGGCAGGACCAAGCCTATAGAGGCGGAAAGTCGTGGTATATTACCCTATATACACTTTGATTCCACAACTTCCCGGCCAATGCACCAAGAATATGTAGCAGCAAAGCGCAGACAAACCAATGATACCAGGAGTCTGTTCAGAAGGTCCAAATCATTTATCTGTGCACAAGTCTCGAACCAGTCAATTTCAAAATGGCTGAGCAAAGTTTTCAAGCATTACAACAACTTTTATAGACTTCTGTTCCATTCTAGGTATAGAAAAACATTTCATTGGTCCCGGTAACCTCCCGTACCTCCCGTACCCCTTCCATTGGTCCCGGTACTGATAAGTTTATCCAATTATGTCCCTTCAGTGGGCATGACACCTGCACACCCCCCTTCTAGTCCCAATTACAATGGTCAGTTCATCAACTTGTTACTTTCACACTCTCAAGGCCATATAGCCAATTTGTGCATGCAGAGGAGCAGGGCTCTGCAACTCATCTGTCAGCACCCCCAATTATTCCTTTGCAGATGTACTTTTTCTTATCAGTAACTTTTAAACATGTCTTTCTGTATTTTTCCATCTTTCAGCTCTGCAGTTCTGCCTACCTAAGATAATTCAATACTTCTACTGAGTTCTATCTTACAATAGCAGCATATTGGGGGATGTGCAATCCTATATGCCTCTCCACAGGCCTCATTTACAGGTCAAGCTAGCCATGCTGGCCTGCTTATGTCAGACACCGTGGATCACAGGCCTTCACCTGCCACATACTAACAAGTACCTTTTATTCTGTTGTCCCCAAAGGGCTCACAATCTAAGTGTACCTGAGGCAATGGAGAGTTATGTTGTGGTAGGCTATGGCCTGTAAACTAGGCCTAGATCCTAACCCCCACCTGAGAGTAGTGCTAAGAAGAACCAGAGTCTGAGAAACTGCCTCAAACTGCTTTAACCTGCTTTTGAAAAGTTTGTATAATTCCTTTATGCTGATGATAGAACTGGTCTTGCATTCTCTGAGCTAGAAATGTCCTTGAAGTAGAAATGTATCAATGTTGAAGACTATGCCTTTGTTAGAATAGTCTGAGAAGGGGGAACAGGGAGCTAGGCCCAGAGAGGGTCCCTGATTGGATAGGTGTGAGGGGCGTTGGGACCAATAGAAAGTTTGCCTGTATCAAACTGTGAAAATTGTATATAAGGAATTTGCTCCTGGACACCATTGCTCAGTCACTTTTGGACATACACCTGTCTGAGCCTGTGCACAATAAATTGGCTTGGAACCTGCAATTGACTCCTGGTTTTATTCATTGCATGCACTTCGCTGCTACATATTCTTGGTGCATTGGCCGGGAATGTGCGTGTAGTGAATGGTATTCAAGTGAGTATACCACGTATTACCGCCTCAAGGTTTGGCCCGGTTGGAACCGTGTCCGTCCGACCGCAGGGGAAACCTCAGGTGCCACCGGTCCCCTTGTATCGGAGGGGGTTCCGCCTCGCCTCGGCGGGCTACTGGGTCCGGCCGGCCAACACCTCCGAACCCGAGGGGAGTCCAGGATTCAACCCAAGAACTGGTTCTGTAGTGGGTACCGGATCCGGTGAGTAGAACTTTTGTTGCTATCTAGTCAGCTAGCTTGGGAAACGTCTTGCATGAGTGCGCGAGACTAAATTGGTATGGAATACGGTACTGAGAGTCTGATCACCTCTCAGGACACGTCCGAGTAAGCCTTGCATGAGTGCGCGAGGCCGAAACTACTGCCCTTGGTTCAGCAGTCCGAAGTATCTTGCATGAGTGCGCGAGACTGGCTGCTGTTGGTTAGTAAGGTAGGCCTGGGAATTTTGGGAAAACGTTGCTAGCATGTTTGGTTGTGTGTATGAATGAGAGGTCTTGAAACACAGACCAAGCGAGTGCGGACTCCTGAGTAGTGCAGTTCCTGGCCGGGCGACCATGCCCAGGTCACAAAAAGGAGGAAACGCTCAGTGTTTGTCTACCTATTTGTTTCTAGGGCTGTACGGACCCCTTACCTGCAGCCCGACCACCCGCCCCTACTGTTTGTTGTTGTGTACGTCATTATGGGAGGGTCGGAGTCCATGCAAACTCCGCTGAAGTGCATTATCAAGAATTTTCAGAAGGGATTTGACGGTGACTATGGAGTAAAAATGTCTCCGTCCCGATTAGAAATACTTTGTGACAGGGAGTGGCCGATGCTGGACACCGTGTGGCCCCCTGGTGGTACTTTTGATGTTAGAATCATATCCCGAGTACATCAGATTGTACGAAGAGAACACCCTGACCAGTTCCCCTATATAGATTCCTGGTTAAATATTTGTGAAAAAGAGCCCTCATGGATGAAGCGTTACCACGAAGAACAGTGTAGGATAATGGTAGTGACCACAAGGGGGGCCCGGAAGTCTGGAGAAGAGAAGCTGCCCGTTTATTCTGCCCCGGAATCTCCAGATATTCTGACCCATCCGCCCCGGTTTCTCTATAGGCCAGCCCCTCGGCTCCGCCACCACCCCGGGCAGAGCCTGGCGCGGGGGGACCCCCTCCTGCCGACTTGCCCCTAGTCCACCAACCACCTCCGCAACAGGAGTCACCACACCCCCTCCCGAGCGGGAGCCCCAGTTCCGTCCAGAGTGCCTCGGGAGGGCCACAGTCCACCGATGACACTGCAAGCAGGGACTTATTTGCCAGTTCGAGGTCACCTACTGCCAGAGATCGAAGCAGAGGAGCCAAATTCCAACAAGCCAGATTGCATTACGCTCTCAGAAGTATGACAGCAGACCAGAGAGATGGTCGCGTGATGCCATTGCGCCAGGTCCCAGGACTACCTATCCTTAATGAACGGGACCAGGTTGTGGCAGGGCCAGCCAGTCTTGTTTATGTGCCCTTCTCCACCACAGATTTATTGAACTGGAAAACACATTATGCATCCTATACCGAAAAGCCCCAAGACTTAACTGAATTAATATCTAGTATTATGCAGACCCATCAGCCTACCTGGTCTGATTGTCGCCAGCTTCTATCCACCCTCTTCACTACTGAAGAGCGAGCACGGATTGTGCAGGCATCCATCCGATGGTTAGAAGTGAACCCCATAAAAGGAAGAGGCCTAGATCCCCGACAAGCAGCCGCCGCAGATTTTCCAAATGACGATCCCAAGTGGGATCCGAACAGTGCAACCGGGGCAACGGCCCTCACTAGGTTTCGCCAGGCCCTGCTGCAGGGCCTGAAGAAAGGAGGCCAGAAGGCCATGAATATCAGAGAGGTATCGGAAGTCATCCAGCATCCAGACGAGAGCCCAGCAGCCTTTTATGAACGCTTATCTGAAGTGTACAGACTTTATACCCCATATGATCCAGCGGCCCAGGAAAATTTGCGCATGGTAAATGCAGCCTTTGTGAGTCAGTCCCAGGGAGACATAAAACGGAAACTGCAAAAGTTGGAAGGATTTGCGGGCATGAATACGGCCCAGTTAATGGAAGTTGCTCAGAAAATGTTTGTGAATCGTGATCAAGAACGTCAGAAGGAAAGTGAACGTAGAATGAAGAAGAAAGCTGATTTCCTTGCTGCAGCTTTAGTTGAACGACGCGGGGGGAGTTTCTCTAACAGAAGGACTCGAGGAAATGGAAGGGGCCGAGGAGATGGTCGGCCCCCATTGGGCGCAAATCAGTGTGCCCATTGTCAGGAAGAAGGACACTGGAAAAATTAATGCCCGAACCTTGACTCAGCCTCCCGGAGGGGAGGATGGAGCACTTGGAGAGCAGGGGGACGATTCCGGCATCAGGGAGGAATGTATCACACACAGTTCCAACAGGGAGAAGCAGATGTAGAGGGAGTGGCAGCCGTCGAGGGCTACAACATGGATGAAGACTAGGCCAGACTGGGCTCCATGTTTCCTCCCTGGTCCCCAGGAGCCTATGGTCAGTTTGAAGATTGGGGACCAGTATATGGACTTCATGGTGGATACAGGGGCCGAACATTCGGTAGTGGCCAAATCAGTGGCCCCTTTGTCTTCTCGATCCGTCACTAACATCGGCGCTACCAGGACCAGAACCACAAAACCTTTCCTGCAGATCCGCACCTGTGAATTAGGGGAACAGAAAATAACTCACCAGTTCCTGTACATGCCTGAATGCCCAATCCCCCTCTTGGGCCGAGACATGCTCGCTAAGCTCCAGGCGCAGATATCCTTTGTTGAAGTGGGAGAAATGGAAATGACTGTGAACTCGAAATCTGCTGGCCTGATGGTGTTAACTGTTCCCCGAGAAGAAGAATGGAGGTTCTACAGTGCATCTCTGATCAGGGCAGCCAGTCCCCTTATACCCACCAGAATCTCAGCACTGCCCGAGGTATGGGCAGAGGATAATCCTCCTGGCCTAGCGAAGAATATAGCCCCTGTGCTTGTCACCTTCAAACCAGGAGCGGAACCAGTGCATGTGAGACAATATCCTCTCCCACGACCGGCGATTGAAGGAATTCACTGTCATCTAATGAAATTATTGAAGTATGGGCTTCTCAGAAAATGCCAATCACCCTGGAATACCCCCCTTCTCCCAATCAAGAAGCCTGCGACAGGTGACTACCGCCCAGTGTAGGACTTGAGACGAGTGAATAATGCAGTTGAAAGCATACATCCAGTAGTACCAAACCCTTACACTCTCCTGGGGCTGATCCCTGCTGAGGCTACTCACTTCACCATCTTGGATTTAAAGGATGCCTTTTTCTGCATACGTTTAGCATCAACCAGTCAACTCCTGTTCGCGTTTGAATGGGAAGACCCAACCACAGGAAGGCGAGGCCAACTCACCTGGACTCGATTACCCCAAGGATTCAAGAACTCGCCTACTCTCTTCAGTGCTGCTCTCAATCAAGATCTTTCAAGTTATTCTGTGACTCCAGGGAAAAGAGTCCTGCTTCAGTATGTAGATGACCTGCTTGTAGCCACCAACTCCAGAACCGAATGCGTGCAAGCCACCGGTGATCTCTTGCACCTCCTGAACGAAGCCGGATACAAGGTCTCAAGAGCCAAGGCGCAGTTGTGCCAAACTGAGGTAAAATATCTGGGATTCCATCTGTCCAGAGGGATCCGGAAATTGGGACCCAAACGAAAGGAAGCAGTGTGTCACATCTCTATCCCCACCACCAGAAAGCAGGTGAGGGCCTTCCTGGGAGCTGCAGGCTATTGTCGAATATGGATACCTAATTTTGCGCTCTTGGCAAAGCCATTGTACCAGGCCACCAAAGGAATGGAGCGATCTCCCCTGGAATGGGGCCCAGAACAGGATACAGCATTTCGATCGTTAAAAGCAGCCTTGATGTCATCACCAGCCTTGGGCCTGCCAGATGTACAGAAACCATTTCGCCTCTATGTCCATGAGTCAAGTGGAAATGCTTTGGGAGTATTGACTCAATCCCTCGGATCCTGGCAGTGACCTGTGGCTTACCTATCAAAGCAGCTGGATACCATCGCAAAAGGATGGCCACTTTGCCTGGGAGCCGTAGCAGCTACAGCTCTCTTGGTGAGTGAAGCCGCCAAGCTCACACTGGGTCAGAGTCTCCAAGTTACAGTACCACAATCTGTCCTAACCCTCATGGAGCACAAAGGAAATTATTGGTTCACGAATTCTCGAATGCTGAAGTACCAAAGTATGTTATGTGAAAACCCCCCGATTGCAGTTGATCGTCAGTCAAGCTTTGAACCCTGCTATGCTGTTACCAATTGGTCCAGGTCCACCCGATCATGATTGCCTGGAAATTATGGACACTGTATACTCAAGTCGCCCTGATCTAACTGATGTCCCATTGAGCAACACTGAACGAACTTTCTTTGTGGATGGAAGTAGTCTTTTCATCAATGACAACGTCGTGCTGGCTATGCAGTAGTGACCCTGGACATGGTAATAGAGTCATCAGCTCTGGCCCCAGGAACTTCAGCACAAAAAGCTGAATTGATAGCCCTCACTAGAGCACTGATAATAGGGACAGGGCTCCGCCTAAATGTGTACACAGATTCTAAGTATGCCTTCACAATATTACATGCCCATGGAGCCCTGTACAAGGAACAAGGGTTGATAACCTCAGGAGGCAAGACCAACAACACACAGCAAGTATATCCAACCAAATGCAATCATAAAACAGACTTATTCCTAACAATCTAAATTTGCCTATCTGATTCTTATACTGTTGCCAGTAACACATTGTAACATTACACTATCAGATTGTATTACTGTTGTCAGTAAGTACTGTAGACTGATACTAACTTCACTACTACACTCACTAATAATTCATTGCTGAATTATCTGTTGCTGATATATTACTATTGAGTTTCTAATGTTGCCAGTAATCCTAACTTATCTACTGATGATATATTACTGCTGACTTCCCTACTGTAGCCAGTACAATACTATTACTTTACTGTCAGAATTTATTACTGTTGCCAGTAACTTACGCCTTTACTACCTTGACTAAATATCACTGTTCCAGGAAATAGACGACAGTTGCCAGTTTCAGACAATTGAGACTAATAGATTATTACTACTGTAGACTGATAAATGCTGAGATTATCACTATTGTAGACTGATAACTGCTGTTGCGCATATCAAATTACTATTGTAGACATCTGTCGCTATCAGATTACTATTGTAATTGTTGATTTACTATTGATTTACTATTGATTTACTATTGATTTACTATTGTTGATTTCTGTTGATAACCGCTGCCACACACAATAGACTTCTGTTGCCAATATTTGACTACCATTGCTGTGATTTATCACTGCTACCAGTGTTAATTCATTGTCCCCAGTTATAGAGTAACCAAACGGATTACTTCTAGCAGGAGTCACACACACTTCTTGACAGTGTTAACAGCATACTTGTTAACAAGTTTGACCTACTCTTTAAAATGCCACGTACAAACATCATGCTAATTAGATTATCCTACACATGTATAGTATTAGCAATACTAATTATTGACCTAACATTAAGCTTAAACAGCAAAAATTATAAGACAATTCCTATAATACACACACATACCCGTAACAACTACCATATTGGACACACTTATTCAAACAACCATCCTAGAATAAACTTCCATAGACGAATTCACATAAAACAAACAAACTCACATCAAACAATCAAGGGAACATGCCCCAATAACTCAGCATCCCTTTCATGCATCCTTATTAACGCACGCTCGATGAAAAACAAGCTTCCCATATTTAATGATTTGATATCTGACTTAAAGCCAGACATATTATGTGTCACTGAAACCTGGCTCTCTGATACCGATACAGTCTACCTAAATCAACTTAATAATGAAAACTATGACACATTCTACAAACATAGAACTAATAGAAAAGGCGGAGGTGTATTAATGATGACGAAAAAGGTATTAAGTGCCAAAACAATCCAATCAAACATCTCTAATAACATAGTGTGACACCGAATATCTGCCCTGTGCCTTTAAAACACAGAAATCTGCTGGGTTTAGCACAGATTCTGACAGGCAGGGAGATCAAAAGCTTCCCAGTTACCATGGGCAACCAAAGCAGGCTGAGACACGAGGTCTGAAGGCACGCCTAGCTAACAAACACTCCCCAAGTAATCAGGAGAACAGTTTGCACATGGGCAGGAAAACGCCCCTAAACCTGTATAAAAAACGTGTGAAGCAGAGTTAGGTTTTGAAGGTTTTGAGGGTTTTGAAGAGTTGGAGGATCAGAGAGACCGAGGCAAGCAGGAAGTTCACGGGGAACAGGAAGCTTGGCAAGTAAGAGGAGACTTGCAGGTCTCAGATGGAGGTTCAGAATACTCCCATGCTGACTCTGTTTTATTTGAGCCTTGGAGCAGAAAGCCAAGGAGGGATTTGAAAAGGGAAAGAAAGCTATCTGCCAGCAGAGGGATTAATTACAGGAAACCCTCACCTCTGACGCAGGAAGATTTTCCCAGACACAGAGCTCAGTGGAAGGAATGGAAGGCAGCTGGTAAGGAACCATATATAAGTGAAAGGCAGAGCTGTTTGAAATACTTGCAACCTTGGGAAAAGGAAAGTAATTCAATTGAAGATATTTGTATGAGTGAAGAAGATGAATGTGTGTCTCTAAAGCCCTGCAGAAGACTGCAAAGAGAAAAGTCTGTCAGGAACAGTTTTATAAGCTATCTGGTAACTACCTGCCATATTGTGGAGAGAGCTATGAAGAAAGTTCAGGGACTGATTTAAGGAAGTTCCAAACTCTCTGCCCTAGGGAAAGTAAGGTGGTTGAAGAGCCCATGATCACGGAGCCAAGTAGTTTAACTCCTTATATTGAAGACATGGACTGCTCTTTGGTAATGTCTGATATAAATTCTCTGCGCTAGCTGAAGACAAGAGTGCCTTGTAGAGAGAGCTGAATGTGCACAGAGGAAACTGTCAGCATTTTTACCTGGTTTCTGTTTGGTTATAATCCCTGTTTGTGTTCAAGCAAGAAGCTGTGTTTCTTTTCACCCTCAGTTTTGCCAGAAGCATGGCTACCTCTTAGTTCTTGTGTTTTGTACTGTTTTGAAAATCCAAAACCCCGGGAGGGGAATAAAAATCCTTTTTCAACCTGACCACTCCGTCTCAACTACTCTTTTTCATATAGAAGGGTCAGGCCCAGCAGTGTGTCTGGCTGCCTACGCCCAGTCTAGCCACTGCTGGTGACAATAGACACATTATTAATAAAAATTGGCCTCATCAATCTCTGCTTAGTATACAGACCCCTAGATCAAAAGGCAGATTGTCTTGATTCTTTTATTGAACTCCTCAGCTCATCCACTGAACAACACCCTATAATTATGCTAGGTGATTTTAACCTTCCTTCACTACCAACATTGGACTCTAAACTATTTTTTGATACTATATCAGACATGGACTATCATCAAATAATAAACACATCTACACACATCAAAGGTGGAACACTCGATCTTGTTCTTTTTCCTAATACACTCTTCAAACTAATCAATCCAAATTCCGTAGAATGTACACAGATACCCTGGTCTGATCACTATATTATCAAAATAAATCTTACATATCCCTCCACTAGTACTAATAACCACACTAGAAGTGTCCCAACTACAAGATTTAAAAAGTTTAACAATACAGAATTCATTGACTTAACAATCCCCCACCTCTTATCACCTGCAACGAATTTGGATGATACTGTCAAAAACTGGCATGAAACCATCAACAATGCAGCCAAAATTAATCACACAAATAAAAAGAGCACCTACTCTAAGACTAATAGCAAACCATGGTTCAACACCACTCTAAAACAAATGAAAAGGAACCTAAGAAAACTAGAACTCAACTGGCGCAAATCTAAATTGACGATACACAAAGAATTATACAATAACCACCTTACTAAATACAAAGAAACCCTGGACAGCACAAAGAAAAAATACTATGCTGTAACACTATCAAAATCATATAACAGACCAAGAGAGTTATTCTTCATTGTCAGAAATCTAACCAACCCTCAAACTTCTGGCAATGAAATTACTGACATCTCGGTGCAAACCTTAGCCTATCATTATCAAAACAAAGCAAAAAAGCCTTCAATGTCTATAGACACTATTAACATATTTTATTTATTTATTTATTTATTTATTTATTTAACAGCTTTTATATACCGCGCTATTTGTTATCAGTGCGGTTTACATACAACAAGGGTGCACAGTCAGAAAACTGTTCTGTGCTTACATTGTAACAGGAGTTTAAACTTGGACAGTACATTGTAACAGGAGCATAAACTTGGAGTAACAGAGAGACTATAAACATATGTACAAAATATAATTAGATTTGGTTTGTATATACAGTAGGTCTAAAGCGGGCTCAAGATACTTGTGACAGCCAGCCTTTAGACAAATGGTCAGAGTTTCATCCCATAACTAAAGAGACACTAAAAAATATCTCCAGCCTCAACACTACTACTTCTTACCTAGATCCATGTCCAGTAACATGGATAAAAAACACACTCCCAATTTTATTACCCTACATTCTCCCAATAGTTAACCTCTCACTAACTCAAGGTTACCTCCCACCCTCACTCAAACACGCACAAATACGCCCAATCCTTAAGAACAGCAAACTTGATAAAACTTCGCCAGTATCATACAGACCCATTTCTAGCATACCATTTTTGGCCAAAATAATTGAAAAAGTGGCTCAATTACAGACACAGGATTTTCTAGACTCATCTTACCCACTTGATGAGCAACAATATGGCTTTCGGCCCCGCCATGGAGTTGAAACACTCCTTACAGTTTTAATTGATGCGCTCCTAAGAGGGATTGACAATCATAAACAGGCCTTCATTCTACTTTTCATTGATATATCAGCTGCGTTTGATAGTGTACACCACACAATAATGCTCAACAACTTGAGACAAATAGGCTTAAACTCTACAGTACATAAATGGTTCTCTTCCTACCTAAATAATAGAACGCAAAATGTAAGAATTGGGAATCAAACCTCAACTATATATAAACAAGAAATTGGATTACCACAAGGCTCTGCGTTATCAGCCCTACTTTTTAATATTTACATAAAACCAGTCAACATTTTCAAAAAATTTGGAGTACAATATCACCTATACGCAGATGATATTATGATGTATATTCCATTTACGATACCCAATCTACCGCTTCAACTCCTATCGGACTGCTATAATGAAATCACAACTTGGCTAAAAGCACAAAACCTCCACATAAATCATGCTAAAACTGAAGTTCTAATCGTGACTAAGAACCAATCCTATATCCCCCCAACACACATAACACTCCAAAACCAAGAAATTAAAATAAAAAAGGAAATAAGATATCTAGGCGTTATACTAGACACACACCTTACGATGGAAACCCACATTAGCAATACCATAAAGAAAATTGACTTCAAACTTAAAATCCTCAAACAACTACGTCCTCTAGTATTTTTACAAGACTTTATCAATATAATTCAGGCCACCATAACTCCTCACTTTGATTTTGCCAATGTAATACTAATAGGCATATCAAAACAAAACATCAAATGAATACAATTAGCACAAAACGCAGCTGCTAGAATTATATTGAAAGTAAACTCACTCCAACACATAACACCAATACTAGCTTCCCTCCATTGGCTACCAATTCAAAGCAGGATAATTTACAAAACAATAATAACCTCATTCAAAGCCTTATATGATATGGCTCCAACTACACTATGTAACCTAATACGCAAAGAACCATCTAAGCCTACACACAGAAAAGGACAATTAAACAAACTAAGGATTCCGAAAGATTACACAAAAGCTCATAAATCAACAAACAATAGAGCCTTTTCTCACATAGCCCCAACTATATGGAATTCCCTCCCAGAGGAGCTACGAACACTAACGGAGATCATGGAACTCCGTAAAAAATTGAAAACTTATCTATTCACCAAACACTACAACAACATAGATAATCCCTCATCCGCTTTAGACAAAGGCTAAACAGGTATCTAACTGTTTCAAATAAAAACCCTTTCACTCAGATAGTACACTTAGTCGAATTCTTCTGATGATCCAATCTCTTATGTCCTATCACTTCCATATATATATATATATATATATGTATATAGTTTATTCTGTTCCGTATTGTCTCACATTGTTTAGACAATACATTCTGTTTAGTTAATTACTTCATTCTTCAATACATATGCTGTTTTGTTATTCATTATACTTATAATATGACGTTCCTTGTAAAACAAACTTGCTTTGTTAATTGTTGTTCACTGTAAACCACAACTGAACTCTGGAAGATGCGGTATATAAATGTGTGTAAAATAAAATAAATAAAATCAAGTATGGCCTTGAGATATTGACACTATTAGAAGCTGTATATATAAATACAGCTAAATAAATAAAATAAATAAATAAATAAATAAAATAAACAAGTTGCAGTAATGCACTGCCGAGGTCATCAGGTAGGGGAAGGAGAAGTTTCACGAGGAAATAGATTTGCTGATACTTCGGCCCGAGAAGCAGCCACCACTGGACAAGTTCCTGCCTTTAGTACTACAGTCCAGGCAGCCATATTTCCAGTACCCCTCAGTGCTTGGACTCCTCGATACACGTCCAAAGAGTTAGACTATTATTGTCAAGAGGAAGGGGGAGTGTTATCAGAGACCGGATGGATAGTGCTACCGCCGCCAGCCGGTGGCTCACCTCCCGGTCCTACTGTGATCCCTGAAGCCTTAGGTCCTGCCTTTGTCCAAGCTTTCCACCAAGCCACACATTATGGGAAAACTGTGATGGAGAAAGTTTTAAAACCTCATTTTTGTATCTCATTATTAGGACCCTTGACTGCCTCAGTAGCCCGCAGATGTTTAACCTGTGCAAAGAACAATGCCCGGCAGAAATGCCACGAGCAAATGGATATCATTACCTGTTAGTCTTGGTTTGTACATTCTCTGGGTGGGTTGAGGCTTTTCCCACCAGAACTGAGAAAGCCAGAGAAGTCACCAAAGTTGAATCTTCAGCTCTGGCCCCAGGGACTTCAGCACAGAAGGCTGAACTGATAGCCCTCACCAGGGCACTGATTATAGGGAAAGGGCTCCACCTGAATGTGTACACAGATTCGAAGTACGCCTTTACAACATTGCACGCTCATGGAGCCCTGTACAAGGAATGAGGGTTGATAACCTCATGAGGCAAGTCCATCAAGTATGGCCCTGAGATATTGACACTATTGGAAGCTGTGTGTGCCCCCAAACAAGTCGCAGTCATGCACTGCCGAGGTCATCAGGCAGGGGAGGTGGAAGTTTCACGAGGAAATAGGTTTGCGGACGTTTCTGCCCGAAAAGCGGCTACAACTGAGCCCGTACCTGCCCCCAGTACAGTCCAGGCAGCTATATTCCCAGTGCCCCTCAGTGCATGGACCCCCCGGTATAGCTCCAAAGAGCTAGATTATTATTGTCAAGAGGAAGGGGGGAGTGTTATCAGAGACCGGATGGATAGTGCTACCACCGCCGGCCGGTGGCTCACCTCCTGGTCCAACTGTAATCCCTGAAGCCTTAGGTCCTGCTTTTGTCCATACTTTTCACCAGGCCACACATTATGGAAAAACTGCAATGGAAAAAGCTCTCAGACCCCATTTCTGTATTTCATTATTGGGACCTATATCAACCTCAGTAGCCCGTAGATGTGTACTCTGTGCAAAGAACAATGCCCGGCAGGGTCTCAACCTGCCCCCAAGGGTTATTTATTTATTTATTTATTTTTCTTATATACCGCGCTCTTCAGTATCAGTGCGGTTTACATCAAACAAAACTGTTCAGTGCAGAAAATCTGCACTGGACTTACAATATAACAGTTATCAAAAGGGTTCAATCAGTGGGGGTTACCCCCATGGTAAATATCCAGATGGACTTCACAGAAATGCCACGTGCAAATGGATATCATTACCTGCTGGTCTTGGTCTGTACATTCTCTGGGTGGGTGGAAGCTTTCCCCACCAGAACTGAGAAAGCCAGGGAAGCTACCAAGGTTCTGCTCCATGAAATCATCCCCTGGTTTGGAATACCATTAGCTATAGGGTCAGATAATGGGCCCTCATTTGTATCACAGGTGACTCAGCAGTTAGCCCGAGCTCTGCAAGCAGTTTCCAACAGCAGTTTAAGTTTAAATTTAAAACACAGAAGAGAACTTTCTGGTTACATTTCATACCCAGCAGAGAGCTGTAGTTTAAATTTAATAGTCACTCAGGGCCTAGCATCAGCAAAGTACTTTTTAGAGAGCTTTCTGGTTAAATTTAGAACCCAGCAGAGAGCTTGTAGTTTAAATTTCATAATAGGTTAGAGCCTAGCAGCAGCAAAGAGCTATAATTTAAATCAAATCAGAATATAGCTTACCTCAGCAGCACAGGACAGGGTACTGTGTAGCAGCCCTCTTTTAATGTTATTTCCCTCCCTCCCTCCCCACACCCACCTACCCCTGGGATAATCGTAGCTTTGTAGGTACTTACACATCTTAAAAGACAGGAGGTGCTCTCAGGTGAAGCTCGTTACCCAAATCAGTCATACACTAAGGACCCTGAGATTAATTAAGCTTCAGGTGAACAAGGTATATTAAACGTATTAAGGTACAGTTTTATTGGTATAAATATCCATAGCAACCCTTATTACATAAAGAACTTAAAGATCTAAACACAAACTTAAAACTAAGATGCAGACAGCAGTCCAGCAGTGAGATGGGGGCTTTCCAGTCTTTTGCATTGAGTGTCACATGTATGATTTTCTCCCAGTTGGGGAGAGGTCTTACATGTGCACTAGGTGCAAGGAGCTCTTTGCTCTCAGGGAACGAGTCCGTTCTCTAGAGGCTAGAGTAGCAGACTTGGAAAACATAAGAAAGACAGAGAGGTACATAGACGAGACCTACAGGGATATAGTCCTGAAGTCCCACCTCCAGTCTGGCAGCATCCCTGTTGCCATGGAGGAGAGAGGTCACGTGACAGGAGAGCATCACCCTGGTGTGGCAGGAAATGATCTTGTAACTAGGACCTGTCCTCCAGGTGATGTAAAACCCTCTCACACCGAGGAAGTTTCTCCAGGGCCATGTGCCCATGAGGGAAGGGTTAGGACAGCCGTTATAGTTGGTGATTCGATCATTAGGCATTTAGATAGCTGGGTGGCTGGTGGACGTGAGGATTGCCTGGTAACATGCCTGCCTGGTGCGAAGGTAGCGGACCTCATGCGCCACCTAGATAATGTCTTAGATAGTGCTGGGGAGGAGTCTGCTGTCTTGGTACATGTCGGTACCAATGACATAGGAAAATGTGGTAGGGAGGTTCTGTTTCCCCGAATAGGCGTATGGATGTTCTAATATCAACTGCAATACTTACACTCTTTTCTGAGCAGGCTCCTTGTGCAGCTTTTTAAGTTAATGCTGTTATGGTACGGTAGATTTTCTTTATAGTTAACTTTGTAAAGTTTTGTATTATTTCACAATATGCCCAGTGCTCATGAAGGTTTATATTACAGTTACTGAGCTGACACCAGTATCAGAAATTATTTCTCTTATGTTGAGTTCTAGGAGGAAATATCCTAGTTCTGCTCTGCACCCCTTGATGGGTGAGGGGGTTCTTTGGCTGCAGAAAAAGAGAAAACCACAGTGTCATCTATAATACCAAAATAAAATTATAACTTATATTGCGGTTCTTGTTTTTATTTTTTGCTTCTTGGTGTGTGATCACATTGGATCTCCTTTAATTTTTGCATAATACATATTTACATTAAATACTATGCTAGTTCAGTGCACAGTATTAGGAATCAGCACGGTTTATATTAAATTCCCAAGCTACATAATTAAAGTAGCAATTTTTGCTTCATACAAACATTGCAAAGTTCTTGAGGTTTTTTGTATTATATAGCCTGGGATATGTTGCATTCTTTTTTTCTCGAGACAGCCACCTGAGTGAGGGGGTGCCCCTGCTCCCTGAGCAGAGCTCTGAGGAGGCCCCTCCCAGGGCCGGCCCGTCCATTGAGCAAGAATGTTTTTTGCACAGGGCCCCGCGTTTCAGGGGGCCCCGCGCAAAAAACATCTTGCATCCCAGATTCCCAGCTAAGTTTTAAAAAAAAAAAAACAGAAACCGGCTGCTGCTGCCACTGCCGCCGTGGCAGCGGCAGAATGGAGAGGGGCCCATTTACAGTCCTTACCAACCCCCCCCCCCCCCATCAGCCCAGCTAAGTTAAAAAAAAAAAAACAGAAACCGGCTGCTGCTGCCGCCGTGGCAGCGGCAGCATGGAGAATCCCGCGGGGCCCCCCTGTCCTGAAGTCTTCTATGCGGCATCCGTCGGCTGTCAGAGCTGCGCGAAGAGAGAGAGCTTCTCCTCTCGCAGCTCTGTTAATCACGCCGCGGGGCTGATGGGAAATCCCCTCAGCCCCGCGGCGGGATTAACCGAGCCGCGAGAAAGGGAAACTCTCCCTTCGCGCGGCTCTGAAAAGCCCGCGCTGAGGCCGCTTAGAAGACTGCTGGACAGGGGGGCCCCGCGGGATTCTCCATTCTGCCGCTGCCACGGCGGCAGCGGCAGCCGGTTTCTGTTTTATTTTTTTAAAACTTAGCTGGGCTGATGGGGAGGGGGGGAGGGGTAAGGACTGTAAATGGGCTGATGGCAGGGCCGGCCCGTCCATTGAGCAAGAATGTTTTTTGCACAGGGCCCCGCGTTTCAGGGGGCCCCGCGCAAAAAACATCTTGCATCCCAGATTCCCAGCTAAGTTTTAAAAAAAAAAAACATAAACCGGCTGGTGCTGCCCCTGCCGCCGTGGCCGCGGCACAATGGCGAGGGGCCCATTTACCGTCCTTACCAACCCCCCCCCCCCCCACCAGCCCAGCTAAGTTAAAAAAAAAAAAAACAGAAACCGGCTGCTGCTGCCGCCGTGGCAGCGGCAGCATGGAGAATCCCGCGGGGCCCCCCTGTCCTGAAGTCTTCTATGCGGCATCCGTCGGCTGTCAGAGCTGCGCGAAGAGAGAGAGCTTCTCCTCTCGCAGCTCTGTTAATCACGCCGCGGGGCTGATGGGAAATCCCATCAGCCCCGCGGCGGGATTAACAGAGCCGCGAGAAAGGGAAACTCTCCCTTCGCGCGGCTCTGAAAAGCCCGCGCTGAGGCCGCTTAGAAGACTGCTGGACAGGGGGGCCCCGCGGGATTCTCCATTCTGCCGCTGCCACGGCGGCTGCGGCAGCCGGTTTCTGGTTTATTTTTGTAAAACTTAGCTGGGCTGATGGGGGGGGGAGGGGTAAGGACTGTAAATGGGCTGATGGGGGGGGGGTAAGGACTGAAAATGGGCTGATGGGGAGGGAGGGGGGGGTAAGGATTGTAAATGGGCTGATGGGGAGGGAGGGAGGGAGGGAGGGGGGGTAAGGACTGTAAATGGGCTGATGGGGAGGGAGGGGGGGTAAGGACTGTAAATGGGCTGATGTGGGGGGTAAGGACTGTAAATGGGCTGATGGGGAGGGAGGGGGGGTAAGGACTGTAAATGGGCTGATGGGGAGGGAGGGTGGGGAGGGAGGGAGGGAGGGGGGGTAAGGACTGTAAATGGGCTGATGGGGAGGGAGGGAGGGGGGGGTAAGTACTGTAAAAGGGCTGATGGGGAGGGAGGGAGGGAGGGGGGGTAAGGACTGTAAATGGGCTGATGGGGAGGGAGGGAGGGGGGGTAAGGACTGTAAATGGGCTGATGGGGAGGGAGGGAGGGGGGTAAGGACTGTAAATGGGCTGATGGGGAGGGAGGGAGGGAGGGGGGTAAGGACTGTAAATGGGCTGATGGGGGGGTAAGGACTGTAAATGGGCTGATAGGGAGGGGGGGTAAGGACTGTAAATGGGCTGATGGGGAGGGAGGGAGGGAGGGGGGTAAGGACTGTAAATGGGCTGATGGGGAGGGAGGGAGGGGGGGTAAGGACTGTAAATGGGCTGATGGTGAGGGAGGAAGGGGGGGTAAGGACTGTAAATGGGCTGATGGGGGGTAAGGACTAAATGGGCTGATAGAGAGGGGGGGTAAGGACTGTAAATGGGCTGATGGGGAGGGAGGGAGGGAGGGGGGGTAAGGACTGTAAATGGGCTGATGGGGAGGGGGGTAAGGACTGTAAATGGGCTGATGGGGAGGGAGGGGGGTAAGGACTGTAAATGGGCTGATGGGGGGGTAGGACTGGAAGTGGGCTGATGGGGGGGTTAAGACTGGGAATGGGCTATGGGGGGTTAGGACAGGTAATAGACTATGGAGGGGCTAAGACTGGAAATGGGCTGATGGGGAAGTTATGACAGGTAATGGGCTATGGGGGGCTACGACTACAAGTGGGCTGATGGGGGGATTAGGACTGGAAACGGGCTATGGGGCAGTGGGCTAAGACTGGAAATGGGCTGTGGGGGGCGTTAGGACGGGTAATGGGCTGTGGGGGGCATTAGGACTGGTAATGGGCTATGGGGGGGTTACAACAGGTAATGGGCTATGGGGAGGTACGACTACAAGTGGGCTGATGGGGGGATTAGGACAGGTAATGGGCTGATGGGGGGTTACAACAGGTAATGGGCTATGGGGGGGCTAGGACTACAAGTAGGCTGTTAGGGGGTTAGGACTGGTAATGGGCTGTGGGGGGCGTTAGGACTGGTAATGGGCTGTGGGGGCGTTAGGACTGGTAATGGGCTGGGGGGGTTAGAACTGGTACTGGGCTATGGGGGGTTACAACAGGTAATGGGCTATGGGGAGCTACGACTACAAGTGGGCTGATGGGGGGGTAGGACTGGTAATGGGCTATAGGGGATTCGGAATGGAAGTGGGCTGATGGGGGGGTTGACTGGGAATGGGCTATGGGGGGTTAGGACAGGTAATAGACTATGGAGGGGCTAAGACTGGAAATGGGCTGATGGGGGAAGTTATGACAGGTAATGGGCTATGGGGGGCTACGACTACAAGTGGGCTGATGGGATTAGGACTGGAAACGGGCTATGGGGCGGTGGGCTAAGACTGGAAATGGGCTGTGGGGGGTGTTAGGACTGGTAATGGGCTGTGGGGGGCATTAGGACTGGTAATGGGCTATGGGGGGGGTTACAACAGGTAATGGGCTATGGGGAGGTACGACTACAAGTGGGCTGATGGGGGGATTAGGACAGGTAATGGGCTATGGGGGGGTTAGGACAGGTAATGGGCTATGGGGGGGCTAAGACTACAAGTAGGCTGATAGGGGTTTAGGACTGGTAATGGGCTGTGGGGGGCGTTAGGACTGGTAATGGGCTGTGAGGGCGTTAGGACTGGTAATGGGCTGTGGGGGCGTTAGGATTGGAAATGGGCTGATGGGGAACTAGGACTGGAAATGGGCTGATGCAGGGACAAGAAGAGCAGAGGCTGGGTGGGGCTGGAACTAGAAAGGAGCTGATGTTGGGGGAGGATTAGAATGGGATGGAGCTGGGAGAGTGAAATGGAGAGGGAAAAATATTTTGCGTGGGAGGGAAGACAAATCTACAATTGGCCGGATATTGGGAGAGTAAGTGGGGATTGAGGATGGAGGGATAAAATTTGAGTGGATGAAATACGAATGAGGAAAGAGCAAAAGGAGAAAGATTAGTATGTTAAAGCAGATGTAGAGAGAGAATGGAAAAAAAAAACAAGAAGATAGAAGAAAGGACAAATGGACAGCAGATGGAGAGTTAGCAGAAGACACGAAGAAACCAGAAGAAAGTGGCTGGAACAATTGCAACTGAAAAAAAATGCACAAAAGGTAGAAAAATATCTCTTTATTTTGAATTTATTAACTGGAATATGTCAGCTCTGGGAAATGTGCATCATTAATTTTTGCGCTTTGTTTAGTACAAGAGGAAATTAATTTATAGTTTTATTTCTACAGTGTTGTTGTATATTCCAAGTTTGGCTTTTGGGGTTCCCAGTTTAATTATTGTCTTCCTGTTTCTAAATTGTGATTCCTTGTTTGGTGATGGTCTATGTTCTGCATGTGTAACTGAGCTGAGGTATTCTGTTTATGTAATTCCTATTTGACATTGCCACTTGTTCTTTCCCCAGTAGGTCATGTATTATTGTTCTCTGAAATGTATTGGTTTAATATTTGCAGTGTTGTCTTTTGATAGTTAGGGTATGGTGCTTTGTGAGTCCTGGTAGTGCTGTTAGGATACGGCAGGTTTGCCATGGGTTCTAAATGGGCAGTGTTTGTAGTAGTTCCTAATGTGCCTGGCGGTTGGTACTGGATTATAGTAATGTAGAAACCTTTTAGTCTTTCTTTATCCATATACTCATTAAGAGGCATGTTTACTAAAAGTTAGTAGTGTATGGTAACATTATGCAAATATTTATGCAAATGAGGCACCTTATGCAAATGAGGCCCCGCACCGAGTCTCCGCACATGGCCCCGCACCCCCCTTGGGCCGCCCCTGGCCCCTCCATTTAGGGTGTGGGGCAGGGGCATCAAGTGGCAGATTGTCTTGAGATGCCTCTGGCTGCTGCTGCATTGGGTGAGAGGTGGAGAGCACAACGCGCATGAGGAGATCTTGAGGTGGCTCTCACAGTTCAGGCTGTACTTTGCTCCTGCCGGCTGCTTATCACCATCCCAAAGGCGAAGCTGACCATCGAGTGGCTGCAGCCTGCATAAATTACTGCCTGCAGCTGTGTGCTCTGAGACGGGGTCTTCTTCCTTCCATGCTGCACATCCTCAGGGGCCGGGGGTGGGGTGGTGGTGATTAGATTGCAGAAGCAGCACGGCAGCAGCAGCACTAGGCAGGCAGATCCACTCGTCTTCCTTTTTGTCTCTAGTGCTCTTATGCAATTGTGAAGGATCTTGCTTTGTCTGCAGCCACAGTAGCTCCTGCAAGCCTGCTACTGCCCTTTGTAGACTGTTTTTGTAGGCCTGCGGCAGAAGAGAGCGCTAGCTCCAAGTTTCACCAGCCCTTCACCCACGTGGAGTTTAAAAGTGCAGCGGCACGCTACAGCAGGCCTCTTCACCTAGCCAACCCGATCAGGAGCCCTGCAAGGAGCAGGAAGGTAAATTCCTCCTCACTTCCGACTGGAACACCCAATCAGCCCAGCGCTGCAGTAGGATTTTAAGTTTAAAAGTGCAGCAGTGCACTTAGGCCAGAGGGCCCTTTGGCATGGCCCTTAGACAGGGAACATACAGGCCCACGGAATCGAGCATGAACGCCTCCCCAGCTAGGTCACGGATGGAAGCAACAAAAACACAACAGCCAGAAGTCCAAGTTCAACCTGATGATCGTCAGAAACAGGTTTGCTTAGGAGAATCAGCGGCGGAAGATACTGGGGCTTGGCGGATGCTTCATTTACCATCGATTGGTTGCAGGTTGGAGCTCCTCCCACTTCTTTCCAACATCAAAGGCACCTGCACCATTTAACAACAACACAGACCACAAAGAAATAAATTTTAACAGAACAGCGTCCAAAATCACCAGCCGACCGCCGAAGCGAGTCCTTACATGGTGACCATCTTGGATCCCTCCTCCGTTTACCCTCCTTTCCAATATTATAATTTATTATTCCATCTGTATAATATGATATTAAAAAGTTTTAGTTTTTAGTTTAATTACCTCCTCAAAAAATGCCTTGTGAATAACTATCACTTATTGCTTCATGAGCTTTCTTTCTTTTCACAACTTTTTGTATCAGTTAATATTTTCCTTTTCTATTGTGATATTGAAGTTTTTCACATTAAACCTGTAACTTTTCCAAAATAACCCCTTCTCAATTATTTAGAGAAAAAAAATCAAAGAATATATTCACCACCACATCATTTTTTAAAATTTCTCACCACAAACATGGAATACATTTGGTGCCTACAAATTCTGCCCAATTTATAGAAAAGGAAAATGAAGTTCTCCATTTATTTAAAGTCAGTGACAGCAGGTTTGCCCACAGAACCCTCTGTCATGAGTTAAAGGTCACCAGGAGTGGCACAAAGTTATGAGGTACCCTAGTAGCCTAGTGGTTATAACAATCTAGTATTGACGTGATCGGGTTTTGATTCCCACTGGCACTCTTTGTGACCTTGAGCAAGTGACTTTCTCCATGGACAAGCAGGATTGCGTCAGCCACACCTGGTGACGTCCTCCAAGCGGCGCCATAGTACGGAAGTGCTCTCTAGAGCTCAGAAAGATGAGACTTTCTGAGCCCACCCAGGTAGCCCACCTCACCGCTCCACCCCTAGCCACCAGTATTCTTCCTTCCGCCTTGCCAGCAAGACGGACCCTGCTCTCTCTCTCTCATCTTCAAGCAATTTTTTGTTACTTTTTATGAATCCATCATAGACTGACCATGACTAAGCCGGGATTTAAAAAATGCCTCCACTGCAAGAGGAAAATGAGCATGACCGACACACATGGTAGCTGCCTGCGTTGCCTGGGGCCAGACCACAAAATCGAAGACTGAGCATTGTGGGAGAATGTCCCCTAGAGCTCTGAGGATCCGGGGCCATAATCTCAAAGAATTCCTCTCAGAAAACACAAGTACTGCCTCCCCTTCACCAACAGTACCTGCTTCTGCTATGGCGATTCCCCTGTTGCATGCCCCAGCTCTGGATGCGCCTGCTGCGGCCTCCGTCCATGACCGCGGTGCTGAGACTCTCCACTCTGGACTCCCACCGCCGTGCCTGTCTCCCGTGGTGATTTCGTCGGGAGCAGGGAGGCCTGCAAACTCCCTATTCGTGAAGGGAATTAGGGAGAGCCATGTGGTGGCAGAAGATGGCGCCCGGTCTAGGTCCTCCAACTCCGTAAGGCAGTCCTCCAACTCCGCCCTCTCCAACGGCAGGCCTGTCGACACAGAAACCCAGGAGGTCAGTGACGTCTGCTGGCGCTGGTCCTCCAGCCCCGCCCACGAGCCTCATTATCGCTCGGCGTCATCAGGGAGCCATGGCAACGCCTCTCTCCTCGGCGCAGGATCCCCCGCCCACCGAAGGCACGGCCGCAGCAGCAGCAATAGCTCCGGGAGACGGACCCGCCGCAGAAAGCATGGAAGGTGCGACCCATCCAATAGCAGCTCAAGCAGTAGCCGCTCTTCACGCCGGAGGCGACGCTCGAAGCGCTGCAAAAACAAAGACAAGTACTGCCGCAGTTCCAGCGACAGTAGCAGCAGCAGCTCATCCAGCCGGCATCTGAACTCTAAGCATAGAGGCAGCCATTCTTCAAGACGCAGCAGTGGGCATCGGCGCCAGAAACGCAGGAGGAGCCATGTGAGTCTTTCAACCTCCTCCAGCCCCTGTCACAGCCATCGGAGCAAATCGGCATCCAGCTCCATTGTGTGCCTGCTGTCTCAGCTCCTTAAACAGTCGACGGTGGCGGCCCCCCCACAGCATCTGCCCCATCTAGCTCCGCTCCCAGCAGACTCACAGCCTGACATCCGGGAGGCAGACCCACCGATCAAGGAAAACCGGGCACCCTCACCAGGCAACAGACCCTCGAGTAACCCGCCACCTGACACTGAAAGGGGTGATCTGGGAAGGGCCATTGTGGGGACTGCAGTCCACGAGCGTGAAGAGGCGACCCCAGATAGAGCACACTCCCCGGAACCAGAGGAACCTTCCCCCCCTGAGGATCTCGCCTATCCCAAGTTTTTGCTCAAACTTGCATCTACCTTGGCCTTACAGGGCGTGGACAACAAGAAGGAAATGGTACCGGAGGTCTTGAAATACCTAACCACCCCGAGAACCATTTTCACGTTGCCTATTCACCAGACACTCCAAGACAATCATCTGAGACTCTGGCAAACCCCGGCATCTGGCCACCCCTTTCCCAGGAGGCTAGAAACAAAATACCAGGTGCAGCCTGTCCCAGGATTCACATCTTCACAGCTGCCACACCAATACATCGTGGTGTCCTCAGCCCTCAAGCGCGTTAAGTCCTCGCGCACACATGCCAACAGCCCGCCGGGTCGGGACCACAAGCTCTAGGATGATATCGGGAGGAAAGTGTACCAAGGAGCCATGCTCAACGCGAAGATAGCGGCTCACCAGTTTCAGCAAGTCCTTTTCCAGGATGCGTGCATGGCGAACCTCAAAACCGCTATGACCTCCCTCCCAAAGGAATCTCAGACTTTGGCATTAGCGGCGCTTGCCAACATGTCCGAGTGCAGCAAGCACCTGGCCAGTGCTACCTTTGACTCCTTCGACACAGCGCTGAGAACCACTGGGACGGCCATTTCAGCGAGACGATGGGCATGGCTGAGGGCTTCTGGCCTGCGTGACGACACGCATGACAGGATTGCGGACGCGCCCTGCTCCGGCGAATCACTCTTCGGCAACAAGGTAAAAGATACTGTCAATGATATGAAGGAGCATTGTACTACGTTACAGACCCTGGCAGAGGACGGCTTTGAACGCCACAGCGGCACCCAGAGGAACAAATTCCAGAGGAAACCTTACTACTCCTCCAACAAGAGGTACCCTTCAAATCACAAATGGCAAAATAACAGATATAAGAGCAATTCTTATCAGGGACCCTCACACCAGCAAAACTCTCAGAGGGACCGCAAACAGAAGAAGACCAGCGTGCCCACCAGCAAAGGTGGGCCCTCCTTTTGACGCCAGATCAGGGGCAACCCACCGGACCGGGGGGCGCCTGACTTATTTTCTGCCGGAGTGGCAGCGAATATCCTCCGACTCCTGGGACTTGCGGGTCGTCCGGGAAGGCTACCACATACGCTTTGTGGCCCCACCCCACCAGAACTCTCTTCCGGTCAGCGACACGCCCCAACAACTGCGCCTGGCCATGGCCGCGGAACTGCTGCATCTGTTGAACTCTCGGGCCATAGAGGAGGTTCCCCCGCCCAAGAAGAACTCTGGTTTTTACTCCAGGTACTTTCTCATTGCCAAACGGACTGGCGGCTTCCGCCCCATCCTAGATCTCCGCTGGCTCAACAAGTTCATCAGCAAAGAGAAATTCAGGATGTACTCCCTAAATGCCTTGCCAAGAAAGCCCAGATCAACAAGAATCAGCATTGACTTGACAGCACTTAAAACAAACTTTCATTCCTGCTGCCCCTCTCTGGGGCTTGCAATGGTATTAATGACACTCCAATGGCAAGGGACTGCACCATGGATACAGTGTAACTTCTTCATTTTGGGGGGGGGGGGAGGCAAAGGGTGGGATTACATTTGCATATTCATTATGGCTATCAAAAAAACCCCACACTAAATGGACAGGAAGCCAATATACGAAACAGGCGAGGGATGAATTGGTGCCCCCAAAATACTCGGAGGGAGCAAGGTTCTCATTCAGTGGCTGCGGAAATCCGCTGCTTTCCTCTGGGGCACGCAGCATGGAATCTGTACACCTTCTGGGAACCTGACAGGTACTTGTGACCTGCACTGGTCACTGCTGGAAACAGGAAACTAGGCTTGATGGACCCTGGGCATATCTTATGTTCTTTCCGTTTCTCTCAGGATTCGATGGCCGTAGCTTTACAGCGGTACAGCTGAACATGCAGGATCCTAGTCAAAGACAAGAAGAGTTTTCCAGGAAACAAGAGGCACAGTGAGAGAAGATTTGTACCAAGATATGCGACTGCTCTGTCTTCCACTTCTGAAATATTCAGTTATTTCAACGCTGATGATATAATGTTCTACCTCCCATTTGAAATCCCACACCCACCTCTTCAAAAAATAACAGAATGTTTCAATGAACTAACTGAATGGCTCAAAGAACAAAATCTACTTATCAACTTTACTAAAACTGATATATTATTCATCACTAAAAATCAAACATACATACCCCCAAACACGATCACACTAGATACTCATGAAATAAATACAAAAAAAGAAATAAAATATCTAGGTGTAATACTTGACAATAATCTAAATATGGATTCACATATAAAATATCTAACTAAAAAAATACATTACAAACTCAAAACACTAAAACAATTAAGACCATTGATTCATCTACAAGACTTTATTAATATAATTCATGCTATCATCACCCCACATTTTGATTATGCAAACACAATACTTAATGGCATTTCAAAACAAAATATTAAAAAGATACAAATAATTCAGAACATAGCTGCCAGGATGATTATGAATATAAGCCCACTTGAACATGTTACACCAATTTTGGCTGAACTTCATTGGCTACCTATTTACTCCCGAATCAAATATAAAATTCTTGTCACTACATTTAAACTTATAAATAATCTTGCACCATCGGCACTCAATACACTGATTAATATAGACATCGATAAACGATCCCAAAGAAGCAGAAACTTAAATACCTTAACAATACCAAAAGATTTCACAAAAGCCAGAAAACAAACAAATAAGAGAGCTTTCTCACACTCTGCTCCAATTCTTTGGAACAATCTACCTGACAACATTCGCCTGCTATCTGATATAAAGGAATTTAGAAAAAAATTAAAAACTCACTTATTCATATTACACTACAATACACCCTCAGAACAGAATACTCAAATAGATACAGGCTAACATTTATACATTATTATTACATACTCTATTTTCAAAATAAATATCACTAATACACTATTAACCATACCACACTCTCATTCACATGATGATTATAGATTTAAACTAACAATGTATATATGTTCTAATATGTTATACCTTTAATGTTACAACATTCCTTGTAAATTATAATTATCTGTTCTATGTAAACTGACTTGGTATATTACATACCAATTAACCTACTGTTCCATGTAAACCGCACTTGATACTAGGGAAAGAGCGGTATATAAATAACTGTTAAATAAATAAATAAATAAATAAAATCAAATGAGTCTGATAATCTTAAAATTCTTGTCATAGATCATTCAATCATCTTCAGCTAATCGTTACCCATATCATCATCACCACCTTCTTCTTATCTTTCACACTAGCTATGAGGCTTGCATACACCTCGCAGTGATAGAGGTTCATCATGTGCATTGTACAGATGCTAAAACCTATGCCAGAACTACAAAGATTAATCCTCCTCCTCTCTTGTCCAGGACCTACATATCAGGCAGGAGAAGAGAATGGTGTGCCCGATACCTTGCACTGCCGCTGTCTTCCTCTGGGCTTCCAGCAATCCGGGAGAGGACGGAGGTTGTGGTAGTGGTGACACCTGCCCCTGCAACAAGGGGTAGTGAAGGGAAAGTGACTGGAGGAAAATTAGGATATAGGAGGAAGGGCCAGGGAAATAGAGAGCCAGTGAACAGATTGGGGAGAATGTCAGCGGAGCACAGAGCCTAAGAGTCAACTCATGTTTATGTTTATGTTTATGTTTATGTTTATTAAAACTTTATATACCGCCCAATACAAAATAGCATCTGGGCGGTTTACAATACATAAAAGCATTTAAAAGGAAGGCTGCGGAAAAAGAAACAGAAAAGAACGCCATAAAATCAAAGAACAGGGATAGAAACAGATAGCAGTCAGGGGATACAGAAGGCAGACATGGAGGGAGGGAAGGGAGCACATAGACAAAACAAAGAAGCTCAGGAAAGAGGAATTAGGAACTAACATAAAAATAATGAGATGCTGATTCATGAACTCAGTACAAATTATGGTTTATGGTTTAAGGCATTTGATATACTGCACTTTTCTTACACATCAGAGTGGTTTATGTGCATATGCTAACAGCTACTTTTTATTCCCTTGACCCCAAAGGGCTCAAAGTCTAAGTGTACCTGAGGCAATGGAGGGTTAAGTGGCTTGCCCAAGGCCACAAGGAGCAGCCATGGGACTAGAGACCCCAGACCCTCTGGCCTGAGGTGACTTGTCCCCATGGTGGAATTGAACCCCCAGCCCTCTGGCCTGATGTAACATGTCCCAACCATTGAGCCACTCCTTCCCCAAGCAAAAAAAGAACCACTGTGCTTTGTTTGAAACTACAATATAGCAAACCTGTCATACCTGAAGAGCGCTAACTCCCAGAACATGAACAGCAAGAACCTTCCTATGAAAGGGCAGCACTACACATGATTCACTGGGCCTGGGCTACCAATAGGTGAATTAGGTGGTTGCCTAGAGCGCCAGCATCCCAGGGGTGGCCCATTACTGCCCCTTTCCAGGGCCTGCAGCAACGGTAATGCCATTGAAACCGTGACACAGCACTTACCTAAACTCTCCGGCACTGCCTCATGGTTCCTGCCTTCTAAGACCTGCGCTTCTGCCCCCCCCTTCCCTCCCCTATACACCGACTTTTGGTTTATGCAGGAATGGAGGAGCAGCCTAATGGTTAGAGCAGTGGGGCTGGAACGAGGACAACCAGTGTTTGAATCCAACTATGGCTCCTTGTGATCTTAGGCAAGTCACTTGACCCTTCATTGCCTCAGGTACAAGCTTAGGGGCAGGTTTACTAAAGTGCTCTGGCTAGCTGCATGAGGTTTGGGGGGTGCATGCTGCCCCAAGATCAATGTGCTAAAAACCCTGAAAGGTTTGAATAGGTGGGGTTAGGGGGGAGGCAAAGCATGTGGCAGGGGCAGGTGTGGTAGTCACAAGCTAGCCAGACATGGGTGCAGCTAATACCAGCCTCTGACCAGGTGCCAGCTGCACTCACCATATTAGCACGTTCTGGCAGCATGGTTTGAACGAGTGTAAGGAAATATGAAGAGCAGGAGCAGGGCAAACACAAAGACGAAGGGGGGGGGGGCAATAGTTGATGTGAGTTGACCACCAAGACACCTGCCTACGTGCATACTTCTGCAGACATGGTAGTGCACCATAACAGGCTAAAAATCACAGAACCAGAGGCCTGCAGGTGAGCGGCCCCCTCCTGATCATCCTGACTGCCTAAAGCCACCAACAAGGCAGTCTGGAGCTCCAGGGCCCCCCAGGGCCTCCCCCTGCCACCACCCGGCCTCCACACCTTTATGGGACAGAGAAAGCGGGCCCTCTCCAGGGGGCAGCCGGCCTATCCCCATGGGCGTGTGGGTCCCTCCCCAGCAGCCCACCGCAGTCCTACCTGGATGACCAGGGGCCCCCTCCTGGGGCACCGATCCCAAAATCGAGCCAGGCTCAGAAAGGACAGGTAGGGGCCCACCAGGCTTGTCAGGCCCCTGGGCCTCTCCCGCCGGAGGCGGCCCAGGACCCGACATCCTGGCTCACGCAAGCAGGCAGGGTCTCCTGGTCTGCGAGAAAGGCCAAGAACTCCTGGACCACCTCTGATGTAGCTAACAACTGCAGATTCAGTCGCCACAGGCCAGGACCCCTGCTGAGCTCCCCGTGAGCCAGGAAGGACACGGAGAGGACGCAATGGTCCGAGAAGTCAACCGCCTGCAGCTGCGGCGGGGAACACTCCACCCGAGCACTCACATATATCCGATTGATACGGCTCCTGCAGGTCCCCCGGGAATAGGTGTAACCCGGAGACCGTGGAAAAGCCCGGTGGTAAACGTCCGCCAGATCGGCCATCCGGGTCACCTCAGCCAAAAACTGGCCATCGTAATGCGGAGGGCAATGCTCCCCCCCTCGGTCCTGACGCAAGGTGGTGGTGTTAAAATCCCCTGCCAGGACCACCAAACGAGAGGTGTGTAAGTAAGGGCGAATGACCCTGAAAAGGGCCTTCCGCTCCCACCTAGACTGGGGGCCATAGACCACCACAAAACGAAACCGGTGAGGCCCACAGAAGCCGTCTAAGAGCAAACAACGGCCCTGCTCCAGTTCCCACACATACTGCACCTGAAATCGGTTAGACGTGAACAAAACCGCCACTCCTGCATAGGGCTGGGTCGCAAGGGACCAGTACGAAGGACCCCACCTCCACTCCCGCTTCGCCCGATGAAGGCTAGCGAGCGAGGTGAGCCTGGTCTCCTGCACAAAGATGACATCCAGCCCGCTCGTGGAAAGAAAATCATAGGCCGAAGCCCGCGCCTGGTCTGTCAAAATGCTAGCCACGTTGATAGTGGCGTACGAGAATGCAGGAGTGCACACCATACCTATTTCGTGTGTAGTGACCCCTTCCTCCTCTTCTCACCAACCCCTGGATCCCCGGAATCCCGCTTGCAGGACAAGCCCGCAAGCTGGAGCAACTCCTCACGGTCCACGTCGACCACCTCGAGGATCTCCTCCTCCTCCTGTTCGACCCGGTCACCCCAGCGGGTGCTGGCGCCCTCGGGACCACCAGGCAAAGCTGTCACGAGGGCAATTCCAGTCCCCACAGAATGAGGGGGCAAAAACAGGTCAGGGGTCGGAGGAATGACCTCCTCCGTGGGGTCCACCACCGGTGCCGCCTCCCCCTTCCCGTCCCCATACAGAAACTGAGACAACAAAACAGTGCCCACCCTCGTGGGGGAGGCCGGGGCGGCCTGGTCAACAGGGGGCTCCTGCGAAGGCCCAGCACCCAACTGCGGAGGCAAAAGCCTGTCCTCCCTCACCCGTCCCGGCAGCTTCTCCAGGGCCACTACCGGAAGCCGGGTGCCAGCATCCACACTCTTAGGCGGACCCTGACCGCGGCGTGCCTTCAGAATTTTCTGAGGCCGCCGCTGAGGAAGAGGGGCCGCCTCCGCCGCTAACCGCACCGAACGCCGCACAGGAGGCCCTGCCTCCACAGGCAAGCCCTCATCCGCCTGAGCCACATCAGTAGCCAAGAAGACGAAACGGTTGACGTCCAACACGGGCTCTACCTCCAGCAAAGGGGAGGTCTCCCGTTTCTTCCTCTTGGACTTGCCACCCTTAGGAGGGACAGTAGTCCATTCCTCAGGCGGCACCACCCGCAACCCCCTATCCTGACGTGCGACAGTCACCTCCACCACATCAACCCGCTCCGCCATCGTACCCAAATCCCCTCCCCCGGTTGGCTCCCTCGGCTCAGTGACCTCCTCCACCTTAGGGCTCCCGGGCACCTCCTGAGGGAGAGGGACCTCCACCACCTCCTCCCTCACAGGAGCCCGAGATGGGGCGACGACATCCCCCCCCGGTCCATTGTGTGATGCGGAGGGGCAGCGGGCAAAGGGGTGGCCCAACTCCCCACAAAGGTTGCATCGAATGAGCAAACACCCGGCCGAGGGATGACCCAGTCCACCACAACGAGTGCAAACCTGCTCGGGACAGTTCATGCTCAAATGACGGAATGAGCCACAGCGGTGACACTCGCGAGGTTGCCCGGGGTAATAGCACAAGATGCGATCCCGACCGAGGAAACCGGCCGAGGGCACGTGCTGCACGACGTTACCCACCTCACGCAAACGGATCCTACCCTTCCATGACCCGTCCCACACCCCTAGGGGCCCAGCGCCCTTAACCAGGGGTGCGAGAAGCACCGCATGACGCGACAGCCAAAACTGAATGTCCTGCCCTGGGAGCGACTCATTCCTTACCAGGATGGTCACAGGTACCGCCCCCTGGCGAGAGACAGGCACAACGCGAAAGTTGACCCACCCCCCCTGCCCCCTCTGCTGCTGGTATTTGTCCCAGAAGACCTCCAGCCCCCGTCTCAGCATGAAGCTGACATCGTATTCCACGCTGTTGCTCATGTGGATGAAGGCGTACAAGTCCCCTGGGAGAAACCCCAGCCCAAGGACCATCCTCAGGACCTCTTCCCTGGCCGGAGGGGGCCCCTCCCCGGCCCACCGGATCTGCGCCACGTTGCGACGCCTGATCTCACCCCCTGCTCCACGCAAACCTCCCCCACCCCCCTCCCCTCCAGAGGAACTTCTCCGATGAGGAGCTCCCCCACCCCCTCCCACAAGAGCAGACACCGCAGGCCCCCGGAGGGCCTCCGCAAATGAACGAGAGGGCCCCGCCGGAGTAGCAGCGGAACCCCCCCCGACCCCTGCGACCCAGAGGCCCGGGAGACTGGCCTCTGGGAAAACCCCTGCGAAGACCCTGGAGCGCCGATCCCCAATAATGGGGAGACGGCAGGGCTGAGGACCACCGGCGGGGCCGGAGCCGAGGCAGGGAGACTCGCTGACCTCCCTTCCTGTGATCCCCCATTCATCCCCGCCTCCCCCACGGCTCCCTGCCGGGACTCCAACAACCGCTCTTGATGGACAGCCCGAGCTGCCCCCTCCTGATCATCCTGACTGCCTAAAGCCACCAACAAGGCAGTCTGGAGCTCGTCCTCTGTAAGGCCCTCCAGGCCCACAATCCCCCCACCACCTCTGACCCCCCCTCCCAATCCCAAGACCGCATCCTGGGCTTCCCCCACCCCCACAGGAAAGACCACAGTCCCTCCCCCACATTGCTCTGTACCCACATCCCCTGAGCGACCGGCAACCACCTCGGCCCCCCCAGTCACCTCCATACCCGCAGACCCCCCAGAGGCCTCCACCCCCCCACCATGCAGCTCTAGCATCGATTGTGCCTGCGGAGCCACCTCCCCAAAAAAACAGGTCCCTGACCCACCTGCAGAAGCCCAGCCACCCCCTTCCAGGCAACACTACCGGACACCCCCCCTACCGCTGGGTCCCCTGGGGCCCCCGGGAGCAAGGCAAGACCCCCCCTTCCCCAAGGCTTACCTTACCTCCAGTGCCCCCAGCGGACCCAGACTGCGGATGGTTCAGTTGCTCTTGGACTGGAACAAGGTGCCCGCCTGCTCTGGCTCCAGCAGGGACTCCAGTCCCGTGAGCCGAGCCACCCTTGCTAAGCCCCCCCACAGCAGAGGATGTAGCAGGAGCAGACCCTAAACCCAGGGACCCCTGCAGGGACCCAGCACTGCCTCCCAGTCGTACATCCTGCTCCCCCATAGCAGGCAAAACAGATGCCTCAACAAGGCTGCTCTGTCCCTCAGACAAGGGCACAGGCAGCAAGGAATCCCTCGGAGACAGCTCCCCCCTCCCCCCGCTCCGGAGCCAGTTGAGCAGGGAGACTGACATCGGAGAGGACGTCGGCAGGTCTCCGAGGCTTTCCCGGTGCAGGAAACAGCTGACCGGCAGCAGGAGGGAAGTGCTCCGGTCCCCGATGCTGCCCCGATGAACTGGACCGGCGATCTTCACTCCCCCGAGGCGGGAACCCACCTCCGGAGCCTCGGGGGAGCCCGATGAAGGCCGGAAAAGACCCCCTCTGCCCAACATCAGCAGCAGCCACCTCCGATATTGCTTCTTCAGCACACTTCCGGGCCGACCCGGAAGTGACATCACCTCCACTCCGGCGGCCATCTTGAGAAGCAGTTGGGGCTTGGGGAAGCCCGGGGAACACCTCCTCGACTGGGGAAGCCCTCTGCTGATTGGCCATCGGACGAAGAACGTCAAACGGAGTGACGTCATCGCTGACACCGGCCCGGCGGCCATCTTGGAACTTCACAGCAGCTGATTCCAACGTCGGAGGAACACCAAAATGCAGCGAAAATGCCCGCCAAGGATGGGGATCCACTCCGCAACTCATCCTCTCTCCAACCACAGGATTATTTCCAGGAACCGTCTCCAACACCTTTTCCACCATCGGGAAAGACACAGCAGCCTCCGGAGGGACAGGGGGGGCCGAATCCACGCCCCCAAACGCCGAGACACCATTTTTGTGCAAGGAGTGCATCAGGGAAGGCAAGCTGTTTCCATCCACCACCGGTTCCACGTCCAGACTCTGGGAATCCGCCAGCACCCTCCGGTAAGCGGGAGCTAATAGGGGTTGTGCGGCACACGCAGCTGGCACAGGACAACCAGCCTTCTTCCCAACCTTCTTCCCAGCCGTCTTCCCAGGAGCCTGGAACTCCAGAGGGGGATAACGAGCCCTAGCCTGCCTGCCCACCCCCGAGGGCCCCCCCCCGGACTGCGGCACCTATAGCGGCCCAGCGATCCTGATGCTGGAACACCTCCGTGAGGGACCCACATCCCTGAGCTCTTAGGTAAGCCACCCATCGGCGCTTACCTTTTAGGGCCCGCTTCACAGTTCTGACCTGCTGGCAGTACGGCAGCCAGCCCTCCCCAGGCACCAGGGCCTGCATGCTCTCGAGATGGGAGAGCTGGGCCTGCAGCAGGGTGGCCTCCTCCTGGAGACCCTGAAGCATCCTTACCGCAGCCACCACTTCCTCCGGAGCTCTTGCGGGCCCCGGGAAAGGTGGCGGGCCCATCCCCTCCGCCTCATCCTCACTAGAGGAGGTGGAGGCCTCCTCCAGGACCCGAGGCGGAGGGGGAATCCCACCACCACCACTTTTGCTGCCCCGGCGGCTCGGAACGGAGCCCCAGGGCCCCCCCAGGGCCTCCCCCTGCCACCACCCGGCCTCCACACCTTTACCGGATAGGAAAAGCGGGCCCTCTCCAGGGGGCAGCTGGCCGATCCCCCTGGGCGCGTGGGTCCCTCCCCAACAGCCTACCGCAGTCCTACCTGGATGACCAGGGGCCCCCTCCTGGGGCACCGATCCCAAAATCGAACCAGGCTCAGAAAGGACAGGTAGGGGCCCACCAGGCTTGGCAGGCCCCTGGGCCTGGGCCTCTCCGGCCGGAGGCGGCCCAGGACCCGACATCCTGGCTCACGCAAGCAGGCAGGGCCCTACTCCCCAGCAGGAGCTCCAGCAACACCAACCTCCCGCTTGCACTCACACCAGGACAGGAAACAGGAAGTCACAGGAACAGGAAGTCAGGATGGAGGAAATTTTTAATGAGTAACATGCAACAATATACAAAAACAAATGAAAAACACACAAATTCAAAACAGTCCCATGCCCCCCAAAAACCCCCACCCACCCCGACAAAGCACAGACAAGGACCCAACCCCCCCCCGTGACCCACCCCAACCCACCACCACACCCAGCAAACCAACCCCCCGTGCCCAACCCCCCCAAACAGCAGCACACATCAGTCCAATGGCAGTCCAATGACAGTCCAATGTCCAAATAACCCAGCTCCCCGCAAAACCCCCCCCCCCCCCAACAAAAGCCAATACCAGCATTGTCCTTCTCCATAAGTCCCAGACCCCCCCACATCCCCACCCACCCCAACAAAAACAAAAGGCAGCATCGTCCTTGTCCATAAGTCCCGGACTCCCCCACATCCCTACCCCCCCCAACAAAACAAAGGTCAGCAATATATACAATAAATACCACAACATTGTACCCCAATCAAACACCCACCCCCAACACCACCCAACACAAGCCCACAAAAAACAGAATGTAAACCCACAAACCCCCCCCCCCACCCACATCCCCCAAAACCACCCACCCCTCAGGCATCTCGCACAAAACAGCAATCCCCTGCCCCAAGACCACCCAAGAACCCCCTGCCCCTCATACATTACCCTCCCCAAATGAGCGATACCCACCCCACACAAACATAAGCAACAAAAACAGTATCCCCTGGCCCTTAACAAAAGCCCACAAAAAGAAATCAAAGTAAAACAACGAAACAATATAAACAAAACAGAACAATACTAATCTGACGTTGCCAGATGGTGGAGCAGGATGCACAGAGGAGCAACGGCCAGCTGTTAGAAACCTCCCCCCCCCCCACAACCCATGAGGGCTCCCCTCCCCTAACTCCCCCCCTGGAACTGAGGAGCAGCTAGCCTACCCCCTCCCACCCCTGGATTCACGGGGGGCGGAGGGTGAGGTGACGCCACAAACGCTCCCAACGATGGGCCGCAACCACACTCCTCTCGCGTTGCGTCATGCCGGACACGTCCTCCAGAATGTCCCGCACCACCTCGTCGAGGGGCAGGACCAACCCCCGGGCCGAGGCATAACCACGCGCACGCCACAGGTGGTAGCGCACTACGGCCGTGACAAGGTAGAGGGTCCCGGAGTCCTGCCTTGGGGGAAAGGACCAGGCCCCGTACACCCACTCCGCATACGTAAGGAGGGAAAGATCGGGCAGGTGAAGAGCAGCGGACACCAACCGGCAGGCTTCTACATTATAAGGGCACTGCCGGAGGAAATGTTCCATGGTCTCCGGCTGCTCTTCACAACCCGCCCTTGGACAGTTCCGCTCGGCCTGTGACCTGTACTTGAGGTTGTCCCTCACGTACAAACGCCCGTGGAAAGACAACCAGGCTACATCCCGAACTTTCTTCGGCAGCCGAGGGGAGTTCAACTGCAGAAGGCCCCGCTGCATCACGTCCGCCGGACAGTCCCGCAGGGCCCACCGTGGTTGAAAGTGGGAGGCGAGAACCATCCGATACAAGCCTTTCCGCCCTTGAGCTTGGGCGAGCGGGTCTGTCACCCCCACCGCCGAATGAGCCCCACCATCTGAAAAACATACGATGGGGCCTGTTCCCTGCTCCGACGCACACGTGGGACCAAGGACGCCCCCTCCCACTGCTCCCAGAAGCGAGAAAACCATGCCCGGTAGGAGGCCACCCACCAAACCCCGCCCCCCTCCGGTATCCGATTAAGGTGATACGCAATAGACAAGACAGACAAGAAGACAAGGGGGTGCAACATACCCAAACCGCCCTGCTCCCGGCCCAGGCAAACGATGTTGCGCTGGACCGGGTTCATGCGGTTACCCCACAGAAAACAGAAAAAGACAGCACTGATGGACGCCTGACAAGACGACGGAAGAACAAAGACCGTGGCCACGTGCAGAAATAGGGGAAGCAAAAACGTCTTGAGGAGGGTGACCTTCTCCTCAAATGTATACCTCCGCCCCCTCCACCGCAGCACCCGACACCGTGCAGACTCAACACAACAAGCCCAATTGGAGACCGCACAGTCCTCCGAACCGAAGACGAGGCCCAAAACGCGGACCTCCCCCTGAGGAGGAGGAAAGGGGGCGCAGGAAGGCGGGGAGGCCTCCGAGGGTCCCAACCACAGCGTCTGGCACTTGCTGTGGTTAACAACAGAGTGGGCTACCTCCGAGTACTCCTCCACGGCCTCCCGCAGGGCCTCCATCCCGTCGGTGCCGTCCACGTAAACTGAGATATCGTCAGCGTAGGCCACGACGGACACCAGAGATGCACCAGGCGCCTCCAGGCCTCGCAACCCACCCGAGGACAATCTCCTGAGGAAAGGGTCGAGGGAGAAAACATACAGCAGGGGGCTCAAAGGGCACCCCTACCGCACCCCCGAGGCGACACAAAAAGGCCGTCCGAGCCACCCGTTAATAAACGGGAAGCTCACCCCCCCTCGGTACAGCACCTGCAAGACGAAGAGGAAACCTGCGGGGAGGCCGAAGTACTGAAGCACCACCCACAGGTACCGGTGATTGACCCGGTCAAAAGCCTTGGACTGATCCAAGGAGACCAACCAGTGGTCCCGTTGAACAGACCGGCCCCTCTCGACCATCTCCCGAACCGTGACGGCAGCGTCCAGAACCCCTCTCCCTTGAACCGAACAATACTGGGAAGGTGACAGCAAAACACCCAACACCTCCACCAGTCGGTTGGCCAAACACTTGGCCAGGATTTTCCGGTCCGCGTTCAACAGAGAGAGTGGCCGCCAACAGTCCAAAGAGCTATCGTCCGTCCCCTTGGAGAGCAGCAACAGGACAGACTCGCGAAATGACCGCGGGAGAAACCCCGTATCCATGATCTCCTGAAACAGGGAGGTCAGGAAGGGGGCCAGCTGGTCGATGAAAGTACGATAGAACTCCACCGGGAGCCCATCGCACCCAGGCACCTTCCCCAACGGCATGGCACGAATCGCCCGCTCTACCTCCACCTGCTGAATTGGAGCAGCCAGTGCATCAACCTGCGCCTGAACCACAGCCGAATACACCGGGGGAAGGCCCAAATACTCGCGGATACGTGTGAGGTCCACGGGACGATCCCCAAACAGGTCTGAAAAGTATTCCCCCACCATACGTAAAAGGTCCTCCTGAGAGGTGTGAAAGGTGCCGTCCGCGCCCCGCAGGGCCATCACCTCCCTACGCTGAACCTTCTCCCTGCAAGTCAGGAAGGGGTCAGGGGGGGAGACCCTACCGGCCGCCCCCTCGAAGCAAAGGGAGGCGTGGCGATCATAAAGCAGGCCACGGAGCTGGACGCGCACCTCCTCCACCTCCACCCGCGCTGCCCCTCGAGACACCAAACGATCCAGCGACCTCCGGAGGACAGTATAAGTGAGGTAGCGGGACCGAGCAATGGAGGTGCCCCGGGAGCGGAAGAGTTCGCGGGCACGCGTCTTCACCTCATCCCACCAAGCGCCACGGGAAGGAAAAATGCCCAACAGGGTCTCCTGGTCTGCGAGAAAGGCCAAGAACTCCTGGACCACCTCTGATGTAGCTAACAACTGCACATTCAGTCGCCACAGGCCAGGACCCCTGCTGAGCTCCTCGTGAGCCAGGAAGGACACGGAGAGGACGCAATGATCCGAGAAATCAACCGCCTGCAGCTGCGGCGGGGAACACTCCACCCGAGCACTCACATATATCCGATCGATACGACTCCTGCAGGTCCCCCGGGAATAGGTGTAACCCGGTGACCGTGGAAAAGCCCGGTGGTAAACGTCCGCCAGATCGGCCATCTGGGTCACCTCAGCCAAAAAATGGCCATCGTAATGTGGAGGGCAATGCTCCCCCCCTCGGTCCTGACGCAAAGTGGTGGTGTTAAAATCCCCTGCCAGGACCACCAAACGAGAGGTGTGTAAGTAAGGGCGAATGACCCTGAAAAGGGCCTTCCGCTCCCACCTAGACTGGGGGCCATAGACCACCACAAAACGAAACCGGTGAGGCCCACAGAAGCCGTCTAAGAGCAAACACCGGCCCTGCTCCAGTTCCCACACATACTGCACCTGAAATCGGTGAGACGTGAACAAAACCGCCACTCCTGCGTAGGGCTGGGCCGCAAGGGACCAGTATGAAGGACCCCACCTCCACTCCCGCTTCGCCCGATGAAGGCTAGCGAGCGAGGTGAGCCTGGTCTCTTGCACAAAGATGACATCCAGCCCGCTCGTGGAAAGAAAATCATAGGCCGTAGCCCGCGCCTGGTCTGTCAAAATGCTAGCCACGTTGATAGTGGCGCACGAGAATGCAGGAGTGCACGCCATACCTATTTCGTGTGTAGTGACCCCTTCCTCCTCTTCTCACCAACCCCTGGATCCCCGGAATCCCGCTTGCAGGACAAGCCCGCAAGCTGGAGCAACTCCTCACGGTCCACGTCGACCACCTCGAGGATCTCCTCCTCCTGTTCGACCCGGTCACCCCAGCGGGTGCTGGCACCCTCGGGACCACCAGGCAAAGCTGTCGCGAGGGCAAGTCCAGTCCCCACAGAATGAGGGGGCAAAAACAGGTCAGGGGTCGGAGGAATGACCTCCTCCGTGGGGTCCACCACCGGTGCCGCCTCCCCCTTCCCTTCCCCAGACAAAGACTGAGACAACAAAACAGTGCCCACCCTCGCGGGGGAGGCCGGGGCAGCCGGGTCAACAGGGGGCTCCTGCGAAGGCCCAGCACCCAACTGCGGAGGCAAAAGTCTGTCCTCCCTCACCCGTCCCGGTAGCTTCTCCAGGGCCACTACCGGAAGCCGGGTGCCAATATCCACACTCTTAGGCGGACCCTGACCGCGGCGTGCCTTCGGAATTTTCTGAGGCCGCCGCTGAGGAAGAGGGGCCGCCTCCGCCGCTAACCGCACTGAACGCCGCACAGGAGGCCCTGCCTCCACAGGCAAGCCCTCATTCGCCTCAGCCACATCAGTAGCCAAGAAGACAAAACGATTGACGTCCAACAGGGGCTCTACCTCCAGCAATGGGGAGGTCTCCCGTTTCTTCCTCTTGGACTTGCCACCCTTAGAAGAGACGGTAGTCCATTCCTCAGGCGGCACCACCCGCAACCCCCTATCCTGTTGTGCAACAACAACCTCCACCACATCAACCTGCTCCTCCACCCTACCCAAATCCCCTCCCCCGGGTGGCTCCCTCGGCTCAGTGACCTCCTCCACCTTAGGGCTCCCGGGCACCTCCTGAGGGAGAGGGACCTCCACCACCTCCTCCCTCACAGGAGCCCGAGATGGGGTGACGACATCCCCCCCCGGTCCATTGTGTGATGCGGAGGGGCAGCGGGCAAAGGGGTGGCCCAACTCCCCGCAAAGGTTGCATCGAATGAGCAAACACCCGGCCGAGGGATGACCCCGTCCACCACAACGAGTGCAGACCTGCTCGGGACAGTTCATGCTCAAATGACGGAATGAGCCACAGCGGTGACACTCACGAGGTTGCCCGGGGTAATAGCACAAGATGCGATCCCGACCGAGGAAACCGGCCGAGGGCACGTGCTGCACGACGTTACCCACCTCACGCAAACGGATCCTACCCTTCCATGACCCGTCCCACACCCCTAGGGGCCCAGCGCCCTTAACCAGGGGTGCGAGAAGCACCGCATGACGCGACAGCCAAAACTGAATGTCTTGCCCTGGGAGCGACTCATTCCTTACCAGGATGGTCACAGGTACCCGCCCCCTGGCGAGAGACAGGCACAACGCGAAAGTTGACCCACCCCCCCTGCCCCCTCTGCTGCTGGTATTTGTCCCAGAAGACCTCCAGCCCCCGTCTCAGCATGAAGCTAACATCGTATTCCACGCTGTTGCTCATGTGGATGAAGGCATACAAGTCCCCTGGGAGGAACCCCAGCCCAAGGACCATCCTGAGGACCTCCTCCCTGGCTGGAGGGGGCCCCTCCCTGGCCCACCGGATCTGCGCCACGTTGCGACGCCTGATCTCACCCCCTGCTCCACGCAAACCTCCCCCACCCCCTCCCCTCCAGAGGAACTTCTCCGATGAGGAGCTCCCCCACCCCCTCCCACAAGAGCAGACCCAGCAGGCCCCCGGAGGGCCTCCGCAAATGAACGAGAGGGCCCCGCCGGAGTAGCAGCGGAACCCCCCACTGACCTCTGTGACCCAGAGGCCCGGGAGACTGGCTTCTGGGAAGACCCCTGCGAACTGCCAGGAGCGCCAACCACCAATGAATGGGAATTGGTGGGACTGGGGACCACCAACGGGGCTGAAGTTGAGGCAGGGAGACTCCCTGACCCCCCCTCCTGTGATCCTCCACTTATCCCCCCCTCCCCCAAGACCCCCTGCCGGGACTCCAACAGCCGCTCTATATGGACAGCCCGAGCCGCCCCCTCCTGGCCGTCCTGACTGCCCAAAGCCTCCAACAAGGCAGTCTGGAGCTCCTCCTCGGTAAGCCCCTCCAGGCCCTCAATCCCCCCACCATCCCCAACCCCCCCTCCTACTCCTGAGGCCGTAACCCGGGTCTCCCCCACCACCACAGGAAAGACTGTTTCCACCCCCTCCCACACACACCTCCACACCCACCTCCCCTGGGTGATCACCAACCATCCCGACCCCCTCAGCCTCCTTCATACCCACAAGCCCTCCAGGAGCCTCCACCGTCCCACTACAAAAAGCCTCCAAAAGCCGTGATGGCGGAGCCGCACACCCCTCAGTGAGCAAAGCAGAGTCCGGGCGCTGCTGAAAAACCCCATCATCCCCTTGTACCGCAACGCCACCGGGCAGCCCCCCATCCACTGGGTCCCCTGGGGCCCCCGGGAGCAAGGCAAGCCCCCCCGACCCCCCCCCCCACTTCCCCAAGGCTTACCTGACCTCCAGTGACCCCAGCGGACCCAGACTGCAGATGGCTCAGCTGCTCCTGGGCTAAAACAAGGAGCCCGCCTCCTCTGGCTCCAGCAGGGACTCCTGTCCCGCGAGCCAAGTCCCCCACAGTTGCCCCACCTCCTACAATGGTGACCGGATCAAGCTGCTCCAAACAATAGGGGGGTCCCCGGGAGGACAGGTCGTCCCCCGATCCCACCGGTGCATCCTGCTCCACCACCACCCGATAAGCAGAACCAAAAGCAGGCGCACAGGAAACCTCCAAAGCAGACACCTCTGGACAAGCACCTCGGGGTTCCACCACCCCCCGTGGACAGGGCATCCGAACCTTAGATGACCCCGAGGGGCTATCCGGAGAGCAGACAGGACCACCAAGATGAACACCACGCTGCCCAAAAAACCCCATAGACTGGCCAGCAGAATCAGTGGAATCCGGGGCCGCCCCGGAAATGACGTCGAGGAGGCAGCCATCTTGATTGTAGTTCTGCTGTACAGGAGGGCGAACAGGAGACGAAGCGGACAAGGGAGAGTGCAACAGGGCCCCCCCAGCCCAGGGGAGCCCTGCTACTGTTGCCCGACACTCCTGCTGAGCTCCGGGGGGAACCAGCAGCGACGCCGCCGAACGGGCAGAGTTCCGGTCCAACCCGGAAGGGACCTCAGCAGAGCCCTGGCGGCCATCTTGGGGATACTCTGCAGCTCGGGAAAGCCCTGCAGACTGCCCTTCCTCCAGGAAAACCCCCTGCACTCGCTCCGGATTGGTCGCTGGAGTGACGTCATCACGAAGGACGACCCGGCGGCCATCTTGGGGAACCCCGACTACACCGGAGAGCGTCGGAAAAGCAGCGAACTGCATCGGAGCTCCAGGCAGATGGCGGGGATCAGCTCTCCTCCACTTTCCCTCTCCTCCTGGACCTCGAATTCCGCCCAGCGATGTCATCCCTAGAGCAGCCCGCGGTGGTGCAACATCAGACTCCATGGAGGCACGGTTGATGGAGACCCCTCCCCCAGACGCCAAGGCGCCATCTTGGGGCAGGGGGTGCCTCAGGGAAGGCAAGTCGGTTCCAGCCACCGCCGATTGTACATCCAGACTCCGGGAATCCACCAGCACCCTCCGGTAAGCGGAATCCAATTGGGATTGCGGGGCACACGCAGCTGGTACAATGCAGCCAGCCTTCTTCCCAGCCTTCTTCCCAGGAGCCTGAAACTCCAGAGGGGGGTAACAAGCCCTAGCCTGCCTGCCCACCCCCGAGGGCCCCCCCCGGACTGCGGCACCTATAGCGGCCCAGCGATCATGATTCTGGTACACCTCCGTGAGGGACCCACATCCCTGAGCTCGTAGGTAAGCCACCCATCGGCGCTTACCCTTTAGGGCCCGCTTCACAGTTCTTACCTGCTGGCAGTACGACAGCCAGCTCTCCCCAGGCACCAGGGCCTGCATGCTCTCGAGATGGGAGAGCTGGGCCTGTAGCAGGGTGGCCTCCTCCTGGAGACCCTGAAGCATCCGCACCGCAGCCACCACTTCCTCCGGAGCCCTCGCGGGCCCCGGGAAAGGTGGCGGGCCCATCTCCTCCGCCTCATCCTCACTAGAGGAGGTAGAGGCCTCCTCCAGGACCCGAGGCGGAGGGGGAATCCCACCACCACCACTACTGCTGCCCCGGTGACTCGGAACAGAGCTCCAGGGTTCCCCCAGGGCCTCCCCCTGCCACCACCCAGCCTCTACACCCGTCCTGGGCAGACAAAGCAGGCCCTTTCCAGGGGGCAGACGGCCTATCCCCCTGGGCGTGTGGGTCCCTCCCCAGCAGCCTACCGCAGTCCTACCTGGATAACCAGGGGCCCCCGCCTGGGGCACCGATCCCATAGCAGAGCCAGGCTCCGAAACGATAGGCAGGGGACCACCAGGCTTGGCAGGCCCCTGGCCCTGGGCCTCTCCCACCGGAGGCGGCCCAGGACCCGACATCCTGGCTCCAACAAGCAGGCAGGGCCCTACTCCCCAGCAGGAGCTCCAGCAACACCAACCTCCCGCTTGCACTCACCCCAGGACAGGAAACAGGAAGTGAGAACAGTCAGCTGACAGGATGGGGGAAATTTTTAATGATAAACATGCAACAAGGTACAAAAACAAATGATAAACACACAAATGCAAAACAGTCCCATGCCCCCCAAAAACCCCCACCCACCCCGACAAAGCACAGACAAGGACCCAACCCCCCCCCCCGTGACCCACCCCAACCCACCACCACACCCAGCAAACCAACCCCCCGTGCCCAACCCCCTCAAACATCAGCACAACATAGTCCAAGATCTGTCCATGTCAAAGCAAAAAGTCCATAGATCCCAAATCCCCCAAAACCCCCACCCACCCCAACGAAAGCAAAATGCAGCACTGTCCATGATAAAGTCCAGCTGCCCCAAACCCCCACCCACCCCAACAAAAGCAAAACAGCATCAATGTTCGTCACAGGAATGTCCAGCTGCCCCAGAAACCCCCACCTACCCCAACAGAACAAAAACAGCACCAATACATCAAACAACATGTCGCCCCAACCAAACACCCACCCCCCAACAATGCCCAACACATCCCCATACAATGAAATGTAACCCCCACATACCCCTACCCGCACCTCCCCAAAACATCCCCCCTTTTCAACCCCACAATACAGAGAAAAACAAACCCCCATCCCTCACCCCAAACCCACCCAAGAACCCATTTCCCACACATACCACCCACCCAAAATGAACCACACCCACCCCACACAAACAAAAGAAACAAAAAGGCATCCCCTGGCCTAGTTCCCAACAAAAGCCCACAAATAATAATCAAAATAAGATAATTAAACAATAGGAACGTAACCAAAACAAAACCAAACAAAACACCCGATGATGCCGGATGGTGGAGCAGGATGCACGCGAGAGGAACAGCCAGCTATTACAAGCCCCCCCCCCCACTGACCCTGAGGACTCCCCATCCCTAGCCCCCCACATGAAATTGAGGACTACCTAGCCCAAACCCTCCCACCCCGGATTCACGGGGGACGGAGGGTGAGGTGACGCCACAGACGCTCCCAACGATGGGCCTCCACCACCCTCCTCTCGCGTTGCGCCATGCCGGACACGTCCTCCAGAATGTCCCGCACCACCTCATCGAGGGGCAGGACCAACCCCCGGGCCGAGGCATAACCGCGCGCACGCCACAGGTGGTAGCGCACTACGGCCGTGACGAGGTAGAGGGTCCCGGAGTCCTGCCTTGGGGGAAAGGACCAGGCCCCGTACACCCACTCCGCATACGTGAGGAGGGAAAGATCGGGCAGGTGAAGAGCAGCGGACACCAACTGGCAGGCCTCGACATTATAAGGGCACTGCCGGAGGAAATGTTCCATGGTCTCCGGCTGCTCTTCACAACCCGCCACATCCCGAACTTTCTTCGGCAGCCGAGGGGAGTTCAACTGCTGAAGGCCCCGCTGCATCACATCTGCCGGACAGTCCCGCAGGGCCCACCGTGGTTGAAAGTGGGAGGCGAGAACCATCCGATACAAGCCTTTCCGCCCTTGAGCTAGGGCGAGCGGGTCGGTCACCCCCCACCGCCGAATGAGCCCCACCATCTGAAAAACATACGATGGGGCCTGTTCCCTGCTCCGACGCACACGTAGGACCGAGGACGCCCCCTCCCACTGCTCCCAGAAGCGAGAAAACCATGCCCGGTAGGAGGCCACCCACCAAACCCCACCCCCCTCCCGTATCCGATTAAGGTGATACGCAATAGACAAGACAGACAAAAAGACAAGGGGGTGCAACATACCCAAACCGCCCTGCTCCCGGCCCAGGCAAACGATCTTGCGCTGGACAGGGTTCATGCGGTTACCCCACAGAAAACAGAAAAAGACAGCACTGACAGACGCCTGACAGGACGACGGAAGAACGAAGACCGTGGCCACGTGCAGAAAGAGGGGAAGCAGAAACGTCTTGAGGAGGGTGACCTTCTCCTCAAACGTATACCTTCGCCCCCTCCACCGCAGCACCCGACACCGTGCAGACTCAACACAACGAGCCCAATTGGACACCGCACAGTCCTCCGAACCAAAGACGAGGCCCAAAACGCGGACCTCCCCCTGAGGAGGAGGAAAGGGGGCGCAGGAAGGCGGGGAGGCCTCCGAGGGGCCCAACCACAGCGTCTGGCACTTGCTGTGGTTAACAACAGAGTGGGCTACCTCCGAGTACTCCTCCACGGCCTCCCGCAGGGCCTCCACCCCCTCGGTGCCGTCCACGTAAACTGAGATATCGTCAGCGTAGGCCACGACGGACACCGGGCCTCGCAACCCACCCGAGGACAATCTCCTGAGGAAAGGGTCGAGGGAGAAAACATACAGCAGGGGGCTCAAAGGACACCCCTGCCGCACCCCCGAGGCGACACAAAAAGGCCGTCCGAGCCACCCGTTGATAAACGGGAAGCTCACCCCCCCTCGGTACAGCACCTGCAAGACGAAGAGGAAACCTGCGGGGAGGCCGAAGTACTGAAGCACCACCCACAGGTACCGGTGATTGACCCGGTCAAAAGCCTTGGACTGATCCAAGGAGACCAACCAGTGGTCCTGTTGAACAGACCGGCCTCTCTCTACCATCTCCCGAACCGTGACGGCGGCGTCCAGAACCCCTCTCCCCTGAACCGAACAATACTGGGAAGGTGACAGCAAAACACCCGACACCTCCACCAGTCGGTTGGCCAAACACTTGGCCAGGATTTTCCGGTCCGCGTTCAGCCAACAGTCCAAAGAGCTATCGTCCGTCCCCTTGGAGAGCAGCAACAGGACAGACTCGCGAAAGGACCGCGGGAGAAACCCCGTATCCATGATCTCCTGAAACAGGGAGGTCAGGAAGGGAGCCAGCTGGGCGATGAAAGTACGATAGAACTCCACCGGGAGCCCATCGCGCCCAGGCACCTTCCCCAACGGCATGGCACGAATCGCCCGCTCTACCTCCACCTGCTGAATTGGAGCAGCCAGTGCATCGACCTGTGCCTGAACCACAGCCGAATACACCGGGGGAAGGCCCAAATACTCGCGGATACGTGTGAGGTCTACGGGACGATCCCCAAACAGGTCTGAAAAGTATTCCCCCACCATACGTAAAAGGTCCTCCTGAGAGGTGTGAAAGGTGCCGTCCGCGCCCCGCAGGGCCATCACCTCCCTACGCTGAACCTTCTCCCTGCAAGTTAGGAAGGGGTCAGGGGGGGAGACCCTACCGGCCGCCCCCTCAAAGCAAAGGGAGGCGTGGCGATCGTAAAGCAGGCCACGGAGCTGGACACGCACCTCCTCCACCTCCTCCCGCGCTGCCCCTCGAGACACCAAACGGTCCAGCGACCTCCGGAGGACAGTATAGGTCAGGTAGCGGGACCGAGCAATGGAGGCGCCCCGGGAGCGGAAGAGTTCACGGGCACGCGTCTTCACCTCATCCCACCAAGCGCCACGGGAAGGAAAAATGCCCAACAGGGTCTCCTGGTCTGCGAGAAAGGCCAAGAACTCCTGGACCACCTCTGATGTAGCTAACAACTGCACATTCAGTCGCCACAGGCCAGGACCCCTGCTGAGCTCCTCGTGAGCCAGGAAGGACACGGAGAGGACGCAATGATCCGAGAAGTCAACCGCCTGCAGCTGTGGCGGGGAACACTCCACCCGAGCACTAACATATATCCGATCGATACGACTCCTGCAGGTCCCCCGAGAATAGGTGTAACCCGGTGACCGTGGAAAAGCCCGGTGGTAAACGTCCGCCAGATCGGCCATCCGGGTCACCTCAGCCAAAAAATGGCCATCGTAATGCGGAGGGCAATGCTCCCCCCCTCGGTCCTGACGCAAGGTGGTGGTGTTAAAATCCCCTGCCAGGACCACCAAACGAGAGGTGTGTAAGTAAGGGCGAATGACCCTAAAAAGGGCCTTTCGCACCCACCTAGACTGGGGGCCATAGACCACCACAAAACGAAACCGGTGAGGCCCACAGAAGCCGTCTAAGAGCAAACACCGGCCCTGCTCCAGTTCCCACACATACTGCACCTGAAATCGGTTAGACGTGTACAAAACCGCCACTCCTGCATAGGGCTGGGCCGCAAGGGACCAGTACGAAGGACCCCACCTCCACTCCCGCTTTGCCCGATGAAGGCTAGCGAGCGAGGTGAGCCTGGTCTCCTGCACAAAGATGACATCCAGCCCGCTCGTGGAAAGAAAATCATAGGCCGTAGCCCGCGCCTGGTCTGTCAAAATGCTAGCCACGTTGATAGTGGCGCACGAGAATGCAGGAGTGCACGCCATACCTATTTCGTGTGTAGTGACCCCTTCCTCCTCTTCTCACCAACCCCTGGATCCCCGGAATCCCTCTTGCAGGACAAGCCCGCAAGCTGGAGCAACTCCTCACGGTCCACGTCGACCACCCCGAGGATCTCCTCCTCCTCCTGTTCGACCCGGTCACCCCAGCGGGTGCTAGCGCCCTCGGGACCACCAGGCAAAGCTGTCGCGAGGGCAAGTCCAGTCCCCACGGAATGAGGGGGCAAAAACAGGTCAGGGGTCGGAGGAATGACCTCCTCCGTGGGGTCCACCACCAGTGCCGCCTCCCCCTTCCCGTCCCCAGACAGAGACTGCGACAACAGACCAGTGCCTACCCTCGCGGGGGAGGCCAGGGCGGCCGGGTCAGCAGGGGGCTCCTGCGAAGGCCCAGCACCCAACTGCGGAGGCAAAAGCCTGTCCTCCCTCACCCGTCCTGGCAGCTTCTCCCGGGCCACTACCGGAAGCCGGGCGCCAGTATCCACACTCTTAGGCGGACCCTGACCGCGGCGTGCCTTCTGAGTCTTCTGAGGCCGCCGCTGAGGAAGAGTGGCCGCCTCCGCCGCTAACCGCACCGAACGCCGCACAGGAGGCCCTGCCTCCACAGGCAAGCCCTCATCCGCCTCAGCCACATCAGTAGCCAAGAAGACGAAACGGTTGACGTCCAACACGGGCTCTACCTCCAGCAATGGGGAGGTCTCCCGTTTCTTCCTCTTGGACTTGCCACCCTTAGAAGAGACGGTAGTCCATTCCTCAGGCGGCACCACCCGCAACCCCCTATCCTGTTGTGCACCAACAACCTCCACCACATCAACCCGCTCCTCCACCCTACCCAAATCCCCTCCCCCGGGTGGCTCCCTCGGCTCAGTGACCTCCTCCACCTTAGGGCTCCGGGCACCTCCTGAGGGAGAGGGACCTCCACCACCTCCTCCCTCACAGGAGCCCGAGATGGGGTGACGACATCCCCCCCGGTCCATTGTGTGATGCGGAGGGGCAGCGGGCAAAGGGGTGGCCCAACTCCCCGCAAAGGTTGCATCGAATGAGCAAACACCCGGCCGAGGGATGACCCCGTCCACCACAACGAGTGCAGACCTGCTCGGGACAGTTCATGCTCAGGTGACGGAATGAGCCACAGCGGTGACACTCGCGAGGTTGCCCGGGGTAATAGCACAAGATGCGATCCCGACCGAGGAAACCGGCCGAGGGCACGTGCTGCACGACGTTACCCACCTCACGCAAACGGATCCTACCCTTCCATGACCCGTCCCACACCCCTAGGGGCCCAGCGCCCTTAACCAGGGGTGCGAGAAGCACCGCATGACGCGACAGCCAAAACTGAATGTCTTGCCCTGGGAGCGACTCATTCCTTACCAGGATGGTCACAGGTACCGCCCCCTGGCGAGAGACAGGCACAACGCGAAAGTTGACCCACCCCCCCTGCCCCCTCTGCTGCTGGTATTTGTCCCAGAAGACCTCCAGCCCCCATCTCAGCATGAAGCTAACATTGTATTCCACGCTGTTGCTCATGTGGATGAAGGCATACAAGTCCCCTGGGAGGAACCCCAGCCCAAGGATCATCCTGAGGACCTCCTCCCTGGCTGGAGGGGGCCCCTCCCCGGCCCACCGGATCTGCGCCACGTTGCGACGCCTGATCTCACCCCCTGCTCCACGCAAACCTCCTCCACCCCCCTCCCCCCCAGAAGAACCTCTCCGAGGAGGAGCCCCCCACCCCCTCCCACAGGAGCAGACCCCGCAGGCCCCCGGAGGGCCTCCGCAAATGAACGAGAGGGCCCCGCCGGAGTAGCAACGGAACCCCCCACTGACCCCTGTGACCCAGAGGCCCGGGAGACCGGCTTCTGGGAAGACCCCTGCGAACTGCCAGGAGCGCCAACCACCAATAAATGGGAATTGGTGGGACTGGGGATCACCAACGGGGCTGAAGTTGAGGCAGGGAGACTCCCTGACCCCCTCTCCTGTGATCCTCCACTTATCCCCCCCTCCCCCAAGGCTCCCCGCCGAGACTCCACCAGTCGCTCTATATGGACAGCCCGAGCCGCCCCCTCCTGGCCGTCCTGACTGCCCAAAGCCTCCAACAAGGCAGTCTGGAGCTCCTCCTCGGTAAGCCCCTCCAGGCCCTCAATCTCCCCACCATCCCCAACCCCCCCTCCTAATCCCGAGGCCGTAACCCGGGTCTCCCCAACCACCACAGGAAAGACTGTGTTTCCACCCCCTCCCCCACACACCTCCGCACCCACCTCCCCTGGGTGATCACCAACCATCCCGACCCCCTCAGCCTCCTTCATACCCACAAGCCCTCCAGGAGCCTCCACCGTCCCACTACAAAGAGCCTCCAAAAGCCGTGCTGGCGGAGCCGCACACCCCTCAGTGAGCAAAGCAGAGTCCGGGCGCTGCTGAAAAACCCCATCATCCCCTTGTACCGCAACGCCACCGGGCAGCCCCCCATCCACTGGGTCCCCTGGGGCCCCCGGGAGCAAGGCAAGACCCAACCCCCCTTCCCGCTCCCCCCCTTCCCCAAGGCTTACCTTACCTCCTGTGCCCCCAGCGGAACCAGACTGCGGATGGTTCAGTTGCTCCCGGACTAGGACAAGGTGCCCGTCTGCTCTGGCTCCAGCAGGGACTCAAGTCCCGCGAGCCGAGCCACTCTTGTAAAGCCCCTCCACAGCAGAGGATGCAGCAGGGGATGCTGCAGGAGCAGACCCTAAACCCAGGGACCCCTGCAGGGACCCAGCACTGCCTCCCGGTTGTACATCCTGCTCCCCCAGAGCAGGCAAGACTGATGCCTTAACAAGGCTGCTCTGTCCCTCAGACAAGGGCACAGGCAGCAAGGAATCCCTCTGAGACAGCTCCCCGCCCCTGCTCCGGAGCCGGCTGAGCAGGTGGACTGACATTGAAGAGGACGTTGGCAGGTCTCCGAGGCTTCCCCGGTGCAGGAAACATCTGACCAGCAGCAGAAGGGAAGTGCTCCGGTCCCCGATGCAGCCCCGATAAACTAGTTCGGCGATCTTCACTCCCCCGAGGCGGAAACCCACCTCCGGAGCCTCGGGGGAGCCCGATGAGGGCCGAAAAAGACCCCCTCTGCTCCATATCAGCAGCAGCCACCTCCGATAGTACTCCTGCAACACACTTCCGGGCCGACCCGGAAGTGACATCACCTTCACACCGGCGGCCATCTTGAGAAGTAGCTGGGGCTTGGGGAAGCCCGGGGAACACCTCCTCGACCGGGGAAGCCCTCTGCTGATTGGCCAGCGGATGAGGAACGTCAAACGGAGTGACGTCATCGCTTACACCGGCCCGGCGGCCATCTTGGAATTTCACAGCAGCTGATTCCAACGTCGGAGGAACACCAAATTGCAGCGAAAATGCCCGCCAAGGATGGGGATCCACTCCGCAACTCATCCTCTCTCCAACCACAGGATTATTTCCAGGAACCGTCTCCAACACCTTTTCAACCATCGGGAAAGACACAGCAGCCTCCGGAGGGAAAGGGGGGGCCGAATCCACGCCCCCAAACGCCGAGGCGCCATTTTTGTGCACGGAGTGCATCAGGGAAGACAAGCTGTTGCCATCCACCACCGGTTCCACGTCCAGACTCCGGGAATCTGCCAGCACCCTCCGGTAAGCGGGAGCTAATAGGGGTTGTGGGGTACACGCAGCTGGCACAGGACAGCCAGCCTTCTTCCCATCCGTCTTCCCAGGAGCCTGGAACTCCAGAGGGGGATAACGAGCCCTAGCCTGCCTGCCCACCCCTGAGGGCCCCCCCCCCGGACTGCGGCATCCATAACGGCCCAGCGATCATGATTCTGGTACACCTCCGTGAGGGACCCACATCCCTGAGCTCTCAGGTAAGCCACCCATCGGCGCTTACCCTTTAGGGCCCGTTTCACAGTTCGTACCTGCTGGCAGTACGACAGCCAGCTCTCCCCAGGCACCAGGGCCTGCATGCTCTCGAGATGGGAGAGCTGGGCCTGTAGCAGGGTGGCCTCCTCCTGGAGACCCTGAAGCATCCGCACCGCAGCCACCACTTCCTCCGGAGCCCTCGCGGGCCCCGGGAAAGGTGGCGGGCCCATCCCCTCCGCCTCATCCTCACTAGAGGAGGTAGAGGCCTCCTCCAGGACCCGAGGCCGAGGGGGAAACTGGCCACCACCACTACTGCTGCCCCGGCGGCTTGGAACAGAGCTCCAGGGCTCCCCCAGGGCCTCCCCCTGCCACCACCCAGCCTCGACACCGGTCCTGGGCAGACAAAGCGGGCCCTCTCCAGGGGGCAGACGGCCTATCCCCCTGGGCGTGTGGGTCCCTCCCCAGCAGCCTACCGCAGTCCTACCTGGATAACCAGGGGCCCCCGCCTGGGGCACCCATCCCATAGCAGAGCCAGGCTCCGAAATGATAGGCAGGGGCCCACCAGGCTTGGCAGGCCCCTGGCCCTGGGCCTCTCCCGCCGGAGGCGGCCCAGGACCCGACATCCTGGCTCCAACAAGCAGGCAGGGCCCTACTCCCCAGCAGGAGCTCCAGCAACACCAACCTCCCGCTTGCACTCACTCCAGGAAACAGGAAGTCACAGGAACAGGAAGTGAGTATGGGGGATGGACCCCTGTACTGAGGCCTACAGCATCCTGGGGATATAGTTGACCTTTATAATCGTAGACAGGGGCAGGTACCATGGCACCAGGATGGGAGGTGGGCCTCTGTAGTGCATCCTGCAGCATCCTGGGGATATAGTTGACCTTCATAATCAAAGACAGGAGCAGGTACCATAGCACCAGGATGGGTGGGAGACCCCTGTAGTGAGGCCTGCAGCATCCTGGGGATATGGCTGACCTTTATAATCGTGGACAGGGGCAGGTGACATAACCCCTGTGTGACTATTGGGCCTCTGTGGTGGGCCTGTGGCGTCCTGGGGATAGGGAACATCACTGACACTGCAACAACGCCACATTCCAGAGCATTGTAAGGCATAAACCATCTCTGTGATGGTTTCAGCTACCCCCTGGGGGCAGGGCGGATCTGTTATCGGGGGGGGGGGGGCATACATTACTCCCATCTGGACATACCAACACCTGACTTTCCCTGGCTGTGCGTGGCTGATAAGTGGTTTGGTTACAGGGTGTTATCTTTAACGTCCTAGGTTGGGGTGCCTGTCCCCATGCACTTATCTCACGTGGGTAGTCGGAGCCTCTATTAAACCACCTGGTGAGGCGCACCCAGGACCTCCTCACCCTACCTAGATTCTGCCTCTGTGATAAGCCAGGGAAGAGGCGCTCCTGGCAGAGGCAGATGAGCTCAGCCAGAAGGTACAGGTCTGCCTGAGTAAAGGCTGGCTTCCGTGACATGGCAGCCATTTTCTCGGTATTATGTATATGATGCAGTGAAACGTGTCTGCGCAGTGTGTGATTTCCGCCGCGTGCATAGGTACGCGCGTATGCGTGCGCGTTATTCACTCTTGTTGATGGTATCCCTTCCTATATCTTTGTACAGCTGGTCTTTTGGTTTTGACATGCCCGATCCCCATCCCCCTAACCCCAAATCTGTCCCATTCACATATGCCCTTCTGGGGTTTGGACACGCAAGGCATTATACTCTGATCTATTGCTTAACCACTGCGCTACATATCTAATGTTGTAGTGGGCCATCCTCTTGGGAGTGACGTTACAGGGTGTCAGGCATTGGGTGGATGCACTAGGGGATCGAACCCATGGACACTGTTTTGAGGGTCATTGTACGGACCGGTGGGCTATACCTCTATGGCCTGCTGAACAGCAGTGCCTGGGTACAGAGGGACTGCAGATCACCACATGGACCATCTGCAGAGTGTGCCAGGTTTGGTTAATTGCACCTGCACCCATGATGCATTGCACATGGGGAACAGTGGTCTACATCACGTAACCAGGTGGGGTCTGCACCTCTTTGTTCACGCAGCCTGTTGAGATGGACCGCCGTGCGGGATGCTGGCACAGAGGGGCTACAGACACTGCCATTTTGCAGGTTCTGTATTCGCCCTGAGGGTAAGGGTGGCTGCACAACACTAGGTCCACAGTACGTGTGGTGCTGTATGGAGGTATGCTGCATATCCCCATCACCAGGGGTGTTTGGCCAGTGTCCCAGGGCATGCACCAAGGGCACCTCTGTGACCATCTGTGTTACACAGTCACAGATCTCCCCCAGGGTCTGTGTGTGCCCATATGTTAGGGCCTGGCTTCCATAGCCACCTGTTAGAAGGTTGTCCAGTGTCTCATGTGGGTTGTGCACCATGTCTCCCTACTGCTCGGGGTACTATATGAAATGTGCCTCCAGGGGCCCCATAATGTGGGTGGGGGGCATGGAGGAACAGGTGCCTGGGACCATGGGTCTGGCTGGGGGATGGGCATGCGCATTCCTGATGGCTACTGCTATACCTCTGGGGCTTGTGCCCATGGGACTAATGCTGGGACTAGGGCATTGACAGGGCAGCATTTATGACGTGTGGCTCCTCACTTGCCACATACCACAGTCTGCCATGCATTATCAGACATCACTGTCTGACTGCACTGGTGTACACAGTGTTCTCACCATGCCCAGACCGAATGGGGAATGCCACAAGCCAGCCCCTGGTACATGGTCAATGGGACAACACATGCATCCAGACATAGGCTGGCCAGCGCACACACTCCAAGCAGGTCTGTCAGTGATTGCCCCCAAGACTCTGGAACTACACAGATATTGCTGGAGACAGATAGTTGTCTTCACTATGTGGGGACCTAGACATTCCAGGTTCACTGTTACATCAGAGTGATACTGCCCTCTCACCACGACATTCTTTCGCCGCCATGTCCTAACGTATACCGGACATTGATGCAGTTGCTGTGCAGATGCAGCCTGGCCAATTTGCACTATGTGCCCTGTACCCACACTACCTTGGTCCTCATTATGCAAATTCGCAGGCTCATGCTGGTAGCAGTTGCACACTGTAGCCAGGGGGTGAGGGGGCGATCGGCAAGCATGGGACTATGGATGGACATCTACACACACACACTCCTACTGCAGCACTGTGCAATGGTCGGGGTGTTTGGCAACCCCAGCTGCCACACTGCCAACATTTCTGGAATGAGTAGGTGATAGCAGGGGTGTTGTGATGCTACCTGCAATTCCGTTCAGGGGACAGCAGCCTGCCTGTGCAACATGATTTGCCTGGTGGGGCCTGAGTGGGTGGGTGGATGTTTCTACCCCTTTTGACCGCTGCTATAATGAGTGCACGATTTTAGGTTGTATATGCTTCATAGGGTAATGTGTTTGGATGTGTTGTCTGGATTCAAGCTGCTGTAACCAGTACGTGTGACCAGTACGTGGGTGTATTGCACCATGGTGTTGCCACGGCGCCCCAGCATTCCCTCGTACTACCTTTACCTCTCTTCAGCCAGACATTTCCCGTTTTTTCTGTTGTATTTACGTATTACGGCAAAAGTTTGTGCTGTGTTCTAAAGAGCTTGTTTCAGGGACCTGAACCTATGAGCCTCTGATCTGAGTCACACTGCCTGTGTGTACTGCACCACAGCGGGGCCACAGGTGCACTGCCCTCCCTGGGCCATACCTTAGCGTGTCTTTGGCAAGACATTTCCATTTTTTTTAATCCTCATTTTCTATTATATCTACGAGGAAAATGTTTGTGATGTGGTCAGCAGGGTCTATAGCTGGGACCTGAACCTATGAGCCTCTGATCTGAGTCACACTGCTTGTGTGTACTGCACTACAGTGGGTCAAACACAAAAAAGAGAAGAGCCGCTCTTGCTGGAGCAATCAGATTTTATTTTATTTATTTTATTTTATTTATTTAACAGTTGCTTATATACCGCTACCTTCCACAGATCAGGTGCGGTTTACAATGAACAAGAATGAACAGATTTACAAGTCTGTTTTACATGGAACATTTGTTAACTAGGTACAATGTAGCTGTTTTACATGGAACATTTGTTAACTTGGTACAATTTTGCAATATACATTAATCATGAATGACTAAATATGGTAAAACTTGTTAAATAACAAACGAACTTATTTACATATTTTGATTTATTACATATATTTATATACAGGATTTACAAGTAGTTATTTATTCGATTTTAATTGTAATTGTAGTTTGCTAGGAGAATTAGAGTTGGTGTACCCTGGGTGTTATTAACCATTACCTGTCTGAGGTAAGGTATTTTCAAGTGTGCCAAAATGAGAGGTGAATAGATAAGTTTTTAATTTCTTGCGGAGTTCCTTTGCATCATTTAATGCTCTTATTTCTTCAGGGAGGGAGTTCCATAGGGTGGGAGCTGCATGTGAGAACGCTTTCCTATTAGTAGTCTTTTTAGCAGTTGTGAATTCTTTCGGGATCCTAATTCTGTTCGTGTGGCCTCTCCGAAGCGAAGTTTGGGATATGTCTTTGGTGATAAGTTTTGTCAAGGGGACTGGGGCCATTGTGTTTAAAGTCTTAAATGTGGTGATAATCAATTTGTGATTTATTCTGGATTGAATTGGGAGCCAGTGAAGGTTTGCTAGTATAGGGGTAATGTGTTCAAATGGTGGAACCTTCATTACAATTCTTGCTGCTGCATTTTGGGCAAGTTGGAGTCTTTTAATGTTTTGTTTTGTTGTTCCTAGTAGGGTGAGATTTGCAAAATCAAAGTGTGGTGTGATGATGGCCTGTACAATGCTCAGAAAATCATGTAGAAGTACAAGAGGACGTAATTGTTTTAAAATTTTGAGTTTAAAGTAGATCTTCTTAGTGATGTTTCTAATATGTGTGTCCATACTAAGGTGTGAGTCAAGAGTGACACCCAGGTATTTTACTTCATTTTTTATAGTAATGTTGTGATTTTGGAGAGTGATGTGTGTTGGAGGTATGTAGGATTGATTTTTAGTTACTATTAATATATCCGTTTTAGAATGATTGATATGGAGATTGTGTTCTTTTAGCCAGATTGTTAATTCAGAGAAGCATTCTGTTAACAGTTGTAGTGGGAGTGTTGGGATTGTGAATGGAATGTACATCATCATGTCGTCTGCGTATATGTGGTAGTGGACTTTAAATTTCTTGAAGATGTCACAGACCGGTTGGATATATATATTAAATAGGAGGGCAGAGAGGGCGGAGCCTTGTGGGAGACCAATTTCCTGTTTGTATGTTTTAGAAGTTTCAGTGTTAGTTCGGACTGTTTGTGTTCGATCAGTTAGATATGAGGTGAACCAATTTTGTACAGTTGAGTGGGTTCCTATTTGTTCTAGTCTGTTAAGCATTAGAGCATGGTGTACACTGTCAAACGCTGCAGAGATGTCTAGAAAGAGGAGAATGAAAGCTTGTTTATGGTTATCAATGCCTCTTATTAATGTATCGAGGAGTACTGTTAATAGGGTGTCTACACCATGGTAAGGGCGAAAGCCATATTGTTGATCATCAAGTGGGGCTGAGGTTTCTATATGATCTTGTGTTTGAGTTTGGACGATCTTTTCAATCAGTTTAGCCATAAATGGGATACTAGAGATAGGTCTGTAGGAGTTGGGTGATGTTTTGTCAAGGGTGTTATTTTTAATTATTGGACGGATTTGTGCATGTTTGAGGGAAGGTGGTAAGTATCCTTGGTGCAGCGACAGGTTGACTATGGGAAGGATAAAGGGGGATAGTGTAGTAAGGGTATGCTTGATCCAGTTTACCGGACATGGATCAAGTTGAGAGGTCGTAGTGTTAAGGTTTGAAATAGTAGTCTTGATAGTGTCTTTGGTTATAGGGTGAAAGTTGGACCATTTTTCAGATTGGTGTTGGTGGGAAAGGGATAGAGGATTTGGTGTGAAAGCAAATGATTTTGCTTTATTCATATAGTGGTCTGCTAGAGTCTGGGCAGAGATATCAATATTATCGTTGCTGGTCCCATATGTGTTATTGGTTAAGTTTTGGACGATACTAAAAAGTTCTCTTGGTCTATTAATGGATTTGTTTAGTATGTTTGAGTGGTAATTTTTCTTTGCGCTATCTGAAGCTTCTTTGTACATTTTAAGGTGGCTGTGGTACGCATTGTAATAAGGGATGGATTTGGTTTTGCGCCATTTAGATTCAATATTTCTCAATTCTCTCTTCATATGTCTTAAGGTGCTGTTGAACCAGGGGGCATCTCCTATTCTAGAGTAGTGTTTATTTTTGATTGATTGTTTATAAGCAGCTGCATTGTTAATTGTTTTGTGCCAAGTTGTGACAGCTTCATCTAGGTCAGTTGGTACAAGGGTGAGATGGGGTATAGTTAGATTGATAAATTCATCAGCGTTAAATTTTGTAAATCTAGGTGGAGGGGTAATTTGTGAATTATTTTTATTGTTTCTTACAGTGTAGGCTAAGGTGAATTTGATCAGGTGGTGGTCTGACCAAGGAACAGGTGTACACTCAAGCGATGACTGGTTGAAATGTTTTTGGAAAGCATCTGGTAAAAAGACTAGATCAAGGGTTCCTCCTTTCTTATGAGTCTTTGTATTGATTATTTGGAGGAAACCCATATCTGCAATTGATTCCAAGAAAAGGGCTGAGTGTGAAGGTGGCAAGGATGGGAGGTTAAAGTCTCCTAGTGATATAATAGGGTTGGAGGATGTGGATGAGCTGAGGAGTTCTATTAGGGCATCTAAGTTTTCAGATTTTTGGTCCGGTGGCCTGTATAATAAGCAAATTTTGAAGTGATCTATTTTTAAAATGATGGTGTCAATGTTATTTGGGAGATCAGATGGATGTGGTTTAGCCTTTAGTTCTTTTTTTGTCATTATAAGAACACCACCTCCTTTTTTAGAGTTTCTGTGTGTGTGAGATATGTCATAGATGTTGGTGTTAAGTTGGTTTAGGTAAACAACATCAGAGTCGGTTAGCCAAGTTTCGGTAACACATAGGATGTCTGGCTTTTGATCATTTAGTAAGTCAGTGAAGATGGGTAATTTATTTTTCATAGATCTTGCATTTATTAATATACAAGACAATGTTTGGGTGGTTGTTGGTTGGGTGTGAAGATGGGTGAATGTGGTAGGTTTTATATGTATTAGTCTGTGATGATTTATTTTTATGTTGATGTCGATATGCATTTGAGATGAAGGGGGATCCGGGCGGGCGCTTCTCTGAATTATTGGGATTAGTTTGTAATTATTGTTATTTTGACTATTTGTCAGTGTGATAAGTGTCAGGATTATTAAACTGCTGCTTATAAGTTTTAGCCAGAAGGTGTTAGAGCAATACATTTTGGAAATGGTATATCAACAGTATATCTTTTTCTACTGGCAACAGTATATTTTTCAAGTGGTAGTAGTATATCCTTTTCAACTAGCAACAGTATATCCTTTTCTACTGGCAACAGTATATCCTTTTCAACTAGCAACAGTATTTCCTTTTCTACTGGCAACAAAATATCTATCTCTATTGGCAGCAGTAATTGTTATGAAATTACAGATGAATACAGGAGGCAAGAAGCGTGTGATGGTCAAAGGATACTTTAATAAATAACCCCAACGTGTTTCGGCAAACACCTTCCTCAGGGTGTGTGCAGCTTACAATAAAAACAAAATAAATATTGTAAGTTAAAACATGATCATAGAAATATAATTACACATATAGGTACTTATAAAATCATATCATGTGTGAACAAAAGTCTAATATATAGATAATTAATCAAAATATAAACATAAATACATAAAAACACCAAACGCAGGGCAGGAAAACATAGGAGGAGGTGATAACTAGACAAAAATAATGTATGTATACAGAAATGGAAAATATTACTCACAATAACGCACCGTAGTGTGTTTCACCTTTAAAGTGATCCTGTGTTCTATTTAAATAATGACAAAACCAAGACACCTTAGTATGTATGATAGTAATAAAATATCTATCTATGATAACGTCATTTTAGTCAAAAAAGGTATATTTTTATATTAGGGGTCACGTAAGATACCAGAATTATACTAAAAAAAAAACGTAGAAACTAAGGGGTCTGTTTACTAAGACCCCGGTAAAGTGCGGGCCACGGAAGAGTGCGGGTGCCATATAAGGAGTGGGCGTTTCGCGTTGAAGAGGGAAATGCTTGATTTGCATATGCGGTAAGGTGCGGGCTGCCCATATGCGCCCCGCACATTAGCGCATGAGGTGGCTGCACGGGAGGAATAAGTGGCGTGCTGATGTGCAATCATGAGAGCAAAGCTACAGCACAATGTTTAGCCCACTAACCACTGGTGTAGGGTTCAGTGGTTCAATCCCCCACAGTGCACAATGAAGATAGCTGTCTGAGGCGTAATCTTAGGAGGCAGAGAAATAATGGGTGGCATAAGGCGTTGCGCTGCTGGGCCTAAAGCGGCGCGCGATTGTTTTTGGAGGCCTGTGAATCTTGGGAGGTATAAGTGGCACATTGCTATGAAAGCAGAAGAAATGAGCCACAGCACAATGGTGAGAACACTGACCAAAGGTGCAGGGAGCATGGGTTCGAGCCACCACAGGGCACACTGAAGGAAGCTGGCTGTGGATTTTAGAAGGTACACAAAGTATGGGCGTCCTAAGGCGTTGCGCTGCTGGGCCTAAAGCGGCGCGCGATTGTTTTTGGAGGCCTGTGAATCTTGGGAGGTATAAGTGGCACATTGCTATGAAAGCAGAAGAAATGAGCCACAGCACAATGGTGAGAACACTGACCAAAGGTGCAGGGAGCATGGGTTCGATCCCCCACAGTGCACACTGAAGGAAGCTGGCTGTGGCGTTATTTTACAAAGTATGGGTGGCATAAGGCATTGCGCTGCTGGGCATAAGGGTGTGTGCTAATAGTTTTGGAAGCATAATAATGTTGGTGAGCCATATGGTGGTGCGCTGATGTGCAAGCCCAGAAACAGAATCACATCGCAATGGGTAAGGGAATGAGTAGGGGTTAGGGGAGCAATCCCCAACATTGGCAAATGAACATGGCTTGTTGAGTGTTTACCTGTTAGGGTTAATATTGCTTTTGGAGGCACATCTCGTATATCTGTGCAATAACATATTCAAGCACATGTACTTTCACAGCACTGTAACATAACATGCCCCTGAAGTTACCTCACATGACACATTTGTAAATGGATTGTCCGCCATGGCACCGTACCATGTTGTTGAAAGCGTGGGCGATGGGGCGCCATGTAGGGTGCCCTATGAGGCAGGTAAAGGTCACAGCACTGTTTCTGATGGCAGCACTGTGCATTGTGATGTATGGAAATGGTAAGTAGGTGTGCTGACCCAGGTCTGACATCCTTGTTTTAGTAGTGAGGGGCTGTAGCCAGCCCCTGGTGACTGATATCAACAGGGGTGCAGAGTAAATGTAATTGTAATCAGTTGCCTGGGTCTGTCTGCAGCCCCCCCCCCCCTCCTTGCTAAATCATCAATGGCAGACCTGCGTCTGCCATTACTGATTTAGCTATGAGGTGCTGCAAACAGGCCCCGGGGACAGATATGAACAGGGGATCAGAGGTACTATTATCTTGGAAAATGCCCTATTCCCTTTGGAGATTGAAATCCCAATATTAGCATAGGTCCATTACATAAAAGGTATGGTGAAAAACCACATACTCCTATGTAATGTATGCTTACAACTGGTGAAGACAGTCAATGATGTTGCAGGGGTCATGGTTTACTATTTTCTGGGAATCAGGTTAGCTGAGTTATGTTCCATTTTTGTGTGCAAGTGTACAGAAATACGTGCGTCCATCTAAAGAGAACTACACCCTTGTGCCATATATGATTGCCCATATTACGGTGCATCAGATGGAACATCCTCTACATATCCCGTTAGCAAAGTAAACCCTTAATATCTACCTGAGGCCATGTTCAAAGTCTGTCAACTGCCAAGGCACTATCGTAGGCATCCCATAAGCTGTCTGAATCAAAAGTGTGGCAGAAGATGCCCTAAGGATGTATAGGTGAAATCAGCAATGTTAGGCAACAACAGCAACATTGCACAATTTGAATGTTAAAAGACGTATGTGCCAAACACACATGTAACATGAACACTGCACAGAGCAGAGAACATAGACAATGTCAAACTAAAAGAACGACATAGATAAGTTGATGGAATGCAGAAATCCGCTTCAGTCCATGTGACAGCCATAAAAATGGACAAACATGTTGTGGCCAACGAGATCCATGCACAGAGTGATGGTAATGTGCCATGCTGTAATTACTGTGTGTGACAGAGGATGGGAAGATGTTGACAGCAGAGGTGGCTGCAATGGCAGGATAAGTGAAATATCAGGATGACTGTGGAGTACAGGTGCTAGGCTGAGCACACACAGGGGAGGCAAGCAGGGCGAGCTGAAATGCATGAATATGAGGGAGTTCACGATGTGGGGAAGCAGCATGCACATCAGGGTAAGATGGCGCACAGCTGGCAGACAGAGGATGGACACAAGGATGTTTCACAACTCAGATGAGGGTACAATGTGGTCATACCACACATCACCACAAATATGACACACACACGAATGAAACGCACCGATGCAGGACAAGCATACAAATCCAAGACAGCAGACAGGGAGCACACCGATTACCATCACCACAAATGGCCATGCCTAAAACGGTAGGCCACACCGCCAAAGTGAGCACATTAGCAAAAGCTGCATACAAAAATACTGCATATCAGTACCCCAAATGCCTGCTGGGTGTCAGAACAAGCAAACCACCAAAATAAATACTGAGCAAATGCACATGCACATCTGCTATGTACATATCTATGTCCACTCTGTATATGGCACCAGGGACACCTGCACAAACACAAGGGAATGTTCTGTAGTGAATACAGCATGTAAAACTTTAAAAAAAAACACCATGGCAGCACATGATGCTCTGTGGATCAGGTGAATAATGATGATTGTGGCGGGATAAAGTTCAACATGCAATCAGGTGTACCACACACACCACCATAATCACAGCCCAACAAAATCACTACGTGCATTGGCATGTTAAAACCATAAAGTAAGAGACCTATGTAACAACGAATATGTTAAGGGGATGCAGCACACAGGATGCACCCTGTTGTACAGTGAAAAGAGGGAAGGGTGTGTGTAGAGGTGAGGAAGCTGTTGGTACCTAATGGTGCATTTAAGCCACTGTGTCAAAGAACCAAACAATCTGAATAAAAACTCCAAAATACAGAGTTCAAACACATTATTGTAGACAATGCCACAAACTGCAAAATGAGCACACTGTAACACAAATACCCCAAAGGGTGTGTGTGTATGTCAACCATTCATTCACAGTGATGTGCCATATGGCTGCCACATACACAGCTGGCACTGTGCAAGGATGTGAGCACATGTGCACCATGTACATGACCAGTAAAGGACCCCATAAAGGGACAGTACGCTCAAATAGTGTAAAAGTAACATAGTGAATAGAAAAGTGGCTTTCCCCCCAAACAACCAGTGATAAATTCACATTAGCATTCCCTGTGGCGTAGGGCAAGTCTGGTAACCCTCCATCTTCATTGAAAAAATACCACATCATCTACATACAGTGACATTGACAAGAGAACAATGTACTCTGTGGGTCACAAGGAGTCAGGACTGATAGAAAGGCACACATTGCAGTCCAGGTCTGTCACCATGATCAATCATCAAACGGAGAAAATGTCTGTCAAATACATATATTTATTTTGCTAACACATCACAAATACTGTAGACAGTGCCATCATAATATCAAGGCTGACCGTATCCCCTGTGAAAGTGGGAAACACCCTTAGCAGCTCACAAATCCACCTCCTACACTAAGGTTACCTTGTTAACCACACATTAAAGGCTCAAAATATAATGTGCATCAGGTGCATGCAGTGCACCCGGCAGCAGACCCCCTGCCCCCACCTGTTGTTGCTTGGCGCAAATGTGTTACCAACATATGAGTGCAGGTACATAGTAGACGCTGCATGCTGCGGACCCAACACACCTCATCTGTCCCTCAAAACATACACATCTGACCACACAGGAGTCAGACACAGATCAAAACATATCTGGGCAAATGTTTTACATGTCAATAAACATGCAATAGAAGTAATGCGGAAGCTCTCATTCTAATGCCTGATTTACGAAACAAACCAGCCACAATGTGGACAAAACCAATCATAAACATCACAATTAGCACATGGTAACAGGTAGCACAGGCACATGAACACAGACATAATCCCAAATAAACATCCTGCAGAAACATGCACATATAACACCACCAAGAAGGTCACCCTGCCCGTTCATTTTGGGTAGACACTGTGTGGCCACATATAGCATGATACATGGAATGCACAAGTGAAGAAGTAGAACGGTCACACACACTGCCACACTACAAACATAATGTGGCAATGTGAGTGTCCCTAACACATGGCATAATCTGGCCCGTTTAAATGGCAAATGGAAGGTCTGTACATATATGCACACTGTCATGTATGCACAGTAAACAAACACAAGATGTAGCATGTGAAGAAGGACATTTTGTACAAACTTATTACAGTGAACCACACATAAGTCATAGCCCCACATGCTGTGTCTCAAAAACACAGTCAGTCATATGCACAAGCAACAGTCACATTGGAACATGATACAGTGATGACACACATGCCCTTAAAAACCCTTGGGTCATTGACAACATCAGTCCAAGATGTCGGTGTGCTTGAAAGCATTGTGGAGGTAAAGGCGGTATCATGTCCGGGTGGAAAGCAGGTAGACGTTGACAAGAGGAGTGGCCCATCATCAGCCACATGCAAAAAACATGGCTGTTGTAAGGAAACCAGCATCATATCGTGGGTGGCATGACACACCCTTGGGACAAAGTCCTGTAAAGCTCAACTGTGTCTGAATGTAGCACCTACACTGTCCATGTCAGTTGCTGCTGCACAAGGGCGGATCAGTGTCCAAAGTCAAAATAGTATCTGCAATCCATCAGGTTAGGTTAACAGTTTAATTTCAACTCTGGCCATGCATAGTCAAGTGTCAGTGTGCAATATGGCACAGTCCTCCAAAGTTTATGTGTGTCCGCTACATTAAGCATCACTCACTACATAGCCAGAGCATCAACATTGCGTTCGACACCTCTGTCATGGGGAAATCAGCAGGTAAAGAGTAATACTGTCCCTCGCAGTCATTTGATCCACTCTCATAGCTCAAACATCCACTGGGGAAATGTTGTGGTAAAGAGTTGCATGGTGTTCTGTCCTCCATCAGGTGGTTGGTGGTGACAACAGATGCTCTGTAAGAGATGTGTCTGGTATGTCCTCTGTGCTGTGTCAGGAGAGGATAAGTATGTTATTTTTTGACCCTTTGCAAAAGAAACACAAATGTCAGACCGTCACACCATACTAAATGCAGAATAAAGGGATGCATAGGCAGACATGACCTGATATCAATACTAAAACAAACGTTATGGCCAACATAACTAATGGTAATCACAGACAGGGGTAGCACATGGATATGGTCATGTCCATGCTCATGTCACACAAGTGTCTCACAGCTACACACAATATGCATCTGTTCATGTGAGCATAAAGGAAATCTAACATACACAGGAGACACACATGAGATCATCACCAGTTAAATACAAATGTACATATCAAAATAACAAAGGTGAAACCCACCTTGTGTTTGCAACAGGTGTATGTCATCAATCCCTTGAGCCACTAAACAGCCAGCTTAAGTCACAATGAAAGGAGACAATGTCAGCAAAAGGTATAGAATCACAAGGTCAAACCACTGTTGATGCATGTCACTATTATGTCCATATCTGAAAGGCACCAAAGTTGCACATCAGTGCTTACTCTAAACACCAGACACATGTCTCAGCACAGCACACAACACATGCAGATAATGGTCACAAGGTAAACCCCCCTATGTATGAGTTATGACTGCTGCCAACTATGTGAAGGTGCACAGACCCCTCACAGCAGATGGAAATGTACTATGTCTGATCAATCCATCATCACACATGCAACCTATAAAAACAGCCACACACACAGTATGTAAAGTTCAGCGTCCCATCTGTAACACATGGCCTGTATGTGCACAGGTGGATGTCTGTAGATATAAAGACCCAGGGAACATGCTATGATACCGTTTTGTTGGCTGATAGTACATTGTTGGGGACGTTGAAAGTGGTGGTAAAACTACACCAAACCACAACCTACACACACATGCATGTATGTTGTACATGTCGCATTGAGACTGTGCCAGAGGACGTGCTGAACACAAGCACATGGGGATATGAACATAGAAAGAGATGGGTTACGGAGGCACAGGTGAAATAAATGAAATAACAGCATCTGCCCAATTTGAGAAATCTCAGAAGACAGATTATTCACATGACTACAGCCACACACAATGTCTATGTAGATCGACCTACCCAAAATCACTGCATCTTCCAGGATGTAGAGTCACATGGCAATGCGTCTCAAAATCAGTATCCATACAAAGTATGTCCTGTGCATTTGGAGACACAAGAGAAGCCAACATATGTCATGGTCTACCTGTGTATCACACACTGTACCTTCATGTCCCCAACTGTCAGACCCCACAACATCACACAATGAGTGACTGCTGTCTATCACAATGTACAGATGTCTCACATGTAATAGGCATCACGGAGGTGTTGTAGGCTATCTTTATGGTGTCCGTAATCTCACTTTGTTTCGTTTCTTAACTCTCTGTCCTTTTACACACAGAGAAATAGATGTGTGTGCTACCAGCATGGTTCCACCTCATGCCAATCTCGTAATAATACCATTGACTCACCATATTGCCAACAATGACCCCTGTCCCTGTTTATTGGTGACCAGATTGTGTATGTTAACCCACTGACAATTGCTACAACACATAGGAAATATGCAGGTGGACCTCCTGTATCCACTGTTCAATTACATATCCTGCTGTGTACATCTCATACCTGCAGTAATAATGACACCTATGTGCAGATGATATGCACAAATAGTTTGCCAGATTGCCGTCATGTAGGCAACAACACACACACATGTCTGCCTGTGAGTAAACCATGATGGCTGTATGCCATCCCACTGTGTATCAATGACAATGTCAAAGCATGCATACCCTAGATGTGTAGGCATGCAAAATACTTGTCCCCTAGCTCTTTGTTTGTATGCCAACATAACCGTCACTTGCTCGTGTCTGCAATGTATTTCGTCATATAGACTCTTTTCTCCTGACCTACACACATACCCAGCCTGTAGCACATGCATGTTGTCAGATGTTGTGATAGCATCAGCGAGATATGTTATGTACACAATTAAAAACCTGTAATACCACAAGCCACTCCCACATATATGGCTCAACTTGGCTACTACTACCCACTCCTTGCTGTTTTGGCCTGTTACATCTCACCATGTGTGTAGAGATGCATCACTGCTGTGACGGTATACTCTACAAAGAAAACATTTCGCAACCCCACCCCTTGATGGGCAATGGCAGGTCACCATCCCTAAACATATCCAGGTCATGTCTACTTGTTGACCAATACATTTGGACACACTGTTGGGTTGACATTTACAGTCTTCAGACATAGTTATTACCATCCAGACATAGTTGCACTAAGCATGTGTACTCTGCTATGTATGACTTTGTGCGACACACATGATGAGAACACAAACATAGACATGTCAGAGGAGCTGAACAACCACCAAACCCACACTATTTGTTGTAATATTAACACACCCCAAAGGACAACTGGCCACAAACACGGACTACCCCCCAACGTGTAAATCTCAACATATGGCAGATACTGTGCTCATACCATAGCATCTTACCAAAAACCTGCATGTGCACAACAGCTGCATCTCCCAGAAGCAGACACTAGATGGGAATGTTACCGTTCAATTTTCCCAAAAAAGGATCAACAACCACACACATCAGCAGCCAACAAATGCTGTTGTGCCCTGCCCACATTATTTGCGTCACACTCATGCCTATATGTGATGTTGGCATTGTGATTCAAATGCACATGGAGTGTGGTATCCACATTCTATCTTTACATAGACATCAAACTCACTAACCATTATGCACATAGTATAAAACATTAGTGTGGAAAGATAACTAATACGTACATGAGAAGATCTCTGCAATCAACCTCCTCCTGACCGCTGTGCCCTCCTGTGTGTCAGCACTGGCACGCTCAGGGGGGCACGTTGGATCCTCCTCCAGATCCTCATTAATCTCTGCAGGGATATCGTGCCTGAGAGCAATGTTGTGCAGGATGCAACAGGCTATCATTATCTCGGCAACAGTGCATGCTTTATATTGTAAGGCCCCGCCTGTCCTATCCAGACACCTGAAGCGGCTCTTTAACATGCCAAAGGTGCGCTCAATGACTGAGCGACTGGAGGCATGGGCCTCATTGTACCTCTGCTCTGCACGTGTCTGTGGCTGACGCACAGGAGTCAGCAGCCAGGGGCGACAGCCATATCCTGCATCACCTGCAGAAAGAAATGTTGCATGTGAATGCAGGAGTTCATGCCAAACATTACTTCCACTTGATTACACGTGAGAAAACAATGCATAACACATTCTGACTGAACGATACAACACCACAACTAGTCTGCTTGAAAAATAAAAAAACAGATGATGACAGAAAATGAGCACATGGCCTCTCGAGTACGTACACCCATCGCAAATAAAACAACACGTCCATCTATCCCTCCAGAGATTGTGTGTGTGTGTGTGTGTGTGTGTGTGTGTGTGTGTGTGTGTGTAACATGCATATTGTCATGCAGTTACTGTCCAGATCTGCCTCACCGCCACTGTGAGACTACAACAGCAATCCACTGATCACATAATCAAAGTGTATGTCTGAACAGTAACCCTTGAAAAACAGGCTGACAACTACATCACCGACACCCCCCCCCCCCAACATGTATGCAATGGAGGTATGGCACAATGTACACAATATCACCTATACACATCATGTGTAGGGTACACATATCCATACGTGTTAGTAAATCCCCATATACTGTATAGTGTTGGTGGCAAATTACTGTAATAGCCATCCTGTGCTGTATATCCATTTTGTCTGCATTCTTCGGAAGTTGTGGATGTCAAACATGCATACTGTACCCCTCATGAGTGAGGGCCAAAAACATATAAATACGCAAATTACCCTCCTGTGTAGCTGGTTGTGAAACCTGTTTGTATGCACCAACGTATTGCCCTTGCTGTACCCGTCACAAACCCATAATGTTAACATATATGAGGATGTCCAGACAGGATGATACTAACTTCTGCGCATCTACAATGCACAAAGGTACTGTAACACCTATATTGTCTTTCCACCCAGCTGTGACATAGCCAAGAAGTGTGGACACAGATATGCACACATGTTGTCACTATAGAAAAGCTCAAAAACACCCATAAGATATTGCTCTACACCCCCTCATGTTATCCTTTGCTTGCCAGGGTGACAACTGCATTACAGAGTGTGTGGGTTAAACTAAGACACACATGACACGGGTTACTTGTATGGATTATCAACAACATCAATGTTAAATGGCATACAATTAGGAGGCAACTATTAAACATCATCACAGGTGTATGTGAGGGGCAACCCCCCCACCCCCCCCCCCCCCCCGACATGTTTGCTGTTGCCTCCAAAACACATTTTGGGGAAATCAGCAACACCAGAGCCATAAGCACAGGGGTGTCATCACATGTACACCATGTGCATGTTATGAACAGATACTGTTAGGATGCTCATGTGCAATGGTTAATGTTTGTAGTGTAAATGGACCTATAGACGGCTGTAATAGTGTAAACGTACTGCAGTCCTCTATATAACATATATCAAATATTACCTGCATGTTCTGATATCAACATGTTGCATCATATGGGACTACAAATACACACATGTATAAAGTCATACATCGATAGGTGATCCTGACATACTCACCCAGCAATACACAGTCCCCATAACGGTGATCCTCAAATTGTGTGAATACTGCCGAGTGATGCAGGATATAGGAGTCATGGGTGGACCCTGGAAACCTAGGGACCACATTCAGAATATGCAGATTTGCATCACATACAACCTGAACATTCAGGGAATGGTAGTGTTTGCGGTTACAGAATGCTACCTCCCTGTCTCTAGGCGGGACCAGGGCAACATGTGTGCAATCAATAGCTCCCATCACGTGTGGTATCCCGGCTAATGCCTCAAAGGCCTGGTTCAGGGTCCTCCATTGTTGCCTAGTGTGGGGCATGGCTATGTAATTCCCCCACCCGGCTGACCATGGCACGCAGTACCTGGTGGAGACATCGTGAGAAGGTGGGGCGGCTCATACCACCTACTGCGGCCACAGATGACTGGAAACAGCCAGAGGCAAAGAAATGTAAAGCAGCAAGGAGCTTGACTAAACCTGGTATGGCATGGGACCGATCAGTCAGGGGCTGGAGGTCAGGTCTTAGATCCTCATACAGCTCCCTAATAGCCCTTGTGCTCAGTCGGTAAAGGGAGATGACCTGGTCCTCTCGCATGTCCTGGAGCTGGGCCCTGGGCCTGTAGAGGCATGGCTGCCGAGCCTGCACCTCGGCACGCCTTCTGCGCCGTGCACGAACAGCAACAGCTTGGACAGCCCCCACAGCTGCAGGTCTGAGTTGCTGCGGGACTACACCCATGCCCTGTGCCACAGCTCCATGGACACCATCTCCCCTGTCCGGCAACCGCAGCATCTGCCCACTACACAGGACACATGCCTGAAGATAAATATGTGCCATTAACTCCTCCCGCACAACTACACAAACACAGTCAGACACACAGACAAATCTAACTAAGCAGTCTCCAACCTACAAACCACACAACACCATACACACACAGGATAATACAATAACTACTACAAACAACAACAACAGAATTGACAAATACACCTGTTTGGATTCACCTCCTTTCTGTCTCAAAACACACTCCTACTCTTCCTCGCCTACAACCCTCAACGTGGAGAAGCATGGCACGTTCACTTATAGGGTTGTGTTTTTGCCCTTCCGTCTAACGCGCATGCGCATATGCTCGCATGCGTCGCTCTTGCGTCACGCACATGCGCCAACCTACGCATGGGTGTCCGCCTGTGCGTGGTGTCACGCACATGCGCATCGCCACACGCATGCGTACAACGCACACAGACGCCCATGCGGCACTCGTCAATACTAGTGTCCCAGGTCGCATGTGCGTGTGTCCGCGTACGGACACCCATGCGTAAGCGTGCACGAGGACGGCGCACGAGCGCCATACCTGCACAATTGCGCATGTGCAATGAATAAGCGTGGAAAAACCCTATAAATTAGCCTGCACACGTGGCACACGTTGAGGGTTGTTAGAGGAGTTATACAGACAGAGAGTCACAGAGAGAGCTAGAGACACAGCTTGTGTTGGGAGTACTGCACAGGAAGGAGTCAGATAGACAGTTACAGAGAGCAATAGGGCAAGAAGTGGTGCTGAAAGTGCTTCAGGCAAAGGAGGGAGATAGAGAGGTACATCGAATTAGAAGGGGACCGTCTGCCATAGGAGTAGGCCACACAGGACAGAGAGAATAATTGTTACCAGTATTGTTGGATTGTGTAATTTTGCCTTTTTGTCCTTAAAGGTTACCTGTGCTATTGTGTTGTGGACTCTGTGCTGTATTGTACTGCCCTGTCCCCTTTTTGTCCGTCAGTCTTCTGTTCTGTTCAGGTGAGTCTTTTTCATTGAGAGGATCCTGTGCTGAGGAGTGAGATGGAGAGGGACAGCGCCAGAGAGGATCAGGGGGAGGGGGTGGAGGATGTGGGGCAGCAGGTTGGTGGTGAGACACCCAGGGCACACACCTCACAGCCTAGCCAGGAACAGGCAGGACCATCTGTTGGGCCACAGCAGGTAGAGTACAGGCAAACGGGCAAAAGGAAAAAGGATACCTGTGCCTGTTACACAGAGGAAGAGAGCTGTAAGGTTCAGTGACAGGGAGAACCATATTTTACTGTCACATGTGATAGAGAATTATGATGTCTTATTTGGGCGTTTGAGCAGCCACACACCAGTGGCCACCAGAATGGCAGTGCGGGAGGATGTTCGCGAGGCACTGTCTGAGGCAGGGTGTCCCCCACGTGATGTGGAAAGTCTCAAAAAAAGGTACTCAGATATTAAAAGAGGGGTACGTCAGCATATGCATGCAGAGAGACAGCATGCTATGGGCACAGGTGGCGGGGGCCCCTTTATACCAACACTCTCGCCCCTTGAACAAGAGCTGGCAACACGTTTGGGACACATCTACCTCCGTGGACTTCCTGAGGCCCTAGATACGGCACATCCTCGAGCAGGTATGTATACTAAGCGTCACCTACAGGTTCAGGTGAATTATTACTATTCCTTAGAGATCAGTCATCTGCACAGACACATACGTTGTGAGCAAATCAACATCATCTTGCTATCCTAGTGGCACATGTGTGTGAAATAGCCTTCCTACAACCTGTTTCTTTGTCACGTCCCTGGTCAACATAAACACTTTCTTTCGCAAACCATCCCTACACATCTGTAACTATGAAACCCACACACACCTGTGATTACACCAACACCACACCTGTGATTGCCATCCCCTGTATGAGTGTGAGGGCCATCGATCAGGTCATATTTGTGTGTCATTGTATCAGCACAGTGCAACATGTGCATCTCAGTGGGGCAGAGGAGCAGGCTACTTGTCGTCCGCTGCACAATGGGTCCCTGTCGATCACATGTAGCAATGAGCACATAATATGTTCAGAAAAAATATGTGCCATATTGTCAGACGGCTGCCTAGGGTGAGAACCTTACACAATCTTGACGATGCATATATTCATGATTTTTGCAAGGTATTGTGGGTAATGTAGTTCATTCACTCCCAAACACAGCTGAAGACAATAATTTAGTTGTGAAACCAGTGGTAAAGCCAATAAAATACTTCTTTTATTGATGGGGTTTAATTCACCCAGCACAAGTATGCTTGGTAGCATATAAATGAGGTTACTTGCTTGCAGTGTTTAAATTGATAACAAAGTCACAAATCAAATCAGGAAAACAACCTTCAACTTGTCAGGCAATTAGCTAATGTTTTCTTAGCAAATAATTACCAAATGAAAAGGCACAAAGAAATGAATAAACTTTGCTGGTTAGGTTAACTTCTGCTTATTTTCCACACAGATCCTGCAGTGATTCTCTCCTTGCTCACACACACAATTAGGTGCAGCTTTAATTGCTATCCATTGTCCAGCTGAAACCCTTTAGCTGAATGGCTGATATGGTGTGAACCCAAATCCTGCTTTAGGAGCTGTTCTTAGTGGAATAAAGAACAAAGTTAGGTTTCTTTGTGATGGCTGATGTGTTTGCTCACAGAAAGCTAGCAATAGCATTTGGATAGTCCATGTAATCAATAGGTTCATCTGCTGTAATTTCCCCTTCATCAATAAGCATAGGGTCACTATCATACATTGGCACAGATGAGTTTTTCAATAGGGAACTATCAAGAGAATGCTTATTCCCCTGCTGCCATTCACTATTATAGATAGGGTCTGGATCAGGGTTTCATACCTGAGCCTCCCTTGCTGCCATAGTTCCTCTCTGTATAGCCTGGCCAGTATGTAATCCAGTTCTTATGTCCAGCCTTCCAATCTTGATCCCTGGACACTGGATCTTCCCTCACATACCTTCTGCTGGCATAGGTCTTAAAGTCCCTTCCACGTGCAGTCTTCTCTCACAGGTAGCCACTGGGGATTCCTATCTCTGCCACTCCATTCCTCTGGCTGACTCCAGTCCAATGGTCTCTGCTGGCTCTTGGAATACCTCCCAGTGTAGATACTGCCTTGGACTCTCCTAGACCTCTCAATGGCCTTTCTTCTTCTCTTCCTTCCAGAGGGTTTCTTTCCTTCTCTATCCGTTTGGCTTGGCTTCTGCTTCTCGAGGTGATGCTTGAACCTGTAGCTGGGCTGGAGCTTTTAGCTGTTATCTGTAGAATAAGCTCTATTCTTATTCTGTCTTAATGTGTGCTCCTCCCTAACATAGCGCAGCTGTGCTGAATCAGGCCCTGCCCTTTGAGATGAGTGCTTAGGGATTACCTCATAGCTCTCTTGATTGAACACACGTTTTCTCACTTCAGCCCCCTCATGTCTGCTGGAAAACTGGTGCATTCTTGGTCTGGTAGTCTTTTATGTGAATACTCTGTTTTCTTGCTTCTACCAGAACTGACAGGTTGCTTGTTCAGAGTCACAGCATCTTTTCTATAGCTCCTATCTGAGCTATGATAAGCTTCCTTATCACATACCCCCCTGCGTAAGTTATTACGGACTGGTTTTACTGGTGAAACTGCTTTCCTACAGTCCGTAATACTACGAGAGTGTTATCTTCTTGAAGCTCACTTACTTCCTGACTGGGTTCAGGGTCATTATTTACAGGCCTCCTCTCCTTCCAAGACTTAAGTACATTAATATGGTAGGTCTGCCTACGCCCTCTTGCATTTTCTACCATATACGACACTGGGCTCACTTGTTTAACAACCTTCCATGGCCCTTTCCACTGTACCTCAAATTTTGGAGCAGTTCCTGCTATTTGAACCAAAACCTTTTCACCAATGCTTAATTGGCGGCTTTTGGCCTTTCTATCATACACCCTTTTCTGGCGAACTTGACTGTCCTGCAGGTTCCTCTCAGCAACCTGCGACGTCCTTTTCAAACGTGCTCTCCAGTCACGTAGAAACAGTGGCACATCCTGACTTCCTGGTTCAGGATCAAACCATTGTTCCCTCAAAAATATCCAACAAACCCCGTGGAGCCCTACCATACATCAACTCATATGGAGTTACACCTAGGGACACTTGAATTCTTTCCCTGCAGGCCATATAAGGCAAAGGGTAATAACATATCCCATTCTTTTACCTCTCCTGCTAACCCCCTTCTCAACATTTGTTTGAGAGTTTGGTTGAATCTCTCCACCAAACCATTTGATTGTGGATGGTAGGCTGAGGTTTTCAAGTGACGAATGCCAAAGGCATCCCAGACCTGGGCCAAATATTTGGATACAAAATTGGACCCTCGGTCAGTCAACACCTCTCTTGGGAATCCCACTTCACAAAACAATTTTACTAGCTCTAAAGCTATTGTTTTTGCAGAAACATTCCTCAATGGTATGGCCCAGGGAAACCTTGTTGCCTGATCTACCATAACTAGGATGTATTGGAAACCTCGGGGCGTTTTGACTAATGGGCCTACAATATACATGGCAATGCGACCAATTGGGTCTGTGATAATTGGGCATGGGATCAATGGCACCACCGTGGGTGAGCCACTGTAACTCGCTGACACGCTGGACATGCAGCACAAACTGGGCAGTTTCTTTGAAGATACCTGGCCAGTAAAAACGCACAAGTATTTGATCCAGCGTTCCTTGCATACCTTTATGACCTCCCACTGGATGATCATGTGCTAGTCTAAGTACTAGCCCTTTGAAAGTTGTGGGTACCACCAATTGTTTACGAATGGTACCATTTCTGGGGTCCTGACTCTCTCTATATAATATGTCATTATCTAGTCTGAATCTGGCAATTCCTCCCTGACCTCCTGAGCATAACTAAAACCTCGGGTGAGAGCTTGATCAGCTCGCTGCTCTTGTGGAAAGTTAGGAAACTTTGCCACCAACTCAGCTGGCACCCAGGGTAAACTTTGACCAGCTAATATCTCAGCCCTACCCTGTGCTCTGCAAAGTCTCTCACGCCTCTTTTGTGCTTTCAACTTTCTTATTTTACCAGATGATGGGGTTATTAAATCATCATGAGAGGGTAAATCTCCTAATAACTCTGCCTGCTCCCCCTCCTCCTTCTGCTGGCTCTCTAACTTAGCCTGCGAGCGGGTGGATACAAGGCCCCTCTTATTACCCATAGTTTGGCCTTCTGGAAGCTTAACCATCTTTTTAGCTAGGGACTGAGGACTTCCAAAGAAAGGCCCGGGAGCTATTTCCATTAAACCTTCTCCCTCCTTCTTTCCTAGCCCTTTCACTAGGCCCTGCTTAAATCTTGGCCAGTCCTTTCCTAGAACCAAATCAAAGGGTAGCCTAGGCACTACTGCTAATAGGACTTCCTCTTGTTCCCCCAGGCACTTAACCTCTAGCCTATAGGTGGGATATGATGATGCAGCAGCACCATGAATGCATCTGATGTGAACTTGGCTTTCAGGGTTCTAGGCACAAATCCTTCTTGGGCCTCTATCCTCTTCCAAAGCCTTTTTGACATCATACTCTGGTCTGCCCCAGAGTCTAATAAAGCATTTGTGGTAATTCCTTGCACATCAACCATCAAAAGAAATCCTTCCTTGGGCTGTTTTAAATCCAGACCCATTAAACTAGTGTGTGTCTGGCATCTCTTCTCTAAATGTCCCAATTTTCCACACTTGAAACATTTCTTTCTATTCCACTGTGTCATCTGGTTGGATACAGTACATTCATTTTCAGAAACATTCTTAATTATTCTCTTTTCTGATACAGCACATCTAGCCTCAGCATCCATCCTTAGAGGGCCACCCCATTCTATGGCAAGCCTGCGTGGCTTCCAAGAATCTCTCGGCTAGCATGGTTGCCTCTCCAAGATTTTGGCAATTTTGTTGTATAAGAAAAGTATGCAAATCCTTAGGTACCCCAAGCATAAATTGTTCCAGCATTATAATATCTAATAACATTTCTACTGTCTTTTGCTCAGGCTCCAACCATTTTACAGCTAAACTTCTGATTCTCTGACTCAGAGCCCTGGGTGTCTCACCCACTCTCAATGTAACAGCTCTAAACATTCGCCTATACTCTGAAATAGACAACCCTAGGCGATCTCTAATAGCTGCCTTTACATCCTTATAATTCAAAGCCTGGGCTGCTGGCATTGCTCTGTAAGCTGCAAGTGCCTCTCCAGTTAATGAGGCTGCCAGCCTTACTGCCCACTGGTCTCTGGCCATGCTAAAGCCTGTGCCACTCTTTCAAAAGACTCTAGAAAATCATCAACATTATCATCTGGAGTTAATTTCCCAAAACTAAATGCCCCAATCCCTTGATTGAGTCCCACATTGTCCACATGTGTGTACCAGTACTAACTGCTGGTCTTGCATCTGTTCCACTTTGGCTCTGCAGCTAACTACAGCTTGCACCAGATCAAGCACTGGCTTCTGCTGTTCCATTAAAGGCCTTCATAGCAGTGTCCTGGGCCTGCTGTGATAGGCTCCTGCTGCCTGCTAAATTGGGCTGCCATCCAGCTAGTCATCTCCCTCAGATCCATCTTGATCCCTGGAAGAAATAAAGAAAAAAAAACCAACGTGCACCACCTTCCAACCAGGTGTGTTTTTTTTTCAAAATTTTTTTTTTTCAATTACCCCCTGTGCTTACACACATCCACCACTAGACATGCCCAGGTACATATTACCTTGTCTCATTGATGAATCCAGCTCTGCACACGGTCTTTTCCTCTTGGGACGCTTCCTGGAACAACCACTTCTCCTCCAAAGTGCAGTTGAGGGAAAAATCTTCTTTCAGCTTTAAACTTGAATTTTATTTGTAATCCACAGCAAGTAAATCCTCTGGGTGCAAAAGCAATCCGAAAAAACTACGCCATTTGTCAGACGGCTGCCTAGGGTGAGAACCTTACACAATCTTGACGATGCATATATTCATATGATTCTTGCAAGGTATTGTGGGTAATGTAGTTCATTCACGCCAAACACAGCTGAAGACAATAATTTAGTTGTGAAACCAGTGGTAAAGCCAATAAAATACTTCTTTTATTGATGGGGTTTAATTCACCCAGCACAAGTATGCTTGGTAGCATATAATGAGGTTACTTGCTTGCAGTGTTTAAATTGATAACATAAAGTCACAAATCAAATCAGGAAAACAACCTTCAACTTGTCAGGCAATTAGCTAATGTTTTCTTAGCAAATAATTACCAATGAAAAGGCACAAAGAAATGAATAAACTTTGCTGGTTAGGTTAACTTCTGCTTATTTTCCACACAGATCCTGCAGTGATTCTCTCCTTGCTCACACACACAATTAGGTGCAGCTTTACTTGCTATCCATTGTCCAGCTGAAACCCTTTAGCTGAATGGCTGATACGGTTGTGAACCCAAATCCTGCTTAGGAGCTGTTCTTAGTGGAATAAAGAACAAAGTTAGGTTTCTTTGTGATGGCTGATGTGTTTGCTCACAGAAAGCTAGCAATAGCATTTGGATAGTCCATGTAATCAATAGGTTCATCTGCTGTAATTTCCCCTTCATCAATAAGCATAGGGTCACTATCATACATTGGCACAGATGAGTTTTTCAATAGGGAACTATCAAGAGAATGCTTATTCCCCCTGCTGCCATTCACTGTTATAGATAGGTATGAACCCTGATCCAGACCCTGAGCCTCCCTTGCTGCCATAAGTTTCCTCTCTGTATAGCCTGGCCAGTATGTAATCCAGTTTCTTATGTCCAGCCTTCCAATCTTGATCCCTGGACACTGGATCTTCCCTCACATACCTTCTGCTGGCATAGGTCTTAAAGTCCCTTCCACGTGCAGTCTTCTCTCTCACAGGTAGCCACTGGGGATTCCTATCTCTGCCACTTCCATTCCTCTGGCTGACTCCAGTCCAATGGTCTCTGCTGGCTCTTGGAATACCTCCCAGTGTAGATACTGCCTTGGACTCTCCTAGACCTCTCAATGGCCTTTCTTCTCTTTCCTCCTTCCAGAGGGTTTCTTCCTTCTCTATATCCGTTTGGCTTGGCTTCTTCTGCTTCTCGAGGTGATGCTTGAACCTGTAGCTGGGCTGGAGCTTGTAGCTGTTATCTGTAGAATAAGCTCTATTCTTATTCTGTCTTAATGTGTGCTCCTCCCTAACATAGCGCAGCTGTGCTGAATCAGGCCCTGCCCTTTGAGATGAGTGCTTAGGGATTACCTTCATAGCTCTCTTGATTGAACACACGTTTTCCTCTCACTTCAGCCCCCCTCATGGCTGCTGGAAACCTGGTACATTCTGGGACTGGTAGTCTTTTATGTGAAAACTCTGTTTTCCTTACTTCTACCAGAACTGACAGGTTGCTTGTTCAGAGTCACATCATCTTTCTATAGCTCCTACCTGAGCTATGATAAGCTTCCTTATCACAATATTCCTATCCAACGCAGACATACAGTGTATGCCCAAATCAGGTGTAAGGGTGTGGGCATCCACAGACATGTGTGTACATATGTGGCATAGATGCCGAAATGGAGGGGATGGTGAAACATGTGGAATTGAAACATGACCAGAAACATGGCAAACATGCAATCTGTGCTCTGACAAACCACACACATGTGGCGCAGGAAAAGCTACATGGTGTGGACACAGACGTATGGGATGGTGTAGTGGGTACTGTATGCAGGACAAATGCGCCAACCCAACACATCATGTCTGTGGTGTCTGTAGCACACACGTAACCTATGTGGTATGCTTAAACATAGGTGTTCTCTCTCTGATTTTTCACAATCCAGGTGACTACAGTGAAATGGTGGCTGAGGAGGAGGAGGAGGCGCAGGAGGGGGAGGATGTGTTGGAGGAGGAGGAGCAGGTGGACATCCCAATCCCAATTCCAATGAGTCTGTTCGAGGCAGAACCTGCAGTCTCAGGGGGCAGCATAAGTGCAGGTGCGGAGTCCCTGGACCAACCCGTACACACTAGATCACCACTGGGTGCTGCAGCAATCGAGCACACGCAACAACCCAGCCTGTCCGTAGACACAGCTACATCTGTCCCAGAGATGATGATGGCGGAGATGAGGGCCTATGGTGCATCAACACATCGCGATGCTGACGGTGGGTAAAAAAAGGACTGTCACAACCACAACACAAGCAGCACTACTTCTGTATTCTGTTTTGGTTTTCTTTTTTTGTTGTGCCTGGATGGTTGTGCTATCTTTTAACTTTCCACAATGTTACATGTTTGGGTCATTTAATATGGGACATGTGCTCCAAAAATGGTTTTGCCGCTATAGGAAATGAGGTTAGTCATGTTAGAAAATCACAACAGCGTCAAGGTCAGGTGGAGACACACAGATGAGAACCTAAGAGCAATGGTGTGTATCGCGGATGCAGGGCAAGGTTATCAAGTTAATTACGCCGGAATGCAGATATTGGCCTGACACCAGTATGCCTCTTTTGCAGGACATTCACATGTCTTTGTAAACAACAGTATGACAACTAACCCATAGTCATATCCAAAACAAAGACCTATATATAAGTCGAATGGTAATCCCCTCCTCCAGTGAATGTGAGACGCTCACAAAGCGCACGCATTAATACTCCCACAGTCTGGCTCTCGAGTTAAGAAGCAAATAGCATATTGGCAGGCGAGCTAATCAAATGGGTAAGGTCACCCATATACAAGGAGTCCCAGAGGTGTACTCACCGGCATACAACACAACAAAAGGAAATTACATCTGTGTTGGTGTGGGGAAAGCACATAGTGCTATTTTCCAGGACCGTTCAAAACTAACATAGACTGACTTTCACCACAGACAGAGCTCACACAACATGTCCCCTGTTCAGTAACCACCACCAAACCATCAACCAAATTCGCAATTCCGTTGTTGAAGCAAATACATCCAGTCTGATTGGCGGGCCTATGTGTCATTAGTCTGTGATGGTCCACATTTGATCATAGGTGGCTAACGTGAACTATAGGTGTTTGTATGTAACCATAACGGTTGGGTACATGATGAGTATAGACACATGCATATTAATGACATATGGTTAAAAAACAGGACTATAACCCTAACCCACTTGTGCACTGCACTGCAAAACACAATACAACAGAACAGGATGACCTCTACAGAATCTGTCACATGTAGAGACAATATCATACAGCACTGTATTCCTGACCCCAATACCAATTGCATTCAAGATATCCCCATACACCACCTAGCACAAAACAACAACACTGACAATATCAGGCAGGCAGTGACATTATGCGAGAACGTACTTGTGAATGGTAGCAATTGTCATATTGTGCAGTTCTGAGTGACCGAACTCAAATTATCCTCATTTGCCTTTCAAAAATAGGCAACCATAACAACATCATACAACCAGCTACCAAACCTCACATTTGACATTTAAGACAGACATTAAAAGCACTCCGATGACCAAAAAGGCAACCATCGGAATGAGAGGGCCAACAGTGTAGAAGGTAACATGTGAATGAGATCTGAGGTGGCAATAATGAGATCTATTGATCAATGCAGTACAGATCGACACATACATATGTCTTCTTGCACAATACACAGTAAACAACATAATGTCTGTAATGTTATGGTAAAACCTCCATATGTCCTATTAAAATATATGAAAAAAACCGTGTCACTCCTGACATATTTTGTCATGCTTTTTCAAGTTGTCAATTGGGGCTGCCCCCCCCCCCCAGTTCACAGTCAGCAGGACGTGCATGAGGTGGTGCTCACATTAGGCAGCATCGTCAGCTATGTTGAGTTGGCAGAACTGGCTCAAAAATATGGTTCTGTCTCTTTCCGATACATTTACCTGATTCCTGAACATACCCAGCATCTCCGCAGTTGTGTTGTCGGCCGCACGTCCGCTCACAGTTGCTCAAGTGGGCTCAATCATGGCCTTCCTCAAATCACACATAACCTCAACAGGAACAGGTAGAGTGGTAGATGTATCACCCCTCCCACACATACACATCTAAAGCCATCTCTGGCTCTCAAAGTGTCCAGGGGGCAGCGCATCAGCATTCTGTTCATCTCGCCACATCGACTTCCTTGGTCAGTTCCTGACTCACCCAGCATTCCAATTCAGTGCATTCGCTTGCAAACACGGCAATATTTGCTTACTAAACACGAAGGGGGAGAAGAACTCAGTCAGCCATTAACATATTGGAAACCCCGCTCATTCAGCCAATATTTAAGTCTAATGTCCTCCATCAACGCATACATAGTCGTGTCCCATAACCAAACAAAACCACCCATGCCCATGTCTAAACCTACGTCAACATCACACACGGTGATGGTAAGGGTTCATATTATACAACATCCATGATGCTATCAAACAGTGCCACTCACACAAGCATCGTATTGTAACCTCAAAAGCCACACCAGACAATGTAAGACACAACATCCCCAAACATCTCATGTGGCAGGCCTATCTCTGAAACCCCAATATCCCTTACAGGCAGTGTCGAGACATGTGGCCGTGCATTCGCACATCGCATTAGTCGGCTCCAAACTCCCATAGACTCCATTAAGGGTAAACTGAGCACAACACAAATGCCATCCTATCGCTCGTAAACCCATAATTGGAACACATATTGTGTTGAGAACCTCAGACACAAGCAACATCCCTCTACGCATGTCACTCCGCCCTCACCCCTCCCACAACCCTATTGGCTCTGTGATGAATTGACAATTTGGCATCTGTTGGTAATTTTTGCGCATGTTGTTGCACACCAGTAGCAGTATCTGGGGGTGTGGTGGGGGGGGGGGGAAATCAACGCCGCATTCACTGCTGGGCTAGGTCCGCATCTGGAGGGCCATAAGGAGTTTTGCAGGTCTCAGAAACATAGTTTTTGCATTGGGTCCTCATTCTAAGACAATGTTGTGTATAAATGTCCCTACTATCGCATCGGCACCTCTGTGTGGCTAACAGAGCCTAGGCAAATTTATCAAATGCGCTCGATGTGTCCTATAGGCATAAACGGAAGGGGAAGAGGACACTCTGCCATTCTGACAAGCTCCATCTCAGTCATTGCTGAGGTAATAACACTACATTGGGAGATCCCTGCAGCGGGCAAACCATTTCTGTCATTGGTGGGCCACGTCATCGGGGTGAGGTGGGTATGGTCAAATGCATCTGGCAGGGATTTGTGGGGACAAAAGTGTCCCATGCGTCGGTGACACCTGAGTATGGGCGTGTCCTTGTGCAAAATAGATAAGTGATCTACTGTATGGCTTAACACTGTTTGGAACTCTCTACACATCAACACATATGTCCTGAGAAATGCCTATGTTGAGATGTGAAAGGACTAGACAACACAACAGCCCCACCCCTCATGCCTACTGGACATCCGAAATCAGACCCTGTCATCTCAGGCTCGGCTCTCACTGCCCTTCAACAGTTAGTACCACTAGCTGGGTATGTCCCATCATGCCCCGTCAATTGTTTCCCTTGGTATGGTCCCCGCTATGGTGGGGCCCTCTCGTGACTCTAGCAGCTTTGTCTCACACCTCTCCATATTTGGTCTTCCGTGACCTAATATATGATCTCCCACAAACCGCCCTCTGTGCTTACATACAAGGTTTGTTTGAAAAAAAACCCACAGTCTGCACATATGTGCTGCAGCACTGGGGCACGTGTGGCAACGTCGAGCTGTCATATCCCTCGTCCTTACATTATTGGCATCCCAGGGGGGGAAGCAGATTGTGCAAAACTATATCCTGTAACCGATGAGCAATTGTTTTAATCACTCCAGTCTGTGGTGCTCACTGTTGCTGGCGTGTTCGGCCTACGGGTAATACCTTCCACTGTCCCTCCCCCTATATGCTGTTAATCACAGTTGATGTGTGTGTGCTGGCATGCTCCACCTCCCCTACATCAATGGAAAGGTGATAGTTATCATTGCATAATCCTGTTGTGATATCTGTTAGTATTTGGGTGTGTATGCATGCATCCTGTAGTATTTGTGGTTTTGGCCTCCCCCATCCAGGTCCTGTAAAGTTGTGCGTTGAGGGTTTGTGATACCTCTAACACTAGTGTTTAAGTCTGTATGTTGACTCTATCTCTGTTAAAAATTGGACTCTGCCCTATCACATATTCAATAGTGTTGGATGTGGCATGACATGTTTGTGTAATACGGTGTATTAGTGGAGAGGTATGTCATTGACGCCACCCTATATGTCCCATGTCAGCAGGCATCGTACGCGTTCTGGATGCGAGGATCCGCCGTTGCAGCTGCAGGCAGAACACAAGGGAGGTGTGTGGCTGTGCTGCGCCCAGTCCGGTGCGGAGGTACGAGCCATGCCAACTCCACAAGACGGATATGTGAAGCCCTTGAGGGCATACTAGATGTGATAGCGGAGCAGCTGCACACTGCACCATCCACGGCATCACTCGACCACCACCACCGGTTCCTGAGGTGGCCATTGACTCCACGATGTAGGAGGGGGCCAACGTGGCAGGCGTGGCATACGCATGTCGGGCTTCTAACTAGTATGTTGTCATCCGTTGTGTAAACTTGCTCTGGGTTTCAAAGCCTGTCTCGGGTGCAATGATCATTTGTCAGCATTTATGTTCTATATTTCAGCCTGGGTTTGGAGATGTTTGTAAGTGTTATATTTGAAAAGGTCTCAGAGGTTATGACACTCCTATGTTCGATGGTGTGTCCTCATACACGGCAGGGATGGAAATCACAGCAATTAATTATTGACATGTTTGATATAATCTAACCATTGATATGGACTTAAAAGCTGTGACAATACACCGCTGGCATTAAATACATAGCACTGTGTGGGCTCAGTGACTGTCGCATGTGGTCCCGTGTGTCTCTACGACATGGCGGTGGGGGATGGCCGTAGACTATCTTACTTGGCAGCCGTCCCCGTGGCTCGCATGTCTACCCTTGGGGCCACAGGCAGCTACTATGTTTATGATGCTTACATATGCAAGTTTTCCGGATGCACATCGTGTCATCACAGTCATGATGAGCTGCACTGGCACAGTGTGCACACACATCCATGGCAACACAGGGAGACTAGTGTTGACATCGCCTGTGTCTTTGCCATATACATCAATGTGTCCAACGGCCCTATGCATACACGTCTAATTGGTGGCGATATATTTAACCCTTGCCGTGCCTAGTTTTTAATGATGCACATTCCGTCCACCCCACCATGGTGCTGCATGTGACAGTGGCAGGGCTTCGCAACAAGAATCATTTTGGTTGGTTAGCATATGTTCCCATATGTGGTTCTATGTATTCGCTACAGTGTGAGTTGTGTGACTCTGGGGACTAGTGCTACGTTGTAACATCTGA
>CM066051.1:13738328-13901062 GCA_033557465.1 Ichthyophis bannanicus
AATCAAAATATAAACATAAATACATAAAAACACCAAAGCAGGGCAGGAAAGGAAAACCTAGGAGGAGGTTGATAACTAAGACAAAACTAATGTATGTATACAGAAATGGAAACTATTACTCACAATAAACGCACCGTCAGTGTGTTCACCTTTAAAGTGATCCTGTGTTCTATTTAAATAATGACAAAACCAAGACACATTAGTATGTATGATAGTATTAAAATATCTATCTATGATAACGTCATTTTAGTCAAAAAAGGTATATGTTTATATTAGGGGTCACGTTAGATACCAGAATTACTCTAAAAAAAAAACGTAGATAGAAAACTAAGGGGTCTGTTTTACTAAGACCCCGGTAAAGTGCGGGCCACGGAAGAGTGCGGGGGTGCCCATCTAAGGAGTGGGCGTTTCGCGTTGAAGAGAGGAAATGCTTGATGGCATATGCGGTAAGGTGCGGGCTGCCCATATGCGGCCCCGCACATTAAGCGCATGAGGTGGGCTGCACGGGAGGAATAAGTGGATTGCGGATGTGCAATCAATCTGTTAACCGTTTTATGCAAAGTTTTACAGCACACATGTTTAGCCCACTAACCATATGGTGTCAAGGGTTTTCAGTGGTTCAATCCACCACACAGTGCACCTGCAGATAGCTGTCTGAGGCGAAATCTTAGGAGGCAGAGAAATAAGGGGTGGCATAAGGCGTTGCGCTGATGGGCCTAAAGCGGCGCGCCCGATGATTGTTTTTGGAGGCCTGTGAATCCCTTGGGCGGTATAAGTGGCACCATTGGATGAAAGTAAGAAGAAATGAGCCACCGCAAACATATGGTGAGAACAATGACACAAGGTGCAGGGAGCATGGGTTCGAGCCAGACCACAGGGCCCACTGAAGGAAGCTGGCTGTGGGCATTTTCGAGAGGTACACAACAGTTATGGGCGTCCTAAGGCGGTTGCGCTGCTGGGACTAAAGCGGCGCCCGCTTTTTTTTTTTTTTTTTTTTTTTTGCGCTGTTTTGGAAGGCCTTGTGAGAATCTTGGGAGGGTATAAGTGGCACATTGCTATGAAAAGCAGAAGAAATGAGCCACCAGCCAACATAGGTTGCGCAACACTGACCAAAGGTGCAGGGAGCATGGGTTCGATCCCCCACAGTGTCTATTCCCACTGAAGGAAGCGGGTCATGTTGCGTTATTTTAAAAAAGTTATGGGTGGCATAAGAGCATTGCGATGCTGGGCATAAGGGTGTGTGCTAATAGTTTTGGAAGCATAATAATGTTCGGGAGCCATATGGTGGTACGCTGATGTGCAAGCCCCAACGAACACCAGAATACACTTCGCACATGCGGTACAGGGACCCTGCAGTAGGCAGCGTTAGTGGGAGGCAAATCCCAAGCATTGTAGCCAAATGTAAATGGCTTGTTGAGTGTTTACCTGCTCGGGATAATATTGCTTTTGGAGGGCACATGCTCGTATATCTGTGCAATTACCAAGTCAAGAACATGGACTTTCACAGCATCTGAGTAAAAATACCATGCACCTGAAGTTACCTCACATGACACTTTTGTTTGATAAAAATGGATTGTACGCCCTGGCACAGTACCATGTTGTTGAAAAGCGTGGGCTGATGCGGGCGCCATGTAGGGTGCCCGATGAGGCAGGTAAAGGTCACAGCAACTGTTTCTGATAGGCTACCACTGGGCCTTGTGATGTATGGAAATGCGTTAAGTTCGGTGTGCTGGACCCAGGTCTGACATCCTTGTTTTAGTAGTGAGGGGCTGTAGCCAGCCCCTGGTGGATGATATCAAAAACAGGAGTGCAGAGTAAATGTAATTGTAAATCAGCTTGCCTGGGTCTGTCTGCAGCCCCCTCCCACCCCTCCTTGCTAAATCATCAATGTCAGACCTGCGTCTGCCATTAATGATTTAGCTATGTGGTGCTGCAGACAGGCCCCGGGGACAGATCTGAACAGGGGCTATCAGACGGGTACTATTATCTTGGAACTGCCCTAGTCGCCTTTGGACATTGAAATCCCAATATTAGCATAGGTCCATTGTACATACAAGGTATGGTGTTAAAAACCACATACTCCTATGTACTGTCTGCTAACAACTGGTTGAAGACAGTCAATGATGTTGCAGGGGTCATGGTTTACTATTTTCTGGGAATCAGGTGAGCTGCGTTATGTTCCATTTCTGGGTGCACGTGTACAGAGACATACCGTACGGCCATATAAAGAGAACTACACCCTTGTGGTCCATATCTGCATCGCCCATATTACGGTGCATCACGATGGAAAATTCATCTACATATCCCGTTAGCAAAGTAAACCCTCTAATATCTACCTGAGGCCCCATGTTCAAAAGTATGTCAATGCCAACTTAGGCACTACAGTAGGCACTCGATGCATCACATAAGCTGTCCTTGAGATCCAAAAAGTGGTTGGCAGAAAGATGCCCTTAAGGATTGTATAGGTGAAATCCAGCAATGTACTGGCAACGAAACAGCCAAAAACATGGCAACAATTGTGAATGTTAAAAGAAGTATGTTTGCCAAACACACATGTAAACATGAAACACTGCACCGGACGCAGAGAAAACATAGACAATGTTCAAACTAAAAGTACGGGACATATATAAGGTGATGGAATGCAGGGAAGATCCGCTTCAGGTCCATTGTGACAGCCATAAAAATCGGACAAAAAACATTGGTTGTGGGCCCAACGAGAATCCATGCACAGAGTGATGGCAAATGTGCCATGCTGTAATTACTGTGTGTGACAGAGGATGGGACACGATGTTGGACAGCAGAGGTGGCTGCAATGGCAGGATAAGTGAAATATCAGGATGACTGTGGAGTACAGGTGCTAGGCTGAGCACACACAGGGGAGGCAAGCAGGGCGAGCTGAAATGCATGAATATGAGGGGAGGTTCACGATGTGGGGAAGCAGCATGCACATCAGGGTAAGATGGCGCACAGCTGGCAGACAGAGGATGGACACAAGGATGTTTCACAACTCAGATGAGGGTACAATGTGGTCATTACCACACATCACCACAAATATGACACACACACGAATGAAACGCACCGATGCAGGACAAGCATACAAATCCGAGACAGCAGACAGGGAGCACACCGATTACCATCACCACAAATGGCCATGCCTAAAACGGTAGGCCACACCGCCAAAGTGAGCACATTAGCAAAAAGCTGCATACAAAAATACTGCATATCAGTACCCCAAATGCCTGCTGGGTGTCAGAACAAGCAAACCACCAAAATAAAATACTGAGCAAATGCACATGCACATCTGCTATGTACATATCTATGTCCACTCTGTATATGGCACCAGGGACACCTGCACAAACACAAGGGAATGTTCTGTAGTGAATACAGCATGTAAAACTTTAAAAAAAAACACCATGGCAGCACATGATGCTCTGTGGATCAGGTGAATAATGATGATGTGGCGGGATAAAGTTCAAACATGCAATCAGGTGTACCACACACACCACCATAATCACAGCCAAACAAAATCACTACGTGCATTGGCATGTTAAAACCATAAAGGAAGAGACCTATGTAACAACGAATATGTTAAGGGGATGCAGCACACAGGATGCACCCTGTTGTACAGTGAAAAGAGGGAAGGGTGTGTGTAGAGGTGAGGAAGCTGGTGGTACCTAATGGTGCATTTAAGCCACTGTGTCAAAGAACCAAACAATCTGAATAAAAACTCCAAAAATACAGAGTTCAAACACATTATGTAGACAATGCCACAAACTGCAAAATGAGCACACTGTAACACAAATACCCCAAAGGGTGTGTGTGTATGTCAAACCATTCATTCACAGTGATGTGCCATTATGGCTGCCCACATACACAGCTGGCACTGTGCAAGGATGTGAGCACATGTGCCACAATGTACATGACCAGTAAAGGACACATAAAGGGACAGTACGCTCAAATAGTGTAAAAGGAACATAGTGAATAGAAAAGTGGCTTTCCCCCCAAACAACCAGTGATAAATTCACATTAGCATTCCCTGTGGCGTAGGGCAAGTCTGGTAACCCTCCATCTTCATTGAAAAAATACCACATCATCTACATACAGTGACATTGACAAGAGAACAATGTACTCTGTGGGTCACAAGGAGTCAGGAACTGATAGAAAAGGCACACATTGCAGTCCAGGTCTGTCACCATGATCAATCATCAAACGGAGAAAAATGTCTGTCAAATACATATATTTATTTTGCAAACACATCACAAATACTGTAGACAGTTCCATCATAATATCAAGGCTGACCGTATCCCCTGTGAAAGTGGGAAACACCCTTAGCAGCTCACAAATCCACCTCCTACACTAAGGTTACCTTGTTAACCACACATTAAAGGCTCAAAATATAATGTGCATCAGGTGCATGCAGTGCACCCGGCAGCAGACCCCCTGCCCCCACCTGTTGTTGCTTGGCGCAAATGTGTTACCAACATATGAGTGCAGGTACATAGTAGACGCTGCATGCTGCGGACCCAACACACCTCATCTGTCCCTCAAAACATACACATCTGACCACACAGGAGTCAGACACAGATCAAAACATATCTGGGCAAATGTTTTACATGTCAATAAACATGCAATAGAAGTAATGCGGAAGCTCTCATTCTCATGCCTGATTTACGAAACAAACCAGCCACAATGTGGACAAAACCAATCATAAACATCACAATTAGCACAATGGTAACAGGTAGCACAGGCACATGAACACAGACATAATCCCAAATAAACATCCTGCAGAAACATGCACATATAACACCACAAAGAAGGTCACCCTGCCCGTTCATTTTGGGTAGACACTGTGTGGCCACATATAGCATGATACATGGAATGCACAAGTGAAAGAAGTAGAACGGTCACACACACTGCCCACACTACAAACATAATGTGGCAATGTGAGTGTCCCTAACACCATGGCATAATCTGGCCCGTTTAAATGGCAAATGGAAGGTCTGTACATATATGCACACTGTCATGTATGCACAGTAAAACAAACACACAGATGTAGCATGTGAAGAAGGACATTTTGTACAAACTTATTACAGTGAACCACACATAAGTCATAGCCCCACATGCTGTGTCTCAAAAAACACAGTCAGTCATATGCACAAGCAACAGTCACATTGGAACATGATACAGTGGATGACACACATGCCCTTAAAAACCCTTGGGTCATTGACAACATCAGTCCAAGATGTCGGTGTGCTTGAAAGCATTGTGGAGGTAAAGGCGGTATCATGTCCGGGTGGAAAGCAGGTAGACGTTGACAAGAGGAGTGCCCATCATCAGCCACATGCAAAAAACATGGCTGTTGTAAAGAAAACCAGCATCATATCGTGGGTGGCATGACACACCCTTGGGACAAAGTCCTGTAAAGCTCAACTGTGTCTGAATGTAGCACCTACACTGTCCATGCAGTTGCTGCTGCACAAGGGCGGATCAGTGTCCAAAGTCAAAATAGTATCTGCAATCCATCAGGTTAGGTTAACAGTTTAATTTCAACTCTGGCCATGCATAGTCAAGTGTCAGTGTGCAATATGGCACAGTCCCTCCAAAGTTTATGTGTGTCCGCTACATTAAGCATCACTCACTACATAGCCAGAGCATCAACATTGCGTTCGACACCTCTGTCATGGGGAAATCAGCAGGTAAAGAGTAATACTGTCCCTCGCAGTCATTTGATCCACTCTCATAGCTCAAACATCCACTGGGGAAATGTTGTGGTAAAGAGTTGCATGGTGTTCTGTCCTCCATCAGGTGGTTGGTGGTGACAACAGATGCTCTGTAAGAGATGTGTCTGGTATGTCCTCTGTGCTGTGTCAGGAGAGGATAAGTATGTTATTTTTGACCCTTTGCAAAAAGAAACACAAATGTCAGACCGTCACACCATACTAAATGCAGAATAAAGGGATGCATAGGCAGACATGACCTGATATCAATACTAAAACAAACGTTATGGCCAACATAACTAATGGTAATCACAGACAGGGGTAGCACATGGATATGGTCATGTCCATGCTCATGTCACACAAGTGTCTCACAGCTACACACAATATGCATCTGTTCATGTGAGCATAAAGGAAATCTAACATACACAGGAGACACACATGAGATCATCACCAGTTAAATACAAATGTACATATCAAAATAACAAAGGTGAAACCCACCTTGTGTTTGCAACAGGTGTATGTCATCAATCCCTTGAGCCACTAAACAGCCAGCTTAAGTCACAATGAAAGGAGACAATGTCAGCAAAAAGGTATGAATCACAAGGTCAAACCACTGTTGATGCATGTCACTATTATGTCCATATCTGAAAGGGCACCAAAGTTGCACATCAGTGCTTACTCTAAACACCAGACACATGTCTCAGCACAGCACACAACACATGCAGATAATGGTCACAAGGTAAACCCCCCTATGTATGAGTTATGACTGCTGCCAACTATGTGAAGGTGCACAGACCCCTCACAGCAGATGGAATGTACTATGTCTGATCAATCCATCATCACACATGCAACATATAAAAACAGCCACACACACGGTATGTAAAGTTCAGCGTCCCATCTGTAACACATGGCCTGTATGTGCACAGGTGGATGTCTGTAGATATAAAGACCCAGGGAACATGCTATGATACCGTTTTGTTGGCTGATAGTACATTGTTGGGGACGTTGAAAGTGGTGGTAAACTACACCAAACCACAACCTACACACACATGCATGTATGTTGTACATGTCGCATTGAGACTGTGCCAGAGGACGTGCTGAACACAAGCACATGGGGATATGAACATAGAAAGAGATGGGTTACGGAGGCACAGGTGAAATAAATGAAATAACAGCATCTGCCCAATTTGAGAAATCTCAGAAGACAGATTATTCACATGACTACAGCCACACACAATGTCTATGTAGATCGACCTACCCAAAATCACTGCATCTTCCAGGATGTAGAGTCACATGGCAATGCGTCTCAAAATCAGTATCCATACAAAGTATGTCCTGTGCATTTGGAGACACAAGAGAAGCCAACATATGTCATGGTCTACCTGTGTATCACACACTGTACCTTCATGTCCCCAACTGTCAGACCCCACAACATCACACAATGAGTGACTGCTGTCTATCACAATGTACAGATGTCTCACATGTAATAGGCATCACGGAGGTGTTGTAGGCTATCTTTATGGTGTCCGTAATCTCACTTTGTTTCGTTTCTTAACTCTCTGTCCTTTTACACACAGAGAAATAGATGTGTGTGCTACCAGCATGGTTCCACCTCATGCCAATCTCGTAATAATACCATTGACTCACCATATTGCCAACAATGACCCCTGTCCCTGTTTATTGGTGACCAGATTGTGTATGTTAACCCACTGACAATTGCTACAACACATAGGAAATATGCAGGTGGACCTCCTGTATCCACTGTTCAATTACATATCCTGCTGTGTACATCTCATACCTGCAGTAATAATGACACCTATGTGCAGATGATATGCACAAATAGTTTGCCAGATTGCCGTCATGTAGGCAACAACACACACACATGTCTGCCTGTGAGTAAACCATGATGGCTGTATGCCATCCCACTGTGTATCAATGACAATGTCAAAGCATGCATACCCTAGATGTGTAGGCATGCAAAATACTTGTCCCCTAGCTCTTTGTTTGTATGCCAACATAACCGTCACTTGCTCGTGTCTGCAATGTATTTCGTCATATAGACTCTTTTCTCCTGACCTACACACTACCCAGCCTGTAGCACATGCATGTTGTCAGATGTTGTGATAGCATCAGCGAGATATGTTATGTACACAATTAAAAACCTGTAATACCACAAGCCACTCCACATATATGGCTCAACTTGGCTACTACTACCCACTCCTTGCTGTTTTGGCCTGTTACATCTCACCATGTGTGTAGAGATGCATCACTGCTGTGACGGTATACTCTACAAAGAAAACATTTCGCAACCCCACCCCTTGATGGGGCAATGGCAGGTCACCATCCCTAAACATATCCAGGTCATGTCTACTTGTTGACCAATACATTTGGACACACTGTTGGGTTGACATTTACAGTCTTCAGACATAGTTATTACCATCCAGACATAGTTGCACTAAGCATGTGTACTCTGCTATGTATGACTTTGTGCGACACACATGATGAGAACACAAACATAGACATGTCAGAGGAGCTGAACAACCACCAAACCCACACTATTTGTTGTAATATTAACACACCCCAAAGGACAACTGGCCACAAACACGGACTACCCCCAACGTGTAAATCTCAACATATGGCAGATACTGTGCTCATACCATAGCATCTTACCAAAAACCTGCATGTGCACAACAGCTGCATCTCCCAGAAGCAGACACTAGATGGGAATGTTACCGTTCAATTTTCCAAAAAAAGGATCAACAACCACACACATCAGCAGCCAACAAATGCTGTTGTGCCCTGCCCACATTATTTGCGTCACACTCATGCCTATATGTGATGTTGGCATTGTGATTCAAATGCACATGGAGTGTGGTATCCACATTCTATCTTTACATAGACATCAAACTCACTAACCATTATGCACATAGTATAAAACATTAGTGTGGAAAGATAACTAATACGTACATGAGAAGATCTCTGCAATCAACCTCCTCCTGACCGCTGTGCCCTCCTGTGTGTCAGCACTGGCACGCTCAGGGGGGCACGTTGGATCCTCCTCCAGATCCTCATTAATCTCTGCAGGGATATCGTGCCTGAGAGCAATGTTGTGCAGGATGCAACAGGCTATCATTATCTCGGCAACAGTGCATGCTTTATATTGTAAGGCCCCGCCTGTCCTATCCAGACACCTGAAGCGGCTCTTTAACATGCCAAAGGTGCGCTCAATGACTGAGCGACTGGAGGCATGGGCCTCATTGTACCTCTGCTCTGCACGTGTCTGTGGCTGACGCACAGGAGTCAGCAGCCAGGGGCGACAGCCATATCCTGCATCACCTGCAGAAAGAAATGTTGCATGTGAATGCAGGAGTTCATGCCAAACATTACTTCCACTTGATTACACGTGAGAAAACAATGCATAACACATTCTGACTGAACGATACAACACCACAACTAGTCTGCTTGAAAAATAAAAAAACAGATGATGACAGAAAATGAGCACATGGCCTCTCGAGTACGTACACCCATCGCAAATAAAACAACACGTCCATCTATCCCTCCAGAGATTGTGTGTGTGTGTGTGTGTGTGTGTGTGTGTGTGTGTGTGTGTGTGTGTGTAACATGCATATTGTCATGCAGTTACTGTCCAGATCTGCCTCACCGCCACTGTGAGACTACAACAGCAATCCACTGATCACATAATCAAAGTGTATGTCTGAACAGTAACCCTTGAAAAACAGGCTGACAACTACATCACCGACAGCCCCCCCCCCCCAACATGTATGCAATGGAGGTATGGCACAATGTACACAATATCACCTATACACATCATGTGTAGGGTACACATATCCATACGTGTTAGTAAATCCCCATATACTGTATAGTGTTGGTGGCAAATTACTGTAATAGCCATCCTGTGCTGTATATCCATTTTGTCTGCATTCTTCGGAAGTTGTGGATGTCAAACATGCATACTGTACCCCTCATGAGTGAGGGCCAAAAACATATAAATACGCAAATTACCCTCCTGTGTAGCTGGTTGTGAAACCTGTTTGTATGCACCAACGTATTGCCCTTGCTGTACCCGTCACAAACCCATAATGTTAACATATATGAGGATGTCCAGACAGGATGATACTAACTTCTGCGCATCTACAATGCACAAAGGTACTGTAACACCTATATTGTCTTTCCACCCAGCTGTGACATAGCCAAGAAGTGTGGACACAGATATGCACACATGTTGTCACTATAGAAAAGCTCAAAAACACCCATAAGATATTGCTCTACACCCCCTCATGTTATCCTTTGCTTGCCAGGGTGACAACTGCATTACAGAGTGTGTGGGTTAAACTAAGACACACATGACACGGGTTACTTGTATGGATTATCAACAACATCAATGTTAAATGGCATACAATTAGGAGGCAACTATTAAACATCATCACAGGTGTATGTGAGGGGCAACCCCCCCCCCCCCCCCGACATGTTTGCTGTTGCCTCCAAAACACATTTTGGGGAAATCAGCAACACCAGAGCCATAAGCACAGGGGTGTCATCACATGTACACCATGTGCATGTTATGAACAGATACTGTTAGGATGCTCATGTGCAATGGTTAATGTTTGTAGTGTAAATGGACCTATAGACGGCTGTAATAGTGTAAACGTACTGCAGTCCTCTATATAACATATATCAAATATTACCTGCATGTTCTGATATCAACATGTTGCATCATATGGGACTACAAATACACACATGTTATAAAGTCATACATCGATAGGTGATCCTGACATACTCACCAGCAATACACAGTCCCCATAACGGTGATCCTCTACTTGTGTGTATACTGCCGAGTGATGCAGGATATAGGAGTCATGGGTGGACCCTGGAAACCTAGGGACCACATTCAGAATATGCAGATTTGCATCACATACAACCTGAACATTCAGGGAATGGTAGTGTTTGCGGTTACAGAATGCTACCTCCCTGTCTCTAGGCGGGACCAGGGCAACATGTGTGCAATCAATAGCTCCCATCACGTGTGGTATCCCGGCTAATGCCTCAAAGGCCTGGTTCAGGGTCCTCCATTGTTGCCTAGTGTGGGGCATGGCTATGTAATTCCCCACCCGGCTGACCATGGCACGCAAGTACCTGGTGGAGACCATCGTGAGAAGGTGGGGCGGCTCATACCACCTACTGCGGCCACAGATGACTGGAAACAGCCAGAGGCAAAGAAATGTAAAGCAGCAAGGAGCTTGACTAAACCTGGTATGGCATGGGGACCGATCAGTCAGGGGCTGGAGGTCAGGTCTTAGATCCTCATACAGCTCCCTAATAGCCCTTGTGCTCAGTCGGTAAAGGGAGATGACCTGGTCCTCTCGCATGTCCTGGAGCTGGGCCCTGGGCCTGTAGAGGCATGGCTGCCGAGCCTGCACCTCGGCACGCCTTCTGCGCCGTGCACGAACAGCAACAGCTTGGACAGCCCCCACAGCTGCAGGTCTGAGTTGCTGCGGGACTACACCCATGCCCTGTGCCACAGCTCCATGGACACCATCTCCCCTGTCCGGCAACCGCAGCATCTGCCCACTACACAGGACACATGCCTGAAGATAAATATGTGCCATTAACTCCTCCCGCACAACTACACAAACACAGTCAGACACACAGACAAATCTAACTAAGCAGTCTCCAACCTACAAACCACACAACACCATACACACACAGGATAATACAATAACTACTACAAACAACAACAACAGAATTGACAAATACACCTGTTTGGATTCACCTCCTTTCTGTCTCAAAACACACTCCTACTCTTCCTCGCCTACAACCCTCAACGTGGAGAAGCATGGCACGTTCACTTATAGGGTTTGTGTTTTTGCCCTTCCGTCTAACGCGCATGCGCATATGCTCGCATGCGTCGCTCTTGCGTCACGCACATGCGCCAACCTACGCATGGGTGTCCGCCTGTGCGTGGTGTCACGCACATGCGCATCGCCACACGCATGCGTACAACGCACACAGACGCCCATGCGGCACTCGTCAATACTAGTGTCCCAGGTCGCATGTGCGTGTGTCCGCGTACGGACACCCATGCGTAAGCGTGCACGAGGACGGCGCACGAGCGCCATACCTGCACAATTGCGCATGTGCAATGAATAAGCGTGGAAAAACCCTCTAATTAGCCTGCACACGTGGCACACGTTGAGGGTTGTTAGAGGAGTTATACAGACAGAGAGTCACAGAGAGAGCTAGAGAGACACAGCTTGTGTTGGGAGTACTGCACAGGAAGGAGTCAGATAGACAGTTACAGAGAGCAATAGGGCAAGAAGTGGTGCTGAAAGTGCTTCAGGCAAAGGAGGGAGATAGAGAGGTACATCGAATTAGAAGGGGACCGTCTGCCATAGGAGTAGGCCACACAGGACAGAGAGAATAATTGTTACCAGTATTGTTGGATTGTGTAATTTTGCCTTTTTGTCCTTAAAGGTTACCTGTGCTATTGTGTTGTGGACTCTGTGCTGTATTGTACTGCCCTGTCCCCTTTTTTGTCCGTCAGTCTTCTGTTCTGTTCAGGTGAGTCTTTTTCATTGAGAGGATCCTGTGCTGAGGAGTGAGATGGAGAGGGACAGCGCCAGAGAGGATCAGGGGGAGGGGGTGGAGGATGTGGGGCAGCAGGTTGGTGGTGAGACACCCAGGGCACACACCTCACAGCCTAGCCAGGAACAGGCAGGACCATCTGTTGGGCCACAGCAGGTAGAGTACAGGCAAACGGGCAAAAGGAAAAAGGATACCTGTGCCTGTTACACAGAGGAAGAGAGCTGTAAGGTTCAGTGACAGGGAGAACCATATTTTACTGTCACATGTGATAGAGAATTATGATGTCTTATTTGGGCGTTTGAGCAGCCACACACCAGTGGCCACCAGAATGGCAGTGCGGGAGGATGTTCGCGAGGCACTGTCTGAGGCAGGGTGTCCCCCACGTGATGTGGAAAGTCTCAAAAAAAGGTACTCAGATATTAAAAGAGGGGTACGTCAGCATATGCATGCAGAGAGACAGCATGCTATGGGCACAGGTGGCGGGGGCCCCTTTATACCAACACTCTCGCCCCTTGAACAAGAGCTGGCAACACGTTTGGGACACATCTACCTCCGTGGACTTCCTGAGGCCCTAGATACGGCACATCCTCGAGCAGGTATGTATACTAAGCGTCACCTACAGGTTCAGGTGAATTATTACTATTCCTTAGAGATCAGTCATCTGCACAGACACATACGTGTGAGCAAATCAACATCATCTTGCTATCCTAGTGGCACATGTGTGTGAAATAGCCTTCTACAACCTGTTTCTTTGTCACGTCCCTGGTCAACATAAACACTTTCTTTCGCAAACCATCCCCTACACATCTGTAACTATGAAACCCACACACACCTGTGATTACACCAACACCACACCTGTGATTGCCATCCCCTGTATGAGTGTGAGGGCCATCGATCAGGTCATATTTGTGTGTCATTGTATCAGCACAGTGCAACATGTGCATCTCAGTGGGGCAGAGGAGCAGGCTACTTGTCGTCCGCTGCACAATGGGTCCCTGTCGATCACATGTAGCAATGAGCACATAATATGTCAGAAAAAATATGTGCCATATTGTCAGACGGCTGCCTAGGGTGAGAACCTTACACAATCTTGACGATGCATATATTCATGATTTTTGCAAGGTATTGTGGGTAATGTAGTTCATTCACTCCAAACACAGCTGAAGACAATAATTTAGTTGTGAAACCAGTGGTAAAGCCAATAAAATACTTCTTTTATTGATGGGGTTTAATTCACCCAGCACAAGTATGCTTGGTAGCATATAAATGAGGTTACTTGCTTGCAGTGTTTAAATTGATAACAAAGTCACAAATCAAATCAGGAAAACAACCTTCAACTTGTCAGGCAATTAGCTAATGTTTTCTTAGCAAATAATTACCAAATGAAAAGGCACAAAGAAATGAATAAACTTTGCTGGTTAGGTTAACTTCTGCTTATTTTCCACACAGATCCTGCAGTGATTCTCTCCTTGCTCACACACACAATTAGGTGCAGCTTTAATTGCTATCCATTGTCCAGCTGAAACCCTTTAGCTGAATGGCTGATATGGTGTGAACCCAAATCCTGCTTTAGGAGCTGTTCTTAGTGGAATAAAGAACAAAGTTAGGTTTCTTTGTGATGGCTGATGTGTTTGCTCACAGAAAGCTAGCAATAGCATTTGGATAGTCCATGTAATCAATAGGTTCATCTGCTGTAATTTCCCCTTCATCAATAAGCATAGGGTCACTATCATACATTGGCACAGATGAGTTTTTCAATAGGGAACTATCAAGAGAATGCTTATTCCCCTGCTGCCATTCACTATTATAGATAGGGTCTGGATCAGGGTTCATACCTGAGCCTCCCTTGCTGCCATAGTTCCTCTCTGTATAGCCTGGCCAGTATGTAATCCAGTTCTTATGTCCAGCCTTCCAATCTTGATCCCTGGACACTGGATCTTCCCTCACATACCTTCTGCTGGCATAGGTCTTAAAGTCCCTTCCACGTGCAGTCTTCTCTCACACAGGTAGCCACTGGGGATTCCTATCTCTGCCACTCCATTCCTCTGGCTGACTCCAGTCCAATGGTCTCTGCTGGCTCTTGGAATACCTCCCAGTGTAGATACTGCCTTGGACTCTCCTAGACCTCTCAATGGCCTTTCTTCTCTTCCTTCCAGAGGGTTTCTTTCCTTCTCTATCCGTTTGGCTTGGCTTCTGCTTCTCGAGGTGATGCTTGAACCTGTAGCTGGGCTGGAGCTTTTAGCTGTTATCTGTAGAATAAGCTCTATTCTTATTCTGTCTTAATGTGTGCTCCTCCCTAACATAGCGCAGCTGTGCTGAATCAGGCCCTGCCCTTTGAGATGAGTGCTTAGGGATTACCTCATAGCTCTCTTGATTGAACACACGTTTTCTCACTTCAGCCCCCCTCATGGCTGCTGGAAACCTGGTGCATTCTGGGACTGGTAGTCTTTTATGTGAAAACTCTGTTTTCTTACTTCTACCAGAACTGACAGGTTGCTTGTTCAGAGTCACATCATCTTTTCTATAGCTCCTATCTGAGCTATGATAAGCTTCCTTATCACATACCCCCCTGCGTAAGTTATTACGGACTGGTTTTACTGGTGAAACTGCTTTCCTACAGTCCGTAATACCTACGAGAGTGTTATCTTCTTGAAGCTCACTTACTTCCTGACTGGGTTCAGGGTCATTATTTACAGGCCTCTCCTTCCAAGACTTAAGTACATTAATATGGTAGGTCTGCCTACGCCCTCTTGCATTTTCTACCATATACGACACTGGGCTCACTTGTTTAACAACCTTCCATGGCCCTTTCCACTGTACCTCAAATTTTGGAGCAGTTCCTGCTATTTGAACCAAAACCTTTTCACCAATGCTTAATTGGCGGCTTTTGGCCTTTCTATCATACCACCCTTTCTGGCGAACTTGACTGTCCTGCAGGTTCCTCTCAGCAACCTGCGACGTCCTTTTCAAACGTGCTCTCCAGTCACGTAGAAACAGTGGCACCTCCTGACTTCCTGGTTCAGGATCAAACCATTGTTCCCTCAAAATATCCAACAAACCCCGTGGAGCCCTACCATACATCAACTCATATGGAGTTACACCTAGGGACACTTGAATTCTTTCCCTGCAGGCATATAAGGCAAAGGGTAATAACATATCCCATTCTTTTACCTCTCCTGCTAACCCCCTTCTCAACATTTGTTTGAGAGTTTGGTTGAATCTCTCCACCAAACCATTTGATTGTGGATGGTAGGCTGAGGTTTTCAAGTGACGAATGCCAAAGGCATCCCAGACCTGGGCCAAATATTTGGATACAAAATTGGACCCTCGGTCAGTCAACACCTCTCTTGGGAATCCCACTTCACAAAACAATTTTACTAGCTCTAAAGCTATTGTTTTTGCAGAAACATTCCTCAATGGTATGGCCCAGGGAAACCTTGTTGCCTGATCTACCATAACTAGGATGTATTGGAAACCTCGGGGCGTTTTGACTAATGGGCCTACAATATACATGGCAATGCGACCAATTGGGTCTGTGATAATTGGCATGGGGATCAATGGCACCACCGGTGGGTGAGCCACTGTAACTCGCTGACACGCTGGACATGCAGCACAAAACTGGGCAGTTTCTTTGAAGATACCTGGCCAGTAAAAACGCACAAGTATTTGATCCAGCGTTCCTTGCATACCTTTATGACCTCCCACTGGATGATCATGTGCTAGTCTAAGTACTAGCCCTTTGAAAGTTGTGGGTACCACCAATTGTTTACGAATGGTACCATTTCTGGGGTCCTGACTCTCTCTATATAATATGTCATTATCTAGTCTGAATCTGGGCAATTCCTCCCTGACCTCCTGAGCATAACTAAAACCTCGGGTGAGAGCTTGATCAGCTCGCTGCTCTTGTGGAAAGTTAGGAAACTTTGCCACCAACTCAGCTGGCACCCAGGGTAAACTTTGACCAGCTAATATCTCAGCCCTACCCTGTGCTCTGCAAAGTCTCTCACGCCTCTTTTGTGCTTTCAACTTTCTTATTTTACCAGATGATGGGGTTATTAAATCATCATGAGAGGGTAAATCTCCTAATAACTCTGCCTGCTCCCCCTCCTCCTTCTGCTGGCTCTCTAACTTAGCCTGCGAGCGGGTGGATACAAGGCCCCTCTTATTACCCATAGTTTGGCCTTCTGGAAGCTTAACCATCTTTTTAGCTAGGGACTGAGGACTTCCAAAGAAAGGCCCGGGAGCTATTTCCATTAAACCTTCTCCCTCCTTCTTTCCTAGCCCTTTCACTAGGCCCTGCTTAAATCTTGGCCAGTCCTTTCCTAGAACCAAATCAAAGGGTAGCCTAGGCACTACTGCTAATAGGACTTCCTCTTGTTCCCCCAGGCACTTAACCTCTAGCCTATAGGTGGGATATGATGATGCAGCACCATGAATGCATCTGATGTGAACTTGGCTTTCAGGGGTTCTAGGCACAAATCCTTCTTGGGCCTCTATCCTCTTCCAAAGCCTTTTTGACATCATACTCTGGTCTGCCCCAGAGTCTAATAAAGCATTTGTGGTAATTCCTTGCACATCAACCATCAAAAGAAATCCTTCCTTGGGCTGTTTTAAATCCAGACCCATTAAACTAGTGTGTGTCTGGCATCTCTTCTCTAAATGTCCCAATTTTCCACACTTGAAACATTTCTTTCTATTCCACTGTGTCATCTGGTTGGATACAGTACATTCATTTTCAGAAACATTCTTAATTATTCTCTTTTCTGATACAGCACATCTAGCCTCAGCATCCATCCTTAGAGGGCCACCCATTCTATGGCAAGCCTGCGTGGCTTCCAAGAATCTCTCGGCTAGCATGGTTGCCTCTCCAAGATTTTGGCAATTTTGTTGTATAAGAAAAGTATGCAAATCCTTAGGTACCCCAAGCATAAATTGTTCCAGCATTATAATATCTAATAACATTTCTACTGTCTTTTGCTCAGGCTCCAACCATTTTACAGCTAAACTTCTGATTCTCTGACTCAGAGCCCTGGGTGTCTCACCCACTCTCAATGTAACAGCTCTAAACATTCGCCTATACTCTGAAATAGACAACCCTAGGCGATCTCTAATAGCTGCCTTTACATCCTTATAATTCAAAGCCTGGGCTGCTGGCATTGCTCTGTAAGCTGCAAGTGCCTCTCCAGTTAATGAGGCTGCCAGCCTTACTGCCCACTGGGTCTCTGGCCATGCTAAAGCCTGTGCCACTCTTTCAAAAGACTCTAGAAAATCATCAACATTATCATCTGGAGTTAATTTCCCAAAACTAAATGCCCCAATCCCTTGATTGAGTCCCACATTGTCCACATGTGGTGTACCAGTACTAACTGCTGGTCTTGCATCTGTTCCACTTTGGCTCTGCAGCTAACTACAGCTTGCACCAGATCAAGCACTGGCTTCTGCTGTTCCATTAAGGCCTTCATAGCAGTGTCCTGGGCCTGCTGTGATAGCTCCTGCTGCCTGCTAAATTGGGCTGCCATCCAGCTAGTCATCTCCCTCAGATCCATCTTGATCCCTGGAAGAAATAAAGAAAAAAAAACCAAAGTGCACCACCTTCCAACCAGGTGTGTTTTTTTTCAAAATTTTTTTTTTCAATTACCCCCTGTGCTTACACACATCCACCACTAGACATGCCCAGGTACATATTACCTTGTCTCAGTGATGAATCCAGCTCTGCACACGGTCTTTTCCTCTTGGGACAGCTTCCTGGAACAACCACTTCTCCTCCAAAGTGCAGTTGAGGGAAAAATCTTCTTTCAGCTTTAAACTTGAATTTTATTTGTAATCCACAGCAAGTAAATCCTCTGGGTGCAAAAGCAATCCGAAAAACTACGCCATTTGTCAGACGGCTGCCTAGGGTGAGAACCTTACACAATCTTGACGATGCATATATTCATATGATTCTTGCAAGGTATTGTGGGTAATGTAGTTCATTCACTCCAAACACAGCTGAAGACAATAATTTAGTTGTGAAACCAGTGGTAAAGCCAATAAAATACTTCTTTTATTGATGGGGTTTAATTCACCCAGCACAAGTATGCTTGGTAGCATATAAATGAGGTTACTTGCTTGCAGTGTTTAAATTGATAACATAAAGTCACAAATCAAATCAGGAAAACAACCTTCAACTTGTCAGGCAATTAGCTAATGTTTTCTTAGCAAATAATTACCAAATGAAAAGGCACAAAGAAATGAATAAACTTTGCTGGTTAGGTTAACTTCTGCTTATTTTCCACACAGATCCTGCAGTGATTCTCTCCTTGCTCACACACACAATTAGGTGCAGCTTTAATTGCTATCCATTGTCCAGCTGAAACCCTTTAGCTGAATGGCTGATACGGTGTGAACCCAAATCCTGCTTTAGGAGCTGTTCTTAGTGGAATAAAGAACAAAGTTAGGTTTCTTTGTGATGGCTGATGTGTTTGCTCACAGAAAGCTAGCAATAGCATTTGGATAGTCCATGTAATCAATAGGTTCATCTGCTGTAATTTCCCCTTCATCAATAAGCATAGGGTCACTATCATACATTGGCACAGATGAGTTTTTCAATAGGGAACTATCAAGAGAATGCTTATTCCCCTGCTGCCATTCACTGTTATAGATAGGTATGAACCCTGATCCAGACCCTGAGCCTCCCTTGCTGCCATAGTTCCTCTCTGTATAGCCTGGCCAGTATGTAATCCAGTTCTTATGTCCAGCCTTCCAATCTTGATCCCTGGACACTGGATCTTCCCTCACATACCTTCTGCTGGCATAGGTCTTAAAGTCCCTTCCACGTGCAGTCTTCTCTCTCACAGGTAGCCACTGGGGATTCCTATCTCTGCCACTCCATTCCTCTGGCTGACTCCAGTCCAATGGTCTCTGCTGGCTCTTGGAATACCTCCCAGTGTAGATACTGCCTTGGACTCTCCTAGACCTCTCAATGGCCTTTCTTCTCTTCCTTCCAGAGGGTTTCTTTCCTTCTCTATCCGTTTGGCTTGGCTTCTGCTTCTCGAGGTGATGCTTGAACCTGTAGCTGGGCTGGAGCTTGTAGCTGTTATCTGTAGAATAAGCTCTATTCTTATTCTGTCTTAATGTGTGCTCCTCCCTAACATAGCGCAGCTGTGCTGAATCAGGCCCTGCCCTTTGAGATGAGTGCTTAGGGATTACCTCATAGCTCTCTTGATTGAACACACGTTTTCTCACTTCAGCCCCCCTCATGGCTGCTGGAAACCTGGTACATTCTGGGACTGGTAGTCTTTTATGTGAAAACTCTGTTTTCTTACTTCTACCAGAACTGACAGGTTGCTTGTTCAGAGTCACATCATCTTTTCTATAGCTCCTACCTGAGCTATGATAAGCTTCCTTATCACAATATTCACTATCCAACGCAGACATACAGTGTATGCCAAAATCAGGTGTAAGGGTGTGGGCATCCACAGACATGTGTGTACATATGTGGCATAGATGCCGAAATGGAGGGGATGGTGAAACATGTGGAATTGAAACATGACCAGAAACATGGCAAACATGCAATCTGTGCTCTGACAAACCACACACATGTGGCGCAGGAAAAGCTACATGGTGTGGACACAGACGTATGGGATGGTGTATTGGGTACTGTATGCAGGACAAATGCGCCAACCCAACACATCATGTCTGTGGTGTCTGTAGCACACACGTAAACATATGTGGTATGCTTAAACATAGGTGTTCTCTCTCTGATTTTTCACAATCCAGGTGACTACAGTGAAATGGTGGCTGAGGAGGAGGAGGAGGCGCAGGAGGGGGAGGATGTGTTGGAGGAGGAGGAGCAGGTGGACATCCCAATCCCAATTCCAATGAGTCTGTTCGAGGCAGAACCTGCAGTCTCAGGGGGCAGCATAAGTGCAGGTGCGGAGTCCCTGGACCAACCCGTACACACTAGATCACCACTGGGTGCTGCAGCAATCGAGCACACGCAACAACCCAGCCTGTCCGTAGACACAGCTACATCTGTCCCAGAGATGATGATGGCGGAGATGAGGGCCTATGGTGCATCAACACATCGCGATGCTGACGGTGGGTAAAAAAAGGACTGTCACAACCACAACACAAGCAGCACTACTCTGTAGTTGTTGTTTGTGTGCTGGATGTTGCTACTTTACTTTACACAATGTTACATGTTTGGGTCATTTATATGGGACATGTGCTCCAAAAATGGTTTGCGCTATAGGAAATGAGGTTAGCATGTTAGAAAATCACAACAGCGTAAGGTCAGGTGAGACACACAGATGCAGACCTAAGAGCAATGGTGTGTACGGTGCAGCAGGTTATCAGTTAATTACGGGATGCAGATATTGGCCTGACACCAGTATGCCTCTTTGCAGACATTCACATGTCTTGTAAACAACAGTATGACAAATAACCCATAGTCATCCAAAACAAAGACCATATATAAGTCAATGTAACCCTCCTCAGTGATGTAACCTCACAAAGCCACCATTACCCACAGTCTGGCTCTCGAGGTAAGAAGCAAATAGCATATGCAGCGAGCTAATCAAATGGGTAAGGTCACCCATATACAAGGAGTCCCAGAGGTGTATCACGCATACACAAATTACATCTGTGTGGTGTGGGAAAGCACATAGTGCTATTTTCCAGGACCGTTCAAAACTAACATAGACTGACTTTCACACAGACAAGCTCACCAACATGTCCCCTGTCAGTAACCCCACCAAACCATCACCAAATCGCATCCGTTGTGAACAAATACATCCCAGTCTGATTGCGGGCCTATGTGTCATTAGTCTGTGATGGTCCACATTATCATAGGTGGCTAACGTGACATAGGTGTTGTATGTAACCATACAATGATGAGTATGACACATGCATATTAATGAGCATATGGTTAAAAAACAGGACTATAACCCTAACCACCTTGTGCACTGCACTGCAAAACACAATACACAGGAGGGACCTCTACAGAATCTGCACATGTAGAGACAATATCATACACACTGTATCCTGACCCCAATACCTGCATTCAGATATCCCCATACACAACCTAGCAAACAACAACACTGACAATATCACAGCAGGACATTACAGAACGTACTGGGGAATGGTAGCAATTGTCAATGTCAGTTCTGAGTGACCGAATCAAATTACCTCATTTGCCTTTCAAAATACAACCATACAACATCATACACCAGCTACCAAACCTCACTTACATTAAGACAGACATTAAAACTCGAGACCAAAAAGGCAACCATGGAATGAGAGCCAACAGTGTAGAAGGTAACATGTGAATGAGATCTGAGGTGGCAATAATGAGATCTATGATCAATCAGTACAGTGACACATACATTGTCTCTTGCACAATACACAGTAAACAACATAATGTCTGTAGTTATGGTAAACCTCCATATGTCCATTAAAATATATGAAAAACGTGTACTCTGACATATTTTGCATGCTTTTTCAAGTTGCAATTGCTCCAGTCACAGTCAGCAGGACTGTGCATGAGGTGTGCTCACTCAGCATCGTCACATGTTGAGTTGGCAGACTGGCTCAAAAATATGGTTCTGTCCATCCGAACATTTACCTGATGCCTGAACATACCCAGCATCTCCCAGTTGTTTGTCCCGCACGTCCCTCACAGTTGCTCAAGTGCTCATCATGGCCTTCTCAAATCACACATAACCTCACAGGAACAGGTATATGGTAGATGTATCACCCCTCCCACACATAACATCTAAACCTCTCTGCCTCAAAGTGTCAGGGCACCATCACATTCTGTTCATTCGCCAGCATCGACTTCCTTGCAGTTCCTGACTCACCCAGCATCCAATTCAGTGCATTCCTTGCAACAGGCAATTTGCTGAGAAACCTCAGTCAGCCATTAACATATTGGAAACCCCCCATCAGCCAATAGTTAAGCTAATGTCCCCATCAGACCATACATAGTCGTGTCCTACAACAAAACCCCATCCCATGTCAAACCTACGTCAACATCACACACGGTGATGTAAGCATAACAACATCCATGATGCTACAAACAGTGCACTCAACACAAGCATCGTATTGTAACCTCAAAAGCCACACCAGACAATGTAAGACACAACATCCCCAAACATCTCATGTGCAGGCCTATCTCTGAAACCCCAATATCCCTACAGCAGACATGGGCCTGCATTCCACAGCTCATTAGTGCTCCAAACTCCCCATAGACCATTAAGGGTACTAGCACAACACAAATGCCATCCTACGCTGTAAACCCATAATTGGAACACATATTGTGTTGGAACCCAACACAAGCAACACCCCTACGCATGTCACGCCCTCACCTCCACAACCCTATTGGCTCTGTGATGAATTGACAATTTGCACTGTGTAATTGCCATGTTGTTGCACCAGTAGCAGATTGGGGGGGGGGGGGGGGGAAACACGCCCTCACTCTGCTAGGTCCCTCTGGAGGGCCATAAGGTTTGCAGCCAGAAACATAGTTTGCATTGGGTCTCATCTAAGACAATGTTTGTATAAATGTCCTATCCATCGCACCCGTGTGTCTAACAGAGCCTAGGCAAATTATCAAATGCGCTCATGTGTCCTATACATAAACGGAAGGAAGACACTCTCCATCTACAAGTCATCTCAGTCATTGCTGAGGTAATAACACTACATTGGGAGACCTGCAGGGCAAACCATTCTGTCATTGGGGCCACGTCAGCGGGGTGAGGTGGGTATGGCAAATCATCTGCGGGATTTGGGGACAAAAGTGTCCCATGCGTGGTGACACCTGAGATGGCGGTCCTTGTGCAAATAGATAAGTGATCAATGTATGGCTTAACACTGTTTGGAACTCTCACACATCAACACATATGTCTGAGAAATGCCTATGTTGAGATGTGAAAGACTAGACAAACAACAGCCACCACCCCTCATGCCTACTGACATCCGAAACAGACCCTGTCATCTCAGGCTCTCACTGCCCTTCAACAGTTAGTACCACTAGCTGGGTATGTCCCATCATGCACCGTCATTGTTTCCCTTGGTATGGTCCACCTATGGTGGGGCCCTCTGTGACTCTAGCAGCTTGGTCCACACCCTCCATATTTGTCTCAGTGCCTAATATATGATCTCCACAAACCGCCCTCTGTGTTACACAAGGTTTGTTAAAACCCACAGGTCTCACATATGTGCTGCAGCACTGCACGTGTGAACGTCAGCTGTCATATCCCTGTCCTTACATTGCATCCCACAGATTGGCAAAACTATATCCTGTAACCATGAGCAATTGTGTTAATCACTCCAGCTGTGGTCTCACTGTTGCTGGCGTGTTCCATACCTTCCACTGTCCCTCCCTAATGCTGTTAATCACAGTTATTTGTGTGTGCTGCATGCTCCACCTCCCCTACACAATGGAAAGGTGATAGTTATCATTGCATAATCCTGTTGTGATATCTGTAGTATTTGGGTGTGTATGCACATCCTGTAGATTGTGGTTTTGGCTTCCCACATCCAGGTCCTGTAAAGTGTCGTTTAGGGTTTGGATACCTCTAACACTGTGTTAATTCTGTATGTTGACTCTATCCATGTTAAAATTGGACTCTGCCCTATCACATATTCAATAGTGTTGGATGTGCATGACATGTTTGTGTACTACGGTGTATTAGTGGAGAGGTATGTCATTGACCACCCTATATCCCATGCACAGGCATCGTACGCGTTCTGGACAGGATACGCCTTGCAGTGCAGCAGAACACAAGGGAGGTGTGTGCTGAGCTGCGCCAGTCACGTGCGGAGGTACGAGCCATGCCACTCACACGGATATGTGAAGCCCTTGAGGGCATACTAGATGTGATACGGAGAGCTGCACCTGCACCACCACCATCACCACCACCACCACCGGTTCCTGAGGTGGCCATTGACCCACGAGGGAGGAGGGGCCAACGTGGCAGGCGTGGCAGACCATGTCGCTGTTAAACTATGATGTTGTCATCAGTTGTGTAAACCTTTGTCAAAGCCTGTCTCTGGTGCAATGATCATTTGCAGCATTTATGTCTATAGTTCACCTGGGTTTGGAGATGTTTGTAAGTGTTATATTTGAAAAGCTCAGAGATGACACTCCTATGTTCATGGTGTGTCCCATACACGGCAGGGATGGAAATCACACAATTATTATTGACATGTTTGTATAACTACATTAATATGACTTAAAAGCTGTGACAATAAACAGCTGGCATTAAATACATACACTGTGTGTGTCCAGTGACTGTCCATGTGGTCCCGTGTGTATCTACGAAATGGCGGTGGGGGAGGGCCGGACTACATTACTTGCAAGCCGGTCCCGTGCTGCAGCTACCTTGCCACAGGCAGCTACTATGTTTATGATGCTTACATATGCAAGGTGTCCTGTGCATATCGTGTCATCACAGTCTGTGAGCTGCACTGGCACAGTGTGCACACACATCCATGTCAAAACAGGGGAACTATTGTTGACATCGCCTGTGTCGTTGCCATATACATCAATGTGTCCAACCCCTCATACACGGCTAATTGGTGGCATATATGTAACCCTTGCCGTGCCTAGTTTAATGATCACATTCCGTCCACCCCACCATGGTGCTGCATGTGACAGTGGCAGAGCTTCGCAACAAGAATCATTTGGTTGGTTACATATGTTGACATATGTGGTTCATGTATTCGCTAAAGTGTGAGTTGTGTGACTCTGGGACAGGTGCTACGGTGTAACATCTGACGCAAGGACCTCCAATCAGACACCTACACACATGGTCAACCACCCAAATGTACTGTGGAGGCAGTTGAGTTATCACTAGCATGTTTACCCTTCCAAACCATCTATGTCCACACAAACATCACATGCTGACATCCACAGTCCTATGCTGAGTGAGGCACACAAGCATTACATGGTGTGTTTAACATATGTTTATTAAAAACAAAATCAAAACGGGTTAACTATGTACATTTGCAGGGAAGGGGATAATACCATCACCCGCCCCCCCAAAACACACCCTCCCCGCCCCTTTCACCCACACGCCCTGAACAATGTCCCATCCCCAATCCCCCACCCCCACATGCCCCCCACCCTCCCTCGGCATGTCCAGTGATGGAAGACAGGGCAACACAGGGCACATATGTGGACGTCACTAGCACCATTACTGACGCCAGTGACGCCATTGAGGGGGTGGTTGCCGACATGGTAGATGGACCACCTCGGCTACCACCCTCTCAATGACTCCCGCCAGCCACTGCTGTGAGTGGCTCAGCTGGTGGAGCCGTTGCTCCATCGCATGCAGGGCCCCAGACAGGTTGTCCACGCATCTGCCACCACACACACACATTGTGTCAGGTGTTTGTGTGGTGGCATCTGCGTAGCCCCTGGGTGGGGCCCTGCATGGTGGAGCCAACCGTTGTGGCTGAGGGGAGCCCACAGTGCCCTGTGATGCCCTGTCCTCAACATCACTTTCCCACACCCCCTCTGGCCCCCCCTCCCACCCTGACCCCTCCCCAACATCCCCATCCCCATCCCCATCCCCAACACCCTCGCTCCCCCCTGGCACCCCCCAAATCAGCCGTTCCAGATGGCCATCTGGCCCCTGGTGGGGGACATCTGATGGAGGTGCTTCTGTCTGCGCCTCCACCACCACCTCCTCCTCCTCTTCCCCCTCCTCCGATGTTATGAGGACCACCACCTCGTCTGCATGTGGTGTAGTGGGGCGTCTCAGGAGGGGTGCGGAGGTGGTGGGCACATCCTCTGGGACATCACCATCTGTGGAAGATGACAAGCATCAGAACTGTGTTAGGTCTCACATCTAGCACGTCTACATATGCAGTGGCCACACAGGCTTTGTTGCCAATGGGACATCTGTTACTGATGTGACACTTTGAGAACACTCAGATGCAACCATTGGGGAGCTCTCACCCTGGATTCGCTGCAGGTAGTCGGCATGGTGGAGGCGCAGCTCCCTGCCCTTCTTCCGGAGATCCTCGACCTGTGGATGGTAATGGAAAGGTTGGGGGCATTAGTGAGAGGTCAACCTTCTGCTGGGTCACCCATACACACACAAAGCCGTGTGGCCAATGTTTTGCTGCTACAGCCCCACTGTTGTGTGTGTGTCTCATGTATAGCATAGTTCATCACATGTCACTGGGGATCACCATGGGCAACAGACATATGTCTTCACATGTGCATAATGTGGGGGGGGGGGGGATTGACCCTGTAGGAGCAATGGTAGGTTGCTATCTTTGTAGGCCCTAGCCCTGCTATGCAGACAACATGTGTGTTTACAACACCATAGACATGGGCAAAATCACCATCACATCTGTGGACACCTGTGGTCATGTGTTGTTTTCTGTATGTGTTGGTCAACCACAACTGCTGCGTTTATCATTGGAAGAACATCACTAATGTCCATGTGTGTAATAGGGTTGGCTTTCTCTTATGTGTTAAAATGCTGCAACAACATGTGCATGATGGTGTGGTGACATAGATCTGTTGCAGGTGGTTTTTTTTGCTTCTGACATGGTTCATGGGGATGGGGTGCTGTTACACTCATAAACATCTTCCCCTACCATATCATCTGCAGACATAGGAGACATGTGTGATGATATCTTGACCTCCAAAACTATGGGGTACATACAACCTATGTGCCATGAACAACCACATTATCTTTCTAACATACCCACCATTACATGCCGGTATTTGGCCCCCTGGGGGTGGTGTGTCCGAACACACATCATCAGCTCCATACACCTTATCAAGAGGGTGACTAACAGGACACATTACCATGGTCACTGGACTCCTGGGGATATTGAGAATGCATATAACCTGTTAGTCACACACAACCATATCCCCAGGGTGACAGATGACCCAGTGTGATGGGCTCCCTGCACTCCAGGGGATAGGGAGGGTAAAGCAAACTGTTGAAGCACACACAACCATATCTCCATGGTGCCAGATGACCCAGTGTGATGGGCTCCCTGGACCCCAGGGGATATGGAGAACAAAGGAAGCTGTAAAGGCACACACAACCATATCTCCAGGGTGATTGATACACCACTGCGATGACCTTACAGCACACCTGTGGATAAGGAGAATGTTTTGACCTTTTACATTACACAGACCAATACCACGAGGATAACAGGAAACCCACTGTGATGGGCTCTCTATTCTCCTCGGGATAGGGTGGATGTACTAAATTGTGTTGCCACACACAACCATATCCACAGGGTGACCAATAGAGCACTGTGATGAGCTCTCAGCACCCCTGGGGATAGGGAGAATGCTCTGCACCTTTACATTACACACAACAATATCTCCAGGATGACTGGGAGCACACTGTGATTGCCTATGTAGTCTGCTAATGATGGGGTTGATGTATGAAATTGCCTAGGCACACATATCATATAGTAAGGGTGACTGATAGGCCACTGTGATGATCTCTCCACACCCCTGGGGATACGGAGACTGGTTTGACCTTTTACATTACACACACCAATATCACCATGATGAATGGGAACACACTGTGATGGCCTCTCTGTTCTCCTGGTGATAGCGTGGATGTATGAAATTGTCTAGTCACACAGACCATATCTTACGGGTGACTGATAGGCCACTGTGATGAGCTCTACACACCCCTGGGGATATGGATTACGTTTTGACCTTTTAAATGACACAGACCAATAACACCAGGATGAATGGGAACACACTGTGATGGGCTGTCTAGTCTGCTGCTGATAGGGTGGATGTATGAAATGGACGAGGCACACAGACCATATCTGAGGTTTGAGTAAACGGTCACTATGATGCGCTCTTTGCACCCCAGGGGATAGGGAGAATGTTTACCACTTTTACATTAAACAGACCAAGATCACCAGGATGACTGGTAACACACAGTGATGCCCTCTGTCTTCTCGTGGGGATATGGAGGCTAATGCAAACAGTTTCAGCACACACAACAATATCCCCTGGATGACAGGTGACCCACTGTTATGGGCTCTGTCTTCTCCTGGGGATAGGGAGGCTACTGCACAGTGTTTCAGCACACACAACCATATCCCCTGGATGACAGGTGACCCACTGTTATGGGCTCGGTCTTCTCCTGGGGATAGGGAGGCTACTGCAAAGTGTTTCAGCACATAACTACATCTAGACAGGATGACAGGTGACCCACTGTGATGGGCTCTGTCTTCTCCTGGGGATAGGGAGGCTACTGCAAAGTGTTTCATCACACAACAACATCTAGCCAGGATGACAGGTGACCCAGTGTGATGGGCTCTGTCTTCTCCTGGGGATAGGGAGACTAATGCAAAGTGTTTCAGCACATAACTACATCTAGCCAGGATGACAGGTGACCCACTGTGATGGGCTCTGTCTTCTCCTGGGGATAGGGAGGCTACTGCACAGTGTTTCAGCACACACAACCATATCCCCTGGATGACAGGTGACCCACTGTTATGGGCTCTGTCGTCTCCTGGGGATAGGGAGGCTACTGGAAAGTGTTTCAGCACAAAACAACATCTAGCCAGGATGACAGGTGACCCACTGTTATGGGCTCTTTCCTCTCCTGGGGATAAGGGGGCTATTGCAAACTGTTTCAGCACACACAACCATATCCCCTGGATGACAGGTGACCCACTGTTATGGGCTCTGTCTTCTCCTGGGGATAGGGAGGCTACTGCAAAGTGTTTCAGCACAAAACAACATCTAGCCAGGATGACAGGTGACCCACTGTGATGGGCTCTGTCCTCTCCTGGGGATAGGGGGGCTAATGCAAAGTGTTTCAGCACACACAACCATATCCCCTGGATGACAGGTGACCCACTGTTATGGGCTCGGTCTTCTCCTGGGGATAGGGAGGCTACTGCAAAGTGTTTCAGCACACAACAACATCTAGCCAGGATGACAGGTGACCCACTGTGATGGGCTCTGTCTTCTCCTGGGGATAGGGAGGCTACTGTAAAGTGTTTCAGCACACACAACCATATCCCCTGGATGACAGGTGACCCACTGTTATGGGCTCTGTCTTCTCCTGGGGATAGGGAGGCTACTGCAAAGTGTTTCAGCACAAAACAACATCTAGCCAGGATGACAGGTGACCCACTGTTATGGGCTCTTTCCTCTCCTGGGGATAAGGGGGCTATTGCAAACTGTTTCAGCACACACAACCATATCCCCTGGATGACAGGTGACCCACTGTTATGGGCTCGGTCTTCTCCTGGGGATAGGGAGGCTACTGCAAAGTGTTTCAGCACACAACAACATCTAGCCAGGATGACAGGTGACCCACTGTGATGGGCTCTGTCTTCTCCTGGGGATAGGGAGGCTACTGTAAAGTGTTTCAGCACACACAACCATATCCCCTGGATGACAGGTGACCCACTGTGATGGGCTCTGTCTTCTCCTGGGGATAGGGGGGCTATTGCAAACTGTTTCAGCACACACAACCATATCCCCTGGATGACAGGTGACCCACTGTTATGGGCTCTGTCTTCTCCTGGGGATAGGGAGACTACTGCAAAGTGTTTCAGCACAAAACAACATCTAGCCAGGATGACAGGTGACCCACTGTGATAGGCTCTGTCTTCTCCTGGGGATAGGGAGGCTATTGCAAAGTGTTTGAGCACAAAACAACATCTAGCCAGGATGACAGGTGACCCACTGTGATGGGCTCTGTCCTCTCCTGGGGATAGGGGGGCTAATGCAAAGTGTTTCAGCACAAAACAACATCTAGCCAGGATGACAGGTGACCCACTGTTATGGGCTTTGTCCTCTCCTGGGGATTTGGTGGCTATTACAAACTGTTTCAGCACACACAACCATATCCCCTGGATGACAGGTGACCCACTGTTATGGGCTCTGTCTTCTCCTGGGGATAGGGAGGCTACTGCAAAGTGTTTCAGCACAAAACAACATCTAGCCAGGATGACAGGTGACCCACTGTTATGGGCTCTGTCTTCTCCTGGGGATAGGGAGGCTAATGCAATGTGTGGTGGGCCCGAGGAACAGCTTATCTTGCCTGTTGGCGATCAGCCGTGCCAGGGAGCTGTCACACGGTGTCGGTGACACAAAGATTGTGCGCCACTAGGTAGCGCTATTAAAGAACAAGGAGTCCGAGTGCAGGGTAATAAAGGCTTTTATTCCCGTTTAAAGCAAGGTTCAAATAAGAGATATGTTGATAATAGAAAACAGTCCTTTGTTTCAAAAGGTACCAATGTTCACTGGTTAATCAACTGTTACTTCACAGTTTAAAGCAGGTTTCTTCAAAGTAATATTCAACATAATAAACAATGAAAATATATTGCATTTATTCTTCTTTGGAGCATGTACACTTTGGAGCATAGGCAGTGCACCAATCACACTCCATGTCTTCAGGTAAAGGTAAGGGAATAGTGCTGGGAGAATCCACTTCCATCAAATCATCTTCCCTATACAGATTCAAAGGGCTTTCACTATCCCTGTCTATTTCAATATGGTAATCTCCAGCTTGGGAGTTTTGCTTCACATAAGCAGGGACTCTTAAAGCTGACGGTAGATTAGTGAACCAGTCTTGACTCTGGTTTCTCTTGTGAGGAATCTTTCTTTTAGGATGGCTTCTAGCAGTGCAATCATTACAGTTAAACTTTACTGTCTCATACCTTGGCTCACTGAGTAAAAACTTCCGTTGTTTGTACAACTGCTTTTCCCTCTGAACAGGCAAAACTGAGCAGTGATCTTCTAGAGATAAGCTTCTCTCAGAACCTCCCTCTCTGGTTCTTAGCTTTCTTCTCTCTATATCACAAACAGGTAGAGTATAGGAACTAGGCGTGGCAGGGCCTCTTACCTTGGAGATACTTCCACCAAACTCCCTTTGCACAACAGATTTAGTTTGGGTTTTATAACTTCCCACCTTGTGAAGTCTATTTCTGTTCCAGCTTCCAGCTTGGCTTCTTCCACAGCAATCAGGCTTATGTCCTTGACATCCTCCAGGCTTTACTGCTGTTTCACCTTCTAGTCCAGCTCCAGTTCCTTCTTCCTCTTTCTCCTCCTTCCTCAGCTCCTGCTGTTGTTTCCACTGCTTATTCCTCCATTGCACTCTTTACCATCTCCTCTGTTGCTCTTCCTCTCTCTGCTGTTTCTGCCCAGAAGCATTCTGCTCTGGTTTATGAAGAGAACCGTTACTGCTGACTTCCTGGTTCCTTTTCAGCTGTAAGTCATCAGTGAGATTAGGTTCATTAGGATCAGTGTGTCTGTTCCTGCTCCCTCTAGCTGTGTCAGGAGGTAACTGCACATCTAAAACAGGATTTCTTTTCTTAAAACCAACTTTATTAGTGACCGCATCATGACAGAGCGCAGCTCGCGTGGAGTAAAGGAGGGCTTCCTTTGCCTGGGCGCCATTTTCAGATATTGTCACCTGATTGCATGCAGCGACATTCACGCGCATGCGCCCTGCAACTGGCGCAGATTGGTGACGTTTTACGTACACATGCGCCCCGCAAATGGCGCGGTTTAGCGATGTAAAACGTCCATCTGCGCCCCGAAACGCACCGTTTAGCAACCTATGACGTCCATCTGCGCAACGAAACTGCCATAGTTTAACGACGTCATACGTGGAACTGCGCACCGCAGCTGGCCCATTTTTCCATGATTTTACAGTAAAGTACGCCACGCAACTGGTGCTGTTGCGCGACGTATTACGTACAAATGCGCACCGCAAATACACATTTCAGCGCATAGACATAAGCACATTCGCAGCACAATTTGCATATACACTGCTGTGTGTCACCTATTTGAGACACATAAGATAGTTTGTGATCATATCGTGTCTACACATTTGGGACTTGAAGTAATCAACACTTCCCCAATGTTTATTAGGCTTTCGTATGATGTGATGTACTATGGCTTTCACATTGCAATGTGTGGCACTACAACTGCAAACACAACAAGGTGTCATGGAAGCCCATCAAAGTGGGCTATCAATCACCCGGGAAATATGCTTGTGTGTGCTTGCACCATTTAATACAGCCTCCCTATCCCCATGCGTCATGAGAGGCCATCACAGTGGCATATCAGTCACCATGGTGATATGGTTGGGTGTGCTTATGGTAGACCACAGACCCTCCCTATCCACAGGAGACCACACAGCACAACAGAGTGGTCTGACAGTCATCCTGGTGATGTGGGGCTATGAGTCCCAATATAGCATGTTCAGTAGTTCATCTCAATGTGCGGCCAGCAATGATGTGACAGATGGCATAAGGGGGGGGGCCGGGGGCCGTTTCCATCTGGACAGTCTACATCCACATTAGGTTGCGTAACACACATAATGAGCTGATGGGGTTTGCCATGAGACAGACAAGCACGTTGATTTTAAGTAGGTGTTCTGACATACAGACATAGTGGCTGACGTGTGCCACATTATTTGTCAATTCTCCTTATGGTACACAAGTACTGTTTCCCTTGACACAGTCTGCCTAATCAATATAACTTGGTGGGACATTACTCTCTAATATCAGCAGTTGGTTTGTGTGTCCTTGGGTTATGGTTTTCCTTCTGACAGCAAACACACTGGGACATTGCAATAATCTTGCATGGCACATCTGATACCCTATGAGCCACTCCAGAGAGTGCAATATGAGTTGCAGTGTCCGCCACAGCACCTTCTAATGTTCCATTTCAGCCACCGTATAGGGTGCGTTTGAAGAAGGTTCAGGCTACAGCACTGAGGGTGTTGTTGTTGGCAGCAGCAAATGACGTTATATAGGAAACAAGCCTCAGAAACCCATATCACATTACTCAACTGGAGGATCAGACGCATGACTTTTGCCTCCAGACACTGTGAGGTCACAGGTGGCCCACATCTCCATAGCTCAGCGGTTGTGGAGCAGTCCTCGTTGAACCCCTTGGCCTGTCGGATAATCTGGATAGGCCTAATGACTACGCATGAGATCGCTATGCATCAGAGCTATCCTGCAACCTGAGTGTTTTGTGGCTCTATAGGTCTGGCTTTAGGGACACCTGCCTTACACCTCTGTCATTTAGGTGTGTGAGTGTGCAAAGCACAGATGACATAGACATGGAAGGCATAGATAGACTGTGTCACATACTTTGTAATTTGTCGTCACCACCATGCAGTTGTATACTGAAGAATATGTTGTTGGTGATGACAGGCAAAGATGCATGCTACACATTCTATCTGACCTTTTTGATGTCTTCAACATCAGCACCTTGGCCACTTACAATGGTTGATGACAGAGGTGTTGGCCAGGAGTGTTGACAAGCAGTCCTGGAGGGCCACACACCACTCAGCTTGACAAAAGATCGCAATTGCTTATATATATCATGCATCTTAATTTGGGCGATCATAAACACCCATCTTGCCTAGGTTTTCACGGAGGACTGGTTCAGAACCACTGCCATAGCTGCTAAAACACCCCTGGCTGCCTACAGGTGGACTACGGGCCAACACATGACCTGTTTGCTTTCTTTAACAAGTTAGGGTTAACCATACATACCCATGATGCACTGCACATGTAAATCATCAGTCTACAAATAACAGCAAGATGGTTTATGCAGCCACAAACCCACCTCAACCTGTATATAATTACTGAGCGTGTAGGTTGATGACACAGAGTTGGTATTGACTGTCACATTGTGCGGGTCACGTGCTCACCCTAAGAGTGAGAGGGGACACACAGCACCATGTCCACAGCACCTGGCTTAGGTGAGATAGGCTATGGTGTAAGTCCACATCAGTGACAGTGTTTGATGGGTAGTTGTTGTAGATGCACTGCCAAATACACTTGTGGCCATCTGTTATTTCTGTGTGATATTTAGCCCTTCAGCAATTTGCACCAACCACATTGGTCTTATGCTGTGCGGAGCCAATGCCCACATAAGTTATGTAATATGTGTGATGTCAAAATTGGGAAGACTTTTTGAGCAGGGACAACACACAGGATTTGAACTTCTGATCTTCACCTCCTGAAGGCACTGCCTGTGTGCTTTGCACCACCGTCTTGCAACAGAGACAGTGCATTCTCAGGGATATCCATGGCTGTTTGTCACACTGACCCTGTCTGTTGCACTACACAGCACCCACTTAAAAAGGGGTATGCCATGGTGTGCTGTGGACAGCTGCCACCAGTTGCCCTGCCGTCAACATGCTCACATGGCCTTATATTGGGGACTGCCTAAAACGTTTATAACGATTGACCCTCCAGGACTGCATTTGCTTGACTCTGCTGTAGGTAATGCACATGCTTATGCAGTGGCTACTGTTGAAGGAAAAATAAAAATATGGGATACAATCTGAGGTTCTCATCAGCAAATAGCCACTCTTTCATGGCTGGTTTTAGAGGGGTACAATTATGTGTACTAGTTGGCCAAGAGCCACATACAGGATTTGAACCTCTGATCTTCTGTTATTGCACACATGGTCTGGGTCCGCTGCACCAACGTTTTGCAACATATATGCTGCATTCCCAGGGGAGTCCATGACTGTACATCCAACAGGGCCTGTCTGTTGTGGTGGACGGTGACAGCATGCACACGCCTACTGTACTGTCTGTTGTGTCTTTCAGCCACTGCCCCCTCCACCACCTGTACCCCTCGGCCAACATGCAGACATGTCCTTATCTTGCAAACCCATTTAACCTGATTGCGTTTTGCCACTCCAGGAGGAAATTGGTGGGAATCGCCTGTACGTTATGCCCATTGCTATGGTTTGTGTGCGGTGTGGGGTAATATTATTGATGTTGGGACCATGCTTATGTACTCTGCAATAAAGCAGTGTCTGCACTCTCACTGTTTATTGGTGGGTAAAACTATGGGTACTGGGTTGGCTGGGTCCCCAGCTGGGATTTGAACCTGTAACCCTCTGGACCTACAGTCACTGGCTGTGTCTGCTGCACCACACTGAGGCCACATAAATGGTGCAGTGTCTGGAGATAGAAAACCTGCCCACACGAGTCTAACACCCTGCTCTGCATAATTTTACTGTGACCACATTTACCTTGTATGGGGACAGAGGTGCATAACAAAACAAAATATGTCCTCCAAATAAGGGGAGCAAAATAGGAAAAACCCCAAACAGTGCAACAGTGATATCACTGAGCAACCTGATATGCACTCCCAGGTAGGCTCCATTACATTGCTGTGCTTTAGCATGAGTCTATGGAGCATAGACCCTTCCAAACCTCATTTCTATTTTTGTGGCCTCTCCTGGGAGTGTTTGTTATTGTTGGCCATTAATAGCACTGTTGCCCAGCAACATTATATTTATCTTATAATTTGTTGTGTTCATTTTCATTTTCTATTAACGTTTGTTTTATGTGCACGTTTCACACTGCTCACGTTTTTAGGTTTCCCCGCTTTTGCTTTACATTGCTGACGGAAATGGTTTCTCTTCCCTTTAAATGCCCTCTACCGCGAGTGTTTCACTCGCGCTATTTTTTCCTTGTAAATTCGGGGCCGATAATGTGCAGGGAGCCTCTCCCCTCCCCTTCCCTGCCCATTGACCCCGTCTCTCCGCCCCTCGGGAGCCTTCCTCCGCCCTCCGTTAGCCGGTCCACGCCTCTATCGTACATTTGCGGGCCCGTACTTGAGCGGGGCCCATTATTGTGTCGCGCACATGCGCGGGGGTTCATCGCACGTGTGCATGGTGTTTAAACGCATTTCTGAGCGTTTAAGTGCCGCTTTTCCTTGCGCTATTGTGCGGCGCGCTCTTTTGCGGATTTTAGTAAACATGCCCCTAAGAAGAAGCTAAAACTTCAACTGCATGTTATACTCACTGAATAAAATGGTACGTTGGAAGAAGATAATTGTAGTAGTCACAGTAATAAAACACGGATAGTACTCTTCTATTAAAAGATTAAGAATAAGGCATTAAAGTGTGTGCCTTATATAATTTGGAATGTACCATTAAGAAATATTGAAACTGTGAACAAGGTATCAAAATGAAACCAAATAAAATCCATTATGCCGTTAAAAAACTAAAATGCTATGGAAAGATTGACTCTCAGTGGAGCTTAGTAAACATCATTAGAGTTTCTTTCAGTGTAAAAAAATGTTTAATGTATAATAAATTGTATCTACTGCTATTTTATAGGAGAAAAACATGTGAAAGGTACAATTTTCATACAGCTGTGGTTCTTTTGATAATTATGGTCCAATAAAAGAGCAGGCTGAACCGTGCACTGAAATGGCAGCCCTTCACGGCAAGAAACACTCCTCCAAATTACCCTGTGTTCAGTGGGACCAACGGCAGTAACTATCTACATACAGTATTTAGCATGTACTTAATATCATCATTAATGTTAACACACCAGAGGCTACTACATTACAGTTAGAATTGAACTGCTTTCTGCCGATAGTGTTTGCCCCTCGGCCAAATCTGCCCCTCAAACTGAATAAACCCAAATGGCAGCCTTTCCCACCCAAACTCTTCGCCTGAGTCAACGGTCCAGTGTTTTTTTTTTCTCCATAGGCGTAAGGACTGATAAAAAATCCCCATAGGGCCTAGATTGCTAAGATGATCGCCGCTATGAAAGGAGAAGAGGACCCTGCAAAATCACAGCGGGGTTAGCTTTCTCCTCTGCCGGCTTCACAGCAAATATTAAATTATTTATTTATTTATTTATAGTTTGTTATGTCATGACTGCTTCTAACAGTCTCCTGAGGCTCTATCCAATATGGGCTGCATTCTTGTTTTGTTTTTGTGGGGGTTTTTTGCTTGTTTTTAAATTTAACATACTCTGAACAGCACCCTGCTTAGGAAAGCAGAAAGAGCACATACCTTAGCTTGGATGACTCCTGCCCTTCCCCGCCTGGTGCTGGCATCACACACCAGCTTGGACTAACTGTGGCAGACTGAAGTAAGTCTCTGGAGGCCGTTCCCCTATCGCAGTGGTGAGAACCGCTAATTCATTGCAGCTTCCAACTTCGGGCAGAGTCCACACCCCATCGGAGCCAGCCAGATATGTACTCTCAGCTCTGCTGCTACCCTACCGAAGGGGACTGCAACCGTCGCTGTGCTTCAGTCAGGCACTTCAGCCATTAACAACCACCCACCAATGCTTTGAATAAAAAAGAGCATCCCCCACATGACAAGGAAGCCAAGGACAAGGGCGGCACCTCTGCTTAGCAGTTCTCTGTTTTGTACAGAAATATTAGCAGACTGTTTCTCCCCCACCAAGTTCAGGATGAAAAAGGGAAATTACCCCTCTCCTGACTACACCAAAGTAGCTCTAGGAAATAGAGGAATGTGGTGGAAGGGGAGGGGCCTGGCATCCCAGAACACTATCATTTCCACAAAAAGCTCTCAAACAATTCCATCCAATACAGACTGCACAAGACTATACCAACCACCATCTGCTGGAGACTGAGAAAGACTGGCGAGATCGAGGCTGCACAGATTGCTTTGTACCATGACGTCAGAAAGATCAAGCCAATGATTCTCAGTCTCCATCTGCTGGTAGTTGGGCATAACCCAAGCGTCTGGACTGGACAGGAGGGACAATAAGGAAACCTAAAATGCAAGGGTGCCAATAACATTGACCATAAATGTAAAGTGTGTTTCAATATCAATTTAATCCCCTGTAATATTCTATGTAGAGCTATTCCCTCACTAATATATGCTGGATTGTTGCTTCTACTTCTACTCTTACATATTTAATTTACATCTTCCTGTTCAAGTTCATTTAAGTCACAGTTAGCTGTGAGAGACATATTTTTAGTTTTCCTCAATTTTACTCCAAGGCAGTGATTTTTAACCTGGTCCTTTGGGACCCCCAGGCCAGTCAGGTTTTCAGGACATCCATAATGTATATGCATGAGATAGATCTGCATATAGTGGAAGCAGGGCATGCAGATCTATCTCATGCATATTCATTGTGGATATCCTGAAAACCTGACTGGCCTGGGGGTCCCAGAGGACTGGGTTGAGAACCACTGCTCTAAGGTAATGTTTTAGCACATTTCTCCAGGCCAAAAATCATCCTGATGTTATCTAAAAAGCTTTTCACTGCATGGAATTATTCCACTAAGTACTGATCAAAAGAACCTTAATGTGGACTAAGTCATGTTTTCGTTGAGGAGATGTTGAATGAAAACATATATCACACTAGGAACATAAATGGTTTCTCTCCAGTGTGGACTCTTTCAAGAAGTCTTAGGCTAGCTTTATTAGTAGAGTTCTTATCATACTGTGAACAATTAAATGGTTCTCTTGGGGGGCAATTTATCCAAATGAGTTAATTTTACACATAATATGACAGTCATGAACTTCACCTCTAAACTAGGGAATGTGCAGTATGATGTTGGTCTCTCAAATTTACTACTAACACTCACCGTAGTACTTGCATTGTGCCAAAGAGAGCTTCCTCCTGGCGTTCATAAGACGTAGTATGTATTGGTAATTTGTTAAGATGTGGCTCAAAGTTTTCCTTTATCAGACCTGTGACTCCCAAGACGATGAAAAATATTTCTGTATCTTTTTCCCACATTTTCTTGGTCTCTGACTGCATTTCTCAATACTTCAGGATCTTCTCCTTCTCCAAGCAATTCACAGAATAGTCACTTGGAATAAACACCTCCATCATAATTGTTATTCTAGTGTTTCCTATATTAGGTTTCCTCGCATCCAATTTCTTATCCATCTCTTTTTTTTTTTTGCAGTGATGTTGTAGTGCTTACAGAGTTTCCAGTGGATGAGATTGTTCAAAACTTTAGTACTCACTTTCAAGGCTATCAAAGGTATCACCTCCTCCTCTCTAATGAACCTCATTCAGACTGTTCCACTTAACAGATCCAGGAGAACTATATCTACAAACACTCTAATAATCCATAAGGCAGCAACTAAATGCACACGAGCTACATCTAACAGGGCTTTCAGTTTCTATGCCCCTAAGTGCTGGAACACTTTACCACCCGAAATTCGGGCTATCCCTGATCTAACCTCATTCAGAAAGGCAATCAAATCCCATTTATTCCCCAACTACTACCAGAACACCCCATCACCTTCCTGACCTCCAACCCCCATTGAACACCCAACCTTAAGAATTACTTAAGAATAACTCTGTCATATGTACATGTAAATACTTTGTAAATTGTTTCAGTTAAATTTTCCCCATGTATTATCCAAGTTCATTCTCCTGTTCAATGTAAAACCAAACAGCTTTTTGTTCTGGTCTTTTTGTTGTACTGTAAACCACGCTGATCCCAAATAGTGCGGTATATAAGAGCTTGTAATAAATAAAATAATAAATAAATGTGCCACCTTGTTGTGTCTTTCAGTATACAAATTTTCTGCCATCAGTACTTTACAATCAGCTACAAGGTGAGTAACCATTTTCAGCTCTTTCTTATAGAATCTGCATAGGTCTGTTTTACCTGTTTTCTCTTTGCTCGCTGTGAACCATCTTGTCCATAATCCATTGTCCTGGGCTGCAAATACCAACCTCTCATCCTTAAGTTTAAGTTAACCTCTCAGGATTGATCTGATTGTGCTGGTTGTCTCCCATCTTGTAGGATATGCTATTGGGGGGTTTGGGGTGTTTACTGTGGGAGCCCTTTGGTTGGTTTCTATGACTAGTTTTTGGGTAGTGTCTTATGAAAAGATGATGCTTCAGTGCCTTCCTGAATTGGGTCAGGCTGTTAATGACTCTCATGTCAGTGGGGAGGGCATTCCATGCTCTAGGTGCGTAGATCATGCCCTGTTGGATGTTGCTTTTGTGCACGTTGTCATTTCTCTTGGGATCGTCAAGGTGTTCACAGTCGCGGATCTTCTGGTTCTGTTTAGGGGTGTAGTGTAGTGTGGATCATCTCGTTAATAGATGTGGGGGAATGGTTGTTTAGGGCTTTGAAGGTCAAGACTAAGATCTTGTAGGTTAGTCTGGCCTGGATGGGTAGCCAGTGCAGATTCTTCAGAATTGGTGTGATGTGGTCTGTCTTTAATACACCAACTAAGACTCTTGCAGCTGTGTTCATTGCAAGTTGGAGCGGGTGTAGCGTTGCCTGAGGGAGCCCATATAGTATAGCATTAGCGTAATCAAAGTGTGGGAGTATCAGGGCTTGGTATATTGCTCTGAAGTCACTGAGGTCAAATAGAGCTTGTAGTTGTCGGAGTGTCCGTATTTTGTAATATATTGTTTTTACGGTGTTTTTTATGTGCGTTTTCATGTCCAGCCTTTGGTCCAGTGTGATACCAAGGTATTGAATTGTGGATTTGGTTATCAATTCTGCGTTCTTGACTTTTAGTGAGGCATTCTTGGTTCCTCGTGATGAAGAGAACCTCTGTCTTGTTGTGGTTGATCCGAAGATTTTGTGTGTGCAGCCAGTCCCCAACTGCATTGAAACATCTTGTTAGCGGGGAGAAGTCTTGGTGGTCAGTTGAAAATGGCATGTATAGAAGGATATCATCTGCGTAAGCTAGACAGTGGACATTGAACGAGCAGATCAAATCACAGATAGGCTGCATGTAAATATTAAACATTAATGCCAATAGTGATGATCCCTGGGGCACACCCTGTTTTTGTAGGAATGGTTCTGAGGTTGTGGTGTTGGTCCTCACATGTTGCCATCTGTTGGACAGGTAGGATTTGCACCAATTTAAGGCAGTGCCTCGTAGACCCTTTTCCTTGAGCCGTTCTATGAGTATCTCATGGCTCGCAGAGTCGAAGGCTGCTGAGATATCCAAAAAGATGAGGGCAAAGCCCTGACGGACATTGTTGATTCCTGAGATTAAGGTATTGAAGAGGGTGGCGAGGAGGGTTTTGACACCGTGTGCTTCCCTGAATCCGTGTTGGGCTGGGTCCAGTGGTGCTTCGGTATCAATGTGGTGTTGAATTTGATGTAGTACAACTTTTTAGATTATTTTAGCAAGCAGTGGTATACTTGATACCGGCCTGTAGGATTCGACTTGATGGGTCCATCCTGTTGTTTAATATTAATTTTCAAAGGTCTTTCTACACATACTTTTTTTTAGTATTAAGAAAGGATGATGACAGCTTTTCTATAATTTTTTTAAATCTTTTGGTTACACTCCTGAAGCGGCTTCCTTGAGTAATGTGCCCATGTTGAGTTTACCGCTACTAGCTTCAGCTTTGAAGATAAGTTTTAAAATTGTTTGATGCATTGATGATATTTGATTTGATTGAAAGCATACAAGTTGTAGTGAAGGGGTTTTTATGATCTATGAGGATGAGTGACCTAGAACCAAACAATGGGTCCTAATTTTAAGGCTCAAAACTGATGTCATATCCCCTTCTTTTGTATAAGGTTTCTTGAAATTGTATTTGGTGTCATCATTGGGGTGAAAGAATAATTAGAAAAAAAATCATTTCAGGAAACAATATTCACAGGTTATTTGCATTGTTAATTATTAGTTTTGCGCATACCATGAGGGTCATGAACCTCACTTCTAAGACAAGGTGTGTAGAGTAAGATCTCCAGTGGGTATTCTTTCATGCATTTGCAGATTACTTTTTTGACTGAAACTTTTATGACAATCAGAGTATTTAACTTGTCCCAGTCCACAATGAATTATTTCACACTTTCTTTGGTCTTATTTTCATATATAAAACAATTATCACATTCAGATCACAACTCATTTCTCTCCAGAGTGCACTCTTTCATGAATTTTTAGGCCAGTTTTATAAGTAAAGCTTTTAACACATTGAGAACATTTAGATGTCTTCTCTCCAGTGTGTATTGATTTATGAATTCTTAGGTTAGCTTTGTTAGCAAACCTTTTATCACACTGTGAACATTTAAATATTTTTTTCTTAGAGCAGTTTCTCCAAATGGGTTAGGTCTGCACATAAAGAATATCTGCTCTTAATCCAAAATCACAACATACATAGCTACAAATTCCCAAAGACAAACTTAATAATATATATACCTTCAGGCAAAATGACCTCAGGATGGCTCATGCCCTACAGTGATAATCTCACTAAATGTAGGGCATGTATCTATGTATGTTGTGATTTTGGATTAAGAGCAGATATTGTTTGTGGTTTAGTTTAGCTCTAACACAGCTGTTTGAGTAGTGTTATTAGTTCTGCACATACCATCAGTCATGAATCTCACTTCTCAGCCAGGATGTGTGGAGTGTGATCTCAATCTCTTAAATGTACTGCTAATGCTTGGCCTAGTACTTGCATCATGCCACAAAAAGCTTCTTTCTGGATTTCGTAAGATGTAACGAGCATGGGTAATTTTTTTCCAGTATGTATTTTTCATGCAATTTTAGATTACCTTTTCGCTTGAAGCTTTTATGTCAGTCAGAACATTTAAATTGTTTCTCCCCAGTGTGATTTTCTCATGCATTTGTAGACTGCTTTTTTGATTGAAGCTTTTATAAGTCAGAAAATATAAACGGTTTCAGTACAGTATGAATTTTTTCATGCCTTCTCTGATTTAATTTTGATATAAAGCATTTATCACATTCAAAACACTTAAATGTTTTTTCTCCAGTGTGTATTCTTTCATGACGTTGTAGACTACCTATTTGATTGAAGCTCTTATAACATTCAGAACACTTAAATGGTTTTTCTCCAGTGTGTATCCTTTCATGACGTTGTAGACCACCTATTTGATTGAAGCTCTTATCACATTCAGAACACTTAAATGGTTTTTCCCCAGTGTGTATTCTTTCATGACGTTGTAGACTACCTTTTTGATTGAAGCTCTTATCACATTCAGAACACTTAAATGGTTTTTCCCCAGTGTGTATTCTTTCATGACTTTGTAGATTCATTTTTAGACGGAAGCTCTTATCACATTCAGTACACTTAAATGGTTTTTCTCCAGTGTGTATTCTTTCATGACTTTGTAGACTACCTTTTTGATTGAAGCTCTTATCACATTCAGAACACTTAAATCGTTTTTCACCAGTGTGTATTCTTTCATGACGTTGTAGACTACCTATTTGATTGAAGCTCTTATCACATTCAGAACATTTAAAAGTTTTTTCTCCAGTGTGCATTCTTTCATGACTGTGTAGATATCTTTTTTGATTGAAGCTCTTTTCACATTCAGAACACTTAAATGGTTTTTCTCCAGTGTGTATTCTTTCATGACGTTGTAGACTACCTTTTAGATTGAAGCTCTTATCACATTCAGAACATTTAAATGTTTTTTCTCCAGTGTGTATTCTTTCATGACTTTGTAGATATCTTTTTTGATTGAAGCTCTTATCACATGCAGAACACTTAAATGGTTTTTCTCCAGTGTGTATTCTTTCATGAATTTGTAGATTCGATTTTAGATTGAAGCTCTTATCACATTCAGTACACTTAAATCGTTTTTCACCAGTGTGTATTCTTTTATGACGTTGTAGATATCTTTTTTGATTGAAGCTCTTATCACATGCAGAACATTTAAATAGGTTCTCTCCAATGTGTAGTCTTTTGTGAATTCTTAAGTTAGCTTTATTAACAAACCACTTATCACATTCTGAACATTTAAATGGCTTATATTGGGGCAGTTTTTCTCCAGTATGTATTCTTTCATGCATTTGTACATTACTTTTTCGACTGAAGTTTTTATCACGTTTAGAACACTTAACTTGTTTCAGTCCAGTCTGAATTATTTCATGGCTTCTTTGATCTGATTTTGATTTAAAACATTTACCACATTGAGAACATTTAAAGTGTTTGTCTCCAGTGTGGTTTCTTTCAGGAGTTCTTAGGTTAACTTTTTGATTGAAACTTTTATCACACATCAAAAACTCAAATGGCTTCTGTTTTTTGAGAAATTTCTGATAAACTGAAAGCTGTGACCTGTGTGTAAAATATTTTTCACCTTCTGTACACTGGTATGGCTTGTCTTGTCTATGACACTGTTTTTCTGCCGTCAGGTTTGACTTTTCAGTGCATCTTTCCTTACATGCAGTACAATTAAATGGTCTCATTCCTTCATTAAGTCTCTTACTTTGTTCAATATTTGGGTAATGGTTGGAATTATCCTCTTGTTCAGTATATGTGCTGGGTCTCTCTCTTTTTTGAGCTTTTTCTTTCCCTCTTGGTGCTGTTACTCTAATAAAGCCTCTTTCACAGTCAGCTGAAGGATCTGTTCTGGAGGGGTCTCTCTGTTTCCATTTCTTCCGCTGCTGCCCATTAAACTTTCCCATTCTCTCACTGTTACGTCTGGATCCATCACCTATTGGATATAAATGAAAGTAAGATCACTAATTTTACAGCTATAGAGAAGGACACAGATAAGGAATTATCCACATAGAATTTGTTAAAGATATTTGCTGGGCTAAGGAGCCATAAAGTATAAAAGAAACGAAAGCTGGTGTTGCTTGTAGACTGGTACAAGTCAACAATAGCACATGAAGAGAGAAGAATCGGCCACGGGATCTCATCCTACTGGTTCTGGGCTTCTCATTCTCATCTAAAGTCTCTGCATCAAATCCTTTCACTCCACTGAGAATGTACAAATGACTCTGCAACAGATGGACTAGTTACATTCATAAGAACATAAGAAATGCCAATCTGGGTCAGTCCAAGGTCCATCAAGCCCAGTATCCTGTTTCCAACAGTGGCCAATCCAGGTCACAAGTACCTAGCAGTTTCCGAAAAAGACACAGAGGTTCCAAAGGAGAAAGGTGAATAGTGGGGTACCCCAGGGATCTGTGCTGGGTCCGCTGCTTTTTGACATATTCATAAATGACCTGGAAAAGGGAATAACGAGTGAAGTTATCAAATTTGCAGATGACACAAAACTATTTAAAGTTGTTAAAACCCAAGAGGATTGTGGAAAATTGCAAGAGGATCTTGATAAATTGGAAGACTGGGCATCAAAATGGCAGATGAAATTGAATGTGGACAAATGCAAAGTTATGCACCTAGGGAAGAACAACCCAAACTACGGTTACACGATGCAATATTCCACATTAGGAGCCACCACCCAGGAAAAAGATTTAGGCGTCATTGTGGATAACATGATAAAACCCTTGGCCCAGTGTTCAGCGGCATCCAAGCGAGCAAATAGAATACTAGGCATCATAAGGAAGGGAAGGGAAATTAAAACAAAAGATATTATAATGCCTCTATATCGTTCCATGGTGAGACCGCAATTTGAATATTGTGTGCAATTCTGGTCGCCGTATCTTAAAAAGGATAAAGCGTTATTAGAAAAGGTTCAGAGAAGAGCCACCAAAATGGTAAAGGGGATGGAAGGATACCCCTATGAAGAAAGGCTAAAAAGGTTAGGGCTCTTTAACCTGGAAAAGAGACGGCTGAGGGGAGATATGACAGAAGTCTATAAATTAATGAACGGAGTGGAACGGGTAAACGTAGATCGATTGTTTACGTTATCAGAATATAGAAAGACTAGGGGACATGCAATTAAACTACAGAGTAAACTATTTAAGACTAATAAAAGAAAATATTTTTTCACTCAACGTGCAATCAAACTCTGGAATTTGTTACCGGAGGATGTAGTAAAGGCTGTTAGTGTAGCTGGGTTTAAAAAAGGTTTGGACTAGTTCCTAGAGGAAAGGTCCATAAACCATTATTAAGAAAGGACCCAGGATATCAATGCTTGACCCAATACAAGCATTGTGGAACCTGTGTCTTTTGGGGAAACTGCTAGGTACGTATGACCTAGATTGGCCACTGTTGGAAACAGGATACTGGGCTTGATGGACCTTGGTCTGACCAGACCTCTATCATATCTCCCCTCAGCCATCTGTTTTTCAGGTTACAGAGCCCTAACCTTTTCAGGATCTCCTCATATTCAAGATGCAGTCACACCATGGTACAACACAGAAACATTATAATATCCTTTGTTTTATTCTCCTTGCCTTTCCTTATGATTCCTAGCATCCTATTTGCCTTCTTGGCTGCTGCTGCACACTGGGTGAAGAGTTTCAATGTGTTATCCACGAGGACACCTAAATCTTTTTCCCGGGTGGTGGTTCCTAATGTGGAGGATTTGCTCTCGTCACCGCCAGTCATCTACGACTCAACTGCCTGGATTACATATGGATATTAAACCAAGCTGCCAAAATGACTGTAAACCGAGCTGATTTTAAATAGCGTGATATAGAAAAGACTTTAAATAAATAAATAAATCATGTAACCATAGTTTGGGTTGTTCTTTCCTAGGTGCTTAACTTTGCACTTGTCAACATTAAATTTCATCTGCCATTTGAACGTCCAGTTTTCCAATTTATCAAGGTCCTCTTGCAATTTTTCACAATCTTCTTGGGTTTTAACAACTTTGAATAAATTTGGGTCTTCTGCAAATTTGACTACCGCATTCGTTATTCCCATTTCCAGGTCATTTACGAATATGTCAGAAAGCAGCAGACCCAGCACAGATCCCCTATTCACCTTTCTCCATTAAGAAAATTGCCCATTCTGCTCTATACTCTGCTTTCTATCTTTTAGCAGTTACTGATCCACAATAGTACACTACCTCTATTCCATGACTTTTTAATTTCACCAAGAGTCTCTCATGAGGGACCTTGTCAAAGGCTTTCTGAAAATACAGATACACTATATCAACCGGCTCACCTTTATCTACCTGTTTATTCACACCTTCAAAAAAACATAACAAATTAGTAAAACAAGACTTTCCTTGGCTAAAGCCATGTTGGTTTTCTCTCATTAAACCGTGACTATCTACATGGTCAGTAATCTTGTTTATTATAATGGTTTCTACCATTTTGCCGGCTACTGATGTCAGGCTCACCAGCCTGTAGTTTCCAGGATCACCCCTGGAACTCTTTTCAAAAATTGGCGTTACAATCCTCAAATCTTCAGGTTCTACAGATGATTTTAATCTATTTTTTTTTTAACAGTATTTCTAAACTGCCTTATCAAAATAATCAAGGTGGTATCACAGCAAACAATCTGGTAGTGTGAGTGTGTTATACATGCAGTGAGGGTGAAAATTTAGTTGCGTGCGTGTTGTATTGTGTGCTAGATTGGTTTGAGCTATGTACAATGTGGGCTATAAACAGTGGTGCTAAAAAACATTTTATATACATAGTGTTGGGCGGTAACATGTGCTGTTATACAGGCACTTAGGTTATGTGATGAGTCCATAGTGTTCTATGAACAGCATGGTTTTCAGCTGTTTTCTAAAGTCCTTGAGGTCTGTTGTTGCCCTCAAATCGTCCGGTAGTTTGTTCCATATTGTTGGAGCAGCCATGGAGAGTGCTCTGTCTGTTGTGTCCTTGCGTGTGTGTTTGTATTCACTTGGGGTGCTGACTCGGTTGTGTGTTTGTTTTCTTCTAGGACGTGTGCTGGTGTCTGGTTGTATGAGGGTGTGCAGGCTGTTGGCTGATGTGTGCTGTTTTATCTTAAATAGGTTTATGATAGTTTTGTATCTGATGCGTGCACGGATTGGAAGCCAGTGTAAGTCCTTTAAGGTAGGTGTGATGTGCTCCTGTCTTACATTTCCGGATACGATTCGTGCTGTGGTGTTTTGTGCCAGTTGGAGTGGTTTGATGGCTTGTTTCGGTAGTCCAAGGTATATTGGATTGCAGAAGTCCAGTAGTGGGGTTATCAGTGCTTGACAGACGGTACGGAAGTGTTCTGGGGCGAGGAGTGGTTTCAGTCTCCTGATGATTCGCATTTTGTAGTAGGCTTTTTGGATTGTTTTGCTTTTGGATTGTTCATAGCTTATTAATAGTAGGTCTTCAATCTTATATTTCAGTTCTTTCAACACCCTCGGATGTATATCATCCTTTACAGGTGATTTGCTAATCTTTATCAAATAATTGTAATATACCTTCCCGGTTTATCAATATTTCTTTCAATTCTTCTGATGTATCACCTTTAAATACCATTTCAGTCATAGGTAACTTCCCTACATCTTCTTCAGTAAAGACCGAAGCAAAGAGTTTGTTCAGTTTCGTCGCTATTGTAGGAATGGACAGATAAAGGGATACCAGAATCCCCAATATGTAATTGAAGATGGATGAATTTCTTGATACAAAATGTGTTTAGAAGTTTGATTTTTCACCTACTTTCTTAAATAGAATAGGATGTCATGATCATGAGTTCTCTGTAACCGTCTTTAAAATAGATGGAACAGTGTTAACGCAAGCAAAAAGAACATAGACCTGTGCAACCATAGTTCATTGTATAGTCAACTGGAAGTCCGTGCTGACACAACATAATTTTTGCAACTTTTGCAATTATAAATTTCATCTAATATACTGCAATCAGATCTTACTCTGTAAAAAGAACTTTGGCGACACCTTGTGTTATTTCATGGTTATAATAAATGACTGTTACTTCCTCTTTTTCTCTAATAAAAAGGGGCTTTTAGGAGGAGAACTTTGAATTCATTAAGTGTGGAATTATGCATGTCCATAGTCCGCTTATTGTCTTCCCTCTGAGCTCAAAGAAAATAGCACTTGTGTGTGTGTGATTGTGTTCTGTATTACTCTCTGTCTGTTTCTCGCTGCTTGAGGACCAGAGACCTAAAGAGCCGTGGTATTGTGGTCAGATCATGGAGTTTTCTTCAGTTTGTGCCATGACTCGGATCTCTGTGTTCCTTAAGCAGCTGGAAACAGCAGACAAGTCTCAAGGACACAGGCAGTGGTTGTGAGTGAGTATACTAAAGAATTGACAGATATCTGTGTGTATATTGTGATAATAATGTAAAGTCGGTAAGGTTAATTAGAGATCTCAGTTAGATAAGTGAAGTGATATAGGGCAGAGAAAAGGAAGCCCTAATTGTGAAATGAGGCGCAAATTTTGGTGAAGCGCCCTTATGTTAATATTTGATGACTGCCAGTAAACACAGTTTGCCGTTCCTCCTTGGTGGAACATTTCAGTGGAGCAAATTGAGGTTAGTTACAGTATGAAATGGCTTTTGAAGCGAATTTCATACCAGTCATGAATGTGCCGTGAATGGTTTAAGGCTGAAAATGTGCAGCAAGTCACTGACTTTGTGTTTAAAAATCAAGTGTTTAGGATGGATAGTGTAAATATAAAAGAAATGGAAGCTTACAGGGAAAAACTTATATCGTTGCTGTATGACTGTAAAATAGAATTAATCAAACAAAGTTTTGAAGGACTGATTTTCATGTCATAATTGTAGTGTGAAGTTTGTTTCCTCTAATTTAGTGGTTAGGGAATTGTCCTGTGCAGTGTAAGTTTTGATATTTACTGCAGTAATTAATGGGTTTCCGGCAAAGATAACGGCTTGGCATAACTGCAATATTAGCAGGAAAGAAAGTCTTGAGCAACTGTGGTAAGCTTTTCTTTGATAGCCTTATTAGGGAAGTTAAAAAAACCTCCAAATGTGATTAACTATTTCTCTTACTTGTGTATGTATAGTAAATAAGTTTTGTTTTTAAGGTCTGGATCTGAACTTATTTTGGGTTATGAGAATTTATCTACTGATTCCATTCTATGTGTAATAATGCAAATGCTGAAAAATATTATTAGAAACATTACTCTTTGGTGTTTATGTCTCTGGATGCTTTGGGAAAAAAATGATTGATGATATATTCTCCAAATTGTATTTCTAGTTATATTTGATGTGAATGAACGGGAAGATCTTCCATGCTTTGATATATTTAGATATTTGATAAATTGTGTGATGTAATAAAGGTTTAAAAATTGTTTTAAAGGAAAGAAGTTAGTAATTTAAATGGAAAAAAATTGAATTGCTAGTCAAGTTAAGTTAAGCAAGTTTGTTTACTTAAAGGGAAAAAGTGAATGATACAATTACATTCAAACAAGTGAATTAAGTAATTAAAACAGTATGGCGAATATATGTATAATGTTTTATTATTTTCCTTTTGTGAAAAGTTGAAAGTTCAATTATGATAGTGTATGAGTAAATGTCTGAAGAAAAAATGCTGATATTTCTCTTAGTCTCTTTTAAACTAATCTGCAGGAGTCGATTGGAGGAGTGATCTTAAATTCTCATGTTGTATATGTTTTAGTTATTATGAAAGACCTCTGCAGAACTGATGTTATTAATTGCAAGTGTGAAGCAAATGCCTTGCCGCTAATGGAATATTTTTGAATTAGTATCACTGAGTTAGATTTAATATGCCTACCTCTTCTATTGCTACTGTTTGTGTTTTTGCTCAGAGATTTCCCATTGGACGTAAGCCACTGGGCTGGTAGCAGTAGACTTTGCAATCCAAATTACTGATTTTCTAGTGCTTTAACATGTCTCTCATTAAGTTTTCGTGTCTTCTACACTTGGAAAAAAACAGTTTTCTTTCAGCTCTTTTCTTGTTACTGTTTGACCTCACACTGTACTGATGGTTCTGCTTTGCACAATGAATAAGGAAAACTGATGCAATTGAAAGAATTGATTCTGTGACAGTCGGCTGCTTTGCTATTTGCTAATGCTCAACTAGCTGGAGTGTTCGCTCTTTCTAGAGCTCTTGAGTTATCTGCTCACTTGATCAATACTGATTTTGCCTCAGGCTTCTTGCATGAGGAGCTCTATGTGCTGTTATGTGCTGATACACTATTTTCAGAACAAAACAGCATAGTAGTAACAAAGATAGAAGTGTTAAGTTATTAAGAAGTGATAATTGATTTTCTAGTTGGTTCAAATTTGGTGCTAAAAGGTTTTATAGTTTGTGAATGTACACACCCTTATGTAAATGTTCCTTCCTTTGTGAGCTTAGATGTCTATGTGAATTAGAATGGAATGGAGAAGTAGTCTAATGACTAGAGTACTAGCACTCCTTGTGACCCTGCATAAGTCACTTAACCCTCATTGTCTTACAAAGAAAAATTTCAAGTTATCAATGTTCCTGTTTAATGTGCTGTACCAAGTTTTAGTTGCAATGTGAACTGCTGTGATTAGTGGGGAAAGTAGTATTAAAAAAAAAACCAACAAAAAAAACAAAGAAAAGTGCAAAAATAGATAAACCTGGTCAGCTGGGTGTGGCTGGGAGGTTATATGCTGAGGTGAACAGATGGGATTTAAGTAGGGGCCTGAAAGTGGTGCAGTTATCTTCCAGATGGAGTGGAGTGGGAAGAGAGTTCCACAGAGCTGGACCAAGGAAGAAAAAGGCAGAATGACGGGTAGACTGTAAGTGTGCACGAGATGGTGGGGGGAAGTGAAGTCGCTTAATGTGAAGAGAATGAAGACTACGTGTAGGGATGTGGAAGCGGAGAAGACCAGTGAGGTACTGGGGTGTTTGTGTGCAGGATGTGGTGATAATGTTTAAAGTAATGTGAGTTGAATCATCACCTAAGATAAGGCAGCCTTCCTAATAATTGTTGACAAACAATTGAAATGAGTTTAAATTATTTGTCATAAACTGCTAGTTATGTTTTAATGTTGTTACCCCTTGAATAAACCAGATTGGCTATATCTTGTATATTGTTAAGGCTGGAGAATACATCACAAATATAATTAGTGATATGAATATGTACAATTGTGTTCCTGACAGGAAAAAGCAATGTGACTATCAGGCCACATGCTAACATTTGATTTGGCAAGTAGACAGAATAAGTTTAGGAATGTAGATGAAAATAATAAGTATGTTATAGGTTAGCTATGTAATAATTTAGTGCTAGCTATAGATGTTTACAGTTCTTATATACCGCGCTATTTGGTATCAGTGCGGTTTACAAATAACAGAAACTTGCATCAGAACAGGATCTTTTGCATACATTGTAACAGGGTCTGTAACGTGGGAATGTAACAGGGGAAACTATATACAATTAACAATAATAATGGTGAACTATTTAAAGTTTATTTATCAGCTTGGTAATTCGTAATGGAGAAAACCTTAAAAATCTATGATCATTAGGGGAGTTCCTGAGTGTAGGTCTGTTTAGTGTCTCGTCGGTGGTTACATTGTTGGAGCATTCGAGGCTTCGTGTGTAGGTTGTGGTGTGTGGAATGATTGTGTTGGATTAGGGTTGACAAAGTGTAGGCAGAATAAGTGGTGTTTAAGGGCTTTTCTGAACTGTGAAAGGTCATTGATTATTCGGAGTTGAGGTGGGAGGTCATTCCAACATTTAGGGGCATAGAAAGCAAAGCTTCGGTTTCTAGTTGTTTGAGAGCATTTAGTGAATTCAATTGGTGTAGTCCGCGTATTGATAGATACTGACCTTCTTAGCCTGTTTGCAGGAGTGATGGTCAAAAGTGCAGAGAGGGAAAGAGGGGACAGTTGGTTAATTGCTTTAAATGTTAGTAGTAGTACCTTGTAAGTGATCCTGGATTGTACCGGTAGCCAATGTAGGTCCATGAGTATGGGTGTGATGTGCTCTCTTCTGGATATGCCGCAAAGAATGCGGGCTGCTGTATTCATTGCCATCTGAAGTGGATTGAGGGTATTCTTAGGAAGGCCCTGTAGGATAATGTTAGCGTAGTCGAAATGCGGCGTTACAAGCGTTTGGAATACCGTTCTGAAATTGTCCGGGGTGAGTAGCGGTCTTAGGTGTCTTAATGTCCGTATCTTATTGTAAATTGCCTTGGTGGTATTCTTTATGTGTTCCTTGAAGTTGAGTTGTTGGTCAATTGTGACACCCAGGTAGCGTATAACCGATTTACATGGTAGTTCTGCATCTCGTACCTTCAAAGATGTGGGGGGAGAGTAGTTCTTTTTCTTAGTTACAAATAAGACTTCGGTTTTCTTGAGGTTTATACGCAGATTCTGGGATAAGAGCCAGTCAGTGATCGCGTTAAAGCACTCTACTAGTGAGGATAGGTCGGGGTGTCTGATTTTAATTGGGGTGAATATTAACACATCATCTGCATAAATCAGACTGGATATATTAAATGATCGGATGATATCACAGATCGGTTGCATATATATGTTAAAAAGTAGAACAGATAGGGAGGATCCTTGGGGTACACCCTGTTGTTGATGGAATGGTTTAGATGTTGAGGATCCTATTTGTACATGTTGCCAACGGTTTGCTAGATAGGATTTACACCATTCACAGGCCAAGCCATGAATTCCCTTTTCCTGAAGTCGATAGAGGAGCTGTTCATGGTTAACAGAGTCAAATGATGCAGCAATATCAAGGAAGATGAGTACAAAGCCGTTTTCAATCTTGTCAATCCCTCTGGATAGGGTGTTGATCAGTAAGGTGAGTAGAGTCTCCACGCCGTGGCATTCTCGGAAACCATGCTGGCAGGGATCCAAGGGAGCTGATATGTCTATGTGTTGCTGCAGTTGTATTTGGACAACTTTCTCGATGAGTTTGGCTAGTAGAGGTATACTTGAGATTGGGCGGTAGGAGTCTGTTCTTGTCGGGTCGAGTTTGCTGTTTTTCAGGAGTGGGCGTATAGATGTTTGCTTAAGGATGCTTATGTTGAGAGCTGTTTTATTTATTTATTTATTTATTTATTTACATTCTCTTATATACCGCGCTATTCTGCATCAGTGCGGTTTACATTGAACAAACTGAAATTACATTGAACAGGGCAAATTTGGAAGACAATGCAGTTGACTCAGGATGTTTTGATGATCCAGTGATGATGCGGGCAGCAGTATTTTGCGCCCTCTGTAGGTGTTGGATTGTTTCTTTGGATAGTTTATGAAATTGTTCAGGAAATGGAAAAAGGAACCAAATGACGAAAACTGAAAACAACATCAGTACAGGCAAGTTAGATGCAAGGCATTGATAAGGCAGGCAAACAGATTTTGAAAAGCTTGCTGTGGAAACAAAAACGCATAGGGCCTGATTTTGTCTTGGATGTCCTGGTCCTCTGTGCGCCCAGTCTGAATCGGAAAAAAGGAAATAAACAGTAAGTGAAATTTCTCTTTCCAATTCAACCAGACAAGTGGGAAGTACCAAAGCTACACACCTGCTTGGCAGGAAGATACAGCCGTTGTTACCACACTGGCCCCAAAATGCACCGCGGCCCGAGCCTGGAAGGCGAGGCAGTAGCGACACGTGAAGGTGGATAGAGAGGACCAGGTGGCCGCCCAACAAATGCCAATGGGCGAGACTTTGTGAAGGACTGGAAAGGGGGGCTGTTACTTCTGGAGAGAAATCTGAAATTGTGAGTATATACTTCTGGGAATTTTTCTGAAAGGAATTTTTTTTCTTTTAAAGCTAATTAATCTGTGAACCCACTATTTTTTTTGTTAAATCAGTCAGGGCCTAGTAGCAACAGTTTAAGATTCAATTTAAAAACACAGAAGAGAACTTTCTGGTTACCTTTCATACCCAGTAGACAGCTGTAGTTTAAATTTCATAGCCACTCAGGGCCTAGCATCAGCAAAGTACTTTTAGTTTCAAATTAAAACACAGAAGAGAGCTTTCTGGTTAAATTTAGAATCCAGCAGAGAGCTTGTAGTTTAAATTTCATAATAGGTTAGAGCCTAGTAGCAGCAAAGAGCTATAATTTAAATCAAATCAGAATATAGTTTTCCTCAGCAGCACAGGACAAGGTACTGTGTAGCAGCCCTTTTTTAATAAGTGTTATATCCCTCCCTCCCTCCCCACACCCACCCTCCCCTGGGAAAATCACAGCTTTATAGGTACTTGCACAACTTAAAAGACAGGAGGTGCTCTCAGGTGAAGCTCATTACCCAAATCAGTCATACACCAAGGACCGGAGATTAATTAAGCTTCAGGTGAACAAGGTATATTAAACTTCTTAGGTACAGTTTTAGTGGTATAAATATCCATTGCACCCTTTAGTACATATAGAACTTAAAGATCTAAACACAAACTTAAAACTAAGATGCAGACAGCAGTCCAGCAGCGGGATGTGGGCTTTCCAGTCTTTTGCATTGAGTGTCACATGTATGATTTTCTCCCAGCTGGTGAGAGGTCTTACGTGTGCACTAGGTGCAAGGAGCTCTCTGCTCTCAGGGAACGAGTCCGTTCTCTAGAGGCTAGAGTAGCAGACTTGGAAAACATAAGACAGACAGAGAGGTACATAGACGAGACCTACAGGGATATAGTCCTGAAGTCCCACCTCCAGTCTGGCAGCATCCCTGTTGCCATGGAGGAGAGAGGTCACGTGACAGGAGAGCATCACCCTGGTGTGGCAGGAAGTGATCCTGTAACTAGGACCTGTCCTCCAGGTGATGTAAACCCCTCTCGCACCGAGGAGGTTTCTCCAGGGCCAAGTGCCCATGCGGGAAGGGTTAGGACAGCAGTTATAGTTGGTGATTCGATCATTAGGCATGTAGATAGCTGGGTGGCTGGTGGACGTGAGGATCGCCTGGTAACATGCCTGCCTGGTGCGAAGGTAGCGGACCTCACACGCCACCTAGATAAGGTCTTAGATAGTGCTGGGGAGGAGTCTGCTGTCTTGGTACATGTTGGTACCAATGACATAGGAAAATGTGGTAGGGAGGTTCTGGAAGCTAAATTTAGGCTTTTAGGTAGGAAGTTGAAATCCAGAACTTCCAGGGTAGCGTTCTCCGAAATGCTTCCCGTTCCACGCGCAGGACCCAATAGGCAGGCAGAGCTCCGGAGTCTCAATGCGTGGATGAGACAATGGTGCAGAGATGAGGGGTTCGGATTTGTTAAGAACTGGGGAACATTCTGGGGAAAGGAGGGGCTCTTCCGAAGGGATGGGCTTCACCTTAACCGGGATGGAACCAGGCTGCTGGCATTAACCTTTAAAAAGGAGATAGAGCAGCTTTTAAACTAGATAATAGGGGAAAGCCGACAGTCGCCCAAGAGCGCATGGTTCGGAAGAATGTATCCTTGAAGGATACTACAAAAAGCAGAGAGGTTCCAAAAAAGAGTAAAGTAGCCCAAATGCCCTCGCATATGAAGCAGACAGAACTTAAAGATCCCAAATTACCCATGTCTACCAATAGCCAAATTAATATGAATAAAATACAGTCTCTAAAATGCTTGTATGCAAATGCTAGAAGTCTACAAAACAAGATGGGAGAGTTAGAATATATAGCACTAAACGAGAGGTTAGATATGATTGGAATATCAGAGACATGGTGGAAGGAGGACAACCAGTGGGACACTGTGATACCTGGGTACAAACTATATCGAAATGATAGAGCTGATCAAATTGGTGGAGGGGTTGCGCTCTATGTTAGAGAGGGCATTGAGTCAGAAAGGATTAAAGTTTTGCAAGAAACAAAATTTGCTGTAGAATCTCTATGGATTGAAATTCCATGTAGAAAGGGGAAGGCGATGGCAGTGGGGGTGTACTATCGTCCGCCTGGCCAGAATGAACAAATGGATGATGAAATGCTCAAAGAAATCAAGGAAGCTAGCAAACGTTACAGTGCAGTAATAATAATGGGTGATTTCAATTACCCCGGCATCGACTGGGTCAGTGTCACAACAGGACATGCTAGGGAGATAAAGTTCCTAGATGAAATAAATGACTGCTTCTTGGAGCAGCTGGTTCATGAACCGACCAGAGGGGAAGCAATATTAGACCTAGTCCTTAGTGGAACACCAGATGTAGTGCAAGAGATAAGGGTGTTGGGGCCACTTGGCAATAGTGATCATAGCATGATCGCCTTTGATTTAATTAGTGGAGGAGGGATAGTAAGGAAATCCACAGTACTACCCTTTAACTTTCGAAAGGGAGACTATGATAGAATGAGGAAAACAGTTAAGAAAAAACTAAAAGGAGCAGTTGCAAAGGTTAAAGACGTACATCAAGCTTGGGTGTTGTTGAAAAATACTATCTTGGAAGCCCAGACCAGCTGTATTCCACGCTTTAAGAAAAGTGGAAGGAAGTCCAAAAAATTGCCAGCATGGTTTAAAGCTGAGGTCAGAGAGGCTGTTGTTGCCAAAAAAGCATCTTTCAAGAAATGGAAAAAAGAGCCAAATGATGAAACCTGGAAACAGCACAAGCACTGGCAAGTCAAATGCAAGGCATTGATAAGGCAGGCAAAGAGAGAATTTGAGAAGAAGCTTGCTGCGGAAGCAAAAACGCGAAATAAAGACCTTTTCAAGTACATTCGTAGCAAAAAACCCGTGAGAGAGTCAGTTGGTCCATTAGATGATAAAGGGGTTAAAGGAGCACTAAGAGGCGACAAGGCGATAGCGGAGAGACTGAATGAATTCTTTGCTTCGGTCTTTACTGAGGAAGATGTAGGGATGTTACCCACGACTGAAGTGGTATTTAAAGGTGTGGAAGAATTGAAGGAAATATCGATACATCGGGAAGATGTCCTACAACTATTAGATAAACTGAAGAGTAGCAAATCACCTGGGCCGGATGGTATACATCCAAGGGTGTTGAAAGAACTGAAATTTGAGATTGCAGACCTGCTATCAGTAATCTGTGAACTATCATTAAAATCATCTCTAATACCTGAGGATTGGAGGATCGCCAATGTAACACCAATTTTTAAAAAGGGTTTGAGGGGTGATCCGGGAAACTACAGACCGGTGAGCCTGACATCAGTACCGGGAAAAATGGTAGAAACCATCATAAAGAATAAAATTACTCAGCATATAGATAGTCATGACCTAATGGGAGACAGCCAACATGGCTTTAGACAAGGAAGATCTTGTCTTACTAATCTGTTATGTTTTTTTGAAGGAGTGAATAAACAGGTGGACAAAGGTGAGTCGGTTGATATTGTGTATCTGGACTTTCAGAAAGCCTTTGACAAGGTCCCTCATGAGAGACTTTTGGCAAAACTAAAGAGTCATGGGATAGGAGGCAGTGTACTACTGTGGATCAGGAACTGGTTAAAAGATAGAAAGCAGAGGGTAGGGCTAAATGGCCAATTTTCCCAATGGAGAAAGGTGAATAGTGGTGTACCCCAGGGATCTGTGCTGGGTCCGCTGCTTTTTGACATATTCATAAATGACCTGGAAAGTGGAATAACGAGTGAGGTTATCAAATTTGCTGATGACACAAAACTATTTAAAGTTGTTAAAACCCAGGAGGATTGTGGAAAATTGCAAGAGGATCTTGATAAATTGGAAGACTGGGCATCAAAATGGCAGATGAAATTTAATGTGGAGAAGTGCAAGGTTATGCACCTAGGGAAGAACAACCCAAACTATGGTTACACGATGCAAGGTTCCACATTAGGAACCACCACCCAAGAAAAAGATTTAGGCGTCCTTGTGGATACCATGTTAAAACCCTCGGCCCAGTGTGCAGCGGCGGCCAAGAGAGCAAATAGAATGCTAGGTATGATAAGGAAAGGAATGGAAAATAAAACAAAAGATATTATAATGCCTCTATATCGTTCCATGGTGAGACCGCACCTTGAATATTGTGTGCAATTCTGGTCGCCATATCTTAAAAAGGATATAGCAATTTTAGAAAAGGTTCAGAGAAGAGCCACCAAAATGGTAAAGGGGATGGAAGGCTACTCCTATGAAGAAAGGCTAAAAAGGTTGGGGCTCTTTAACCTGGAAAAGAGACGGCTGAGGGGAGATATGATAGAAGTCTATAAATTAATGAACGGAGTGGAACGGGTAAACGTAGATCGATTGTTTACCTTATCAGAATATAGAAAGACTAGGGGACATGCAATGAAGCTACAGGGTAAACTATTTAAGACTAATAAAAGAAAATATTTTTCACTCAACGTGTAATCAAACTCTGGAATTTGTTACCGGAGGATGTAGTAAAGGCTGTTAGTGTAGCTGGGTTTAAAAAAGGTTTGGACAAGTTCCTGGAGGAAAGGTCCATAAACCATTATTAAGAAGGGACCCAGGATATCAATGCTTGAACCAATACAAGCATTGTGGAACCTGTGTCCCTTGGGGAAACTGCTAGGTACGTATGACCTAGATTGGCCACTGTTGGAAACAGAATACTGGGCTTGATGGACCTTGGTCTGACCCAGTATGGCATATCTTATGTTCTTATGTTCTTATAAGATGCTGCCTGCGCCCACATGGAATGCGCATGAAGCCCTACGGGGATGGGCTTGTTATGCAGGATGTAAGCGGAATCAATGGCCTGCTTCATCCAGTGTGCAATCGTAGCCTTGGATGCCGCCAGGCCTTTATGCGGCCCAGCAAATAATACTGAAAGGAAGCCGTGACATTAAAGTAGCAATGTAGAACTCTCCAGATATCAACTACCTGAAAATTGTCCAGAGATTTGGAGCCCCGTTCCTTCGGAAAGGAGGGTAAGTAAATGGTCGGATTCACATGAAAAGGCCCACCCTGGATAAGAAGGTGGGCACGACACGAAGCGACACCCCTTCAGAAGTGAATAAGAGAAAGGGCTCTTTACAGGAGAGCGCCTGTAGTTCCGACATACACCTGGCTGATGTGATAGTGACTAGGAAGACTGTCTTTAAGGAGAGATCTCTGAGAGTGGCATGCCGGAGAGGCTCAAAAGGAGTCTTCATGTGGCTCTGGAGCATGAGGGAAAGGTCAAGTGGACATAGTGGAGACCGTAGTGTGCAGACCCCATGCAGGAAATGACTGATGTCTGCGTGAGATGCAAGTGAATGCCCCGCAATAGGGCCACTGAAGCAGGTTAGGGCTGCTACTTGTACTCGGAGAGAACTGAGAGCAAGACCATTATTAAGCTGTCCTTTAGAAACACTAAGATTTCTGGAATCTGCACTCACCATGGCGAACACTGTTGGCGAGCACACCACGACTCAAAAAAGTGCCATACGCGAGCGTAAGTCAACGATGTGGATGCGCAAGTGCTTTAAGCAGAGTCTGAAACACCTTAAGTGAATAGCCTTTACGGATTAGACTCTGCCTCTCGAGAGCCAAGCCGTAAGCGAGTAAAGAGCCAGGTTGCCCATTAGGACTGGACGCTCCCCCAGGAGACCGTAATGAGAGCCCGGCAGTAGGGTAGAGGACACTTGCAACTGAACAAGGTCCGCATACCACGGGTGCCTGGGCCAGTTGGGTGCTACCAGGACCACCAGACCAGGGAGAGAGTCAATGTGATGGAGACAGCTGCCAATCAGTGGCCACGCTAGAAACAGGTATAGCAACAAGAGCACTGGCCAATGCTGGCCCAGGGCTTCTATCCCCTAAGAGCTGAATTCCATGCGGCGACTGAAGAAGTCAGGGACTTTGGCATTTGCAGCAGTGGCCATGAGGTCGAACCTGGGTTGGCCCCAGATACTCATGATATGATGGGAGGCCACTGGATGGAGTTCCCACTCGCTGGGATCCAGGGTATGCCGACTGAGAAAGTTGGCTTGAACATTGTTTACCCCAGCAATGTGCTTGGCTGAGCGAGATTGCAGGTGCCACTTGGCCCAAGAACAGAGAAGCGCCATCTTCCTGGTGACCCATGGGACTTTCAAGCCAACCTGTTGGTTGAGATAGGCCACCATGGTGGCATTGTCGCAGAGGACATGGACTGAGTGATGATAGAGTAGTGGGAGAAAGGCCTACAGAGCAAGGCGGACTGCTCGCGCCTCAAGCTGATTGATCATCCAGAGGACTTCCTGCCATGACCAGGAGTCCTGGGCTGTCTGATTGCCACAATGCATCCCCAAGCCTGAGAGGCTGGGTTCTTTTGTGACCAGGATCCACTGTGGCACTTCGAGCAGAACCCACCTTCAGAGGTTGTGAGGGCAAAGTCACCAGATGATACTGGAGCAGACCGTTCTCAGAAGAGGAAGATGCACATTGTAGTTCTGCATTGCTGGAGTCCAGTGAGATAGAAGGGCCATTGTAGGGGTCGCATGTGGGCCCGTGCCCAAAGAACGACATCGATCATTGCCGCCATGGCCCCTAAAACTTGAAGATAGGCCAAGTGTTTCGCCTTCAGGCTCGGCCCCGGGTGTGGAAATGTGAGTCTCTGCAGCTGGTCCTCCAAGAGGATGACCTGCCCGAAGTGGGGGTTAAAGCGGGTCCCCCGGAGCTCCAGGGACTGGGAAGGACAGACACCTCTTGGCGTGATTGACTAACCAACCTAGATGCTCCAGGAAACTCACATTTTGGGAGACGGCCGCTAGAGCCTCCGAATATGATTTTGCCCTGATAAGCCAGTCATCCAGGTACAGATGTATGCAGATATCCTGCTTCCGCAGGGATGCCCTACTACTACCATGACCTTGGAGAACGTACGTGAAGCCGTTGCAAAACCAAACATCAAGGCGCAGAACTGAAAGTGGCATCCTAGCACCATGAAATGCAGAAAGTGCTGCTGATCCTTGCAGATGGGAATATGAAAGTAAGCCTCCATGAGAACGAGGAATGCCAAGAACTCCTCTTTTCGCACCGCTTGAATCACTGAATGAAGAGTCTCCATATGAAAGTGTGGAACCCTGCATGAGCAATTAACAGCCTTGAGGTCCAGAATGGATCAAAAGTAATCATCTTTCTTCAGAACGAGAAAGTAGATAGAGTAGTGGCCAGTAGTAGTCTCTGGTAGAGGCATTGGACAAATGGCCCGAAGATCCAACAGGCTGCAGAGAGTGGACTGTATGGCTTCCCGCTTTGCACACAAAGTCGCAAGGGGAAACTGCGAAGGTACCTTGTATAGGACGGGCACATTCTAGAACATAGCCGCAGTGGACAATACTGAGGTCCCATTGATCGGTAGTGATCTTTTCCCATTTGCAGGCAAATAGGGCCAGATTGCCCCTCACTGGAGGCGTCCCAGAGTGGACCAGAGGAGCATCAGCGGGAGGAGCAGCTAGGGCCCGCAAACTTAGAGGGTGCAGAGAAGGATCCTTCGTCCGGCGCACCACTTGAAAAGGCTGCGGCCTAGGGGCGGTCCTGGAGGATGGCAGCACCGAATACCGACCTGGTTGGTAACACCGAGAATCTCTGAAACACACTCGGGAGGAGGAAAAAGGGGTGAACTCCGACCTGAATGGTGATTAGACGTCTTTGGTCTATCCTCTGGTAAGCGCTGGGGTTTGACCAGCTTTTCCAAGTCCTTGCCAAATAGGAGCTTGCCCTTGAAAGGAATCTTAGCGAGTCATGCTTTCGACGCAGAATCTGCAGACCAGTGTCGGAGCCAGAGCCAGTGGCGAGCTACTGTGATGGCTGTCAAGGATCGCACCATGAGGCAGAGCAGATCATAGAGGGCATCTGCCAAGAATGCCACCACCAACTCCAGACATGTGGAAGCTGGGTCCTCCAGCAGCAACTGAATCCATCTAAGGAGTGCCCGCGCTGCTAGACCGCCACACACAGAGGTTTCAAGTGTGAAGGAGGAAGAGGAAAAGGCGGATTTGAGCAGCCCTTCCACCTTTCAGTCCTGCAGATCCCACAGAGCTCCACTGCTCTCGACGGGGATCGTAGTATGCTTAGTGACCGCCGTCATTATCGCAATGACTGCTGGATTTGTGAGACAGTTATCACAGTCCTCAGGCAACCACAGATATAGCTGTCCCAAACAACGCACAGTACGAAGGGACACTTTGGTCGAGCTCCATTCAAGAGTGATCATCTGCTGAAGCTCTTGAGGAAACGAGAATGCCTTTGAAGGTTTCCTAGTACCTCGTAGGATAGGATCCATCTGAGAAGCAGTTTGCATCATTTCCTGTCCTTGAGATTCTGAGAGGCACAATGCGTCCACCACCTGAGTAATCAATACCTAAAGTTCCTCCTTACAGAACAAACTGACATCCTGAACCTCCTCCTGATCCTTTGCTTGGTCATCGGAAGGAGACCACTCCCCGTCTTCCCAATCTGAAGATAGAGGGCTATCCTCTATGGAGAGATGATCCTGTTCCATTGTGCTGTCCGGTGAAGCGCAGGAGATCTTTCACAGGTTGCTTGAGCTCTTCTGAGATGGACTTGGTCAGAGCGCACTTTTGTGCCCCAGGTGCTGCTGTTGTCACTGAGCTGGAGGAATAGGGGCCCATTTTGAGAAGAGCTGATGTGGATGCCCAAAGGTCCCAAGCTTACCTGAAGAGGGACATAAATTGGGCCAAATCTTGATCCATGCTGCCTGCACTGGGCTGCTGCGGCTACTGTGGGAGCAAAAGAGGAGGAAGAGGGGCATCCTCCGAGGGAGAGCGTGGAATAAGGTCCTGGTAGCTGAGGAGGGAGCTGATGAATCTTGATGTAAATTGAGGGACCCTGACAGCTCCTCCTCGTGCAGCAGTAATGAAATGTTATGTCCTTCGAGGGAAGACTCCCCCGAATGAGCTAGATACATGGCACATGGCCGGTCTGAGAGGATGCGGCGCTTCTTACTGCAGGTGAGGCACCTGTTTACTGAGGATGGCATTGCAGCGAATCCGCCTTGACCAGTGTGCCAAAGACGGGCGTGCTGGGGAAAACAGGGCAAACTCAAAATGATAATTACACTTACCTGGTAATTGTAGTTCCTTGAGTGACGACAGTTCAGTCCTCTACCTCTGGGTTGTCAACCTTCTCCTGCAGCTTGCAGACTGGCATGTTAGAATCCTGACATCACTGGATATAGCCTGCTGGATACTCCCATCAGCCCCAGTGTGAACTATCAAGAAAGCAGACTCAAAAGAGCAACAAATAAGTAGCTTTAATAACATCCGCAACCTAAACTAAACCATCACTGTAACTATTAAGGCAAACCTTTCTTATACCCTTCCCTGCTAAACACACAAGTAGGTAGAAGGAAGAGTGAAAATAAACAAGGTCAAAGACAGACCTACCTGTAATCTTTTTCTTCGCACTACTGAGCTGATACCATCCAAGAAAGAACCCCGGGTGGGAATGAGGACTGAACTGTCGTCACTCAAGGAACTACAATTACCAGGTAAGTGTAATTATCATATCTCCAGGAACAAGCAGGAATGAGTCTTCACATATGGGTACATCGGTACCGACGGAGCCTTCGCAGGAACGCTCCCCAGCGTCCAAAAAGAAAGCCTTTGGGAGCATCCCACACGCATGCGCGCTGCCTTCCCACCTAAACACTTCCCTCTCATCAGTTTTCCATTTTCCGCAGAGCCGGAAGGACGTATTCCTGTAACCGTAGAAAATTCTTCTTTTTATTCTTACTTTTTTGTGGTCGCGTCTGCCTTCCCTCTACGCCACCGGTACCGCCGGTACTTTTCTTTTGTTTTTTCTAAATAATTTCTTCTTTTCGACAGAAATTTTTTCCTGTTAGTGTCTGACAGTTTCTAGGCCACTAGGCCTCCATTTTTCCGCTATGGAAAAGCCAGCCACTACCCTTAAGAAATGCTCTAAGTGTGGTGGTACAAATATTTTTTTTAGACACCCATACTTGGTGTCTCTAGCTACTACCTAAAGTTATAGAAGGATCCAGACTTGCTGTCTTAAGACTAAGGATCTCCTCTGCACTCCTTCACATATGTCTCCAGATCTGGTTATTCAGGACCTAGATCTTTTAAAGAAATCTAGTCCTCTCCTTGTAAGTGAAGAACATAATACCAGTTTCGACGAAACTTTCCCTATAGTTCTTCCATTTTTAACCAAGCAGAGATTCTCCATCAATATTCTCAAGTAGGTCTTAATCCTTCTTGTTATCGAGTCAATCTCTATACAATATCTGACTTTGAAAGATTTTTTTACTGTCCATATTAATGCTGTCCCAGCATATCATAAAACTTAATGGACAACCAATTTCTCTGGTAAATTGGGAAATACCTTCTTTACCGTAACCTTTTTGGTTACGTCACATCTGAAGCTCTCCATGTAAAGTCATTATCATAAGTGACATCACTTATGAAAGATTTTTACTAATCTTCAAGAAGTTGGAGGCCCAACGCCTAATACAAATAACTGTCTCTCTTTTGGATAAAGGGGGTCTTAAAGAACTACCCCTTTTTTCTGTAAGGGGTATTTCTACCTTTTCATCCAAACCAGTCTCCACTCTTTCCTAGGGCCTTATTCTGCTCCAAGGACAAAGAGTTCAAACTTGGACTTTCCAGAAGCTTTACCTAGTTCTCTAAAGTCCAACCACATTAAACTCCCCCACTTCTTATTCTGGGGTTAGTTCTAGCCATTAAGAATTCTTATCTCTTCCTGTATTGCAAAATTTATTTTTCCTCTACTTCACAGTAAGGGAATTTCTTTGAGGATAATATATTGGCTCTCAATTACAGACCCATATTAGCCTCAACAAATGCTTTTCCAATATTTTGAGTAAGATCCACATTAGAAAATTGGGATTCAATTTTTTCTAACAATTATGATCTACACAAGGGCCCCCCCTCTGGATGCCTTGTTTAGTCAAGCTGTTCCACGGCACCCCTTTTTTCTTTTCTAATTCAACTCCTACCCTCCATCCCTTAGATGCCTGGGGTTCTAAAGGATAAGCATTGCCCATCCATCGGATTTGCAACATGCTGGGGCCTCCTCCAGGCATCTTAGCTTGGGAGTCCCCATATGTGAAGACTCATTCCTGCTTGTTCCTGGAGATAGCACAGTTACTTACCTGTAACAGGTGATCTCTGGGAACAGCAGGAATAAGTCTTCACAACCCACCCACCTCCTCTAGGAGTTGCTCTCTTTTTCTCTCTCTCTCTTTCTGATTTGTCTACTTCCCTCCTTCAGTCTCAGCTACAAACCCAACTGATGAGAGGGAAGTGTTTAGGCGGGAAGGCAGCAGGCATGCGTATGGGATGCTCCCAAAGGCTTCCTTTTTGGATGCTGGGGAGCGTTCCCGCGCAGGCTCCGTCGGTACCGATGTACCCATATGTGAAGACTTATTCCTGCTGTTCCAAGAGATCACCTGTTACAGGTAAGTAACTGTGCTTTCCTTATCGTTCCTCCAGTTCAGTCCTCTACCTCTGGGATGTACCAGAGCAGTAATCAATGGGATAGGCCCTTCCAGCCGGCACGTAATACTGCCGACCCAAAACAGGCATCATTCGCAGCTGCCACATCAAGACGGTAGTGCTTGCTGAAGGTATGCAGAGACGACCAAGTAGCTGCCCTACAAATTTACCCTGGCGGAACTAAACTGTGCTCCGCCCATGAAGATGCTTGCGCTCTGGTGGAATGCGCTCGCAACCCTGCCGGTACCGACTGACCTTGAAGAAGATAGGCGGAACCAATAGCCTCTCGAATCCATCTGGCAATGGAAGCCTTCGCTGCCGCTTCTCCCTTGCGAACGCCTCCAAATAACACAAACAACCGGTCCGACTTGCGAATTGGTTCGGAAACCTTCAAATACTCACCCTCCAATCGATGTAAACTGCGCTCTCGATCGTCACCCTCAAGAGAGCCCAGAACTGGCAAAGCGACTGTCTGATTTAGGTGAAAGGGAGATACCACTTTTGGCAAAAAAGACGGAACTGGACGCAGCACCACCTTTTCTCTAGAAAAGGAGAAGAATGGTTCTCTACAAGACAACGCCTGCAACTTCGAGATGCGTCTCGCTGAACAGATCGCCACTAGAAATTTCGTCTTTAATGTCAAGTCCTTCACCGAAACCTGATGCAACTGCTCAAAGGGCAGTTTGGTTAATGCTGCTAACACCAAATTGAGATCCCAAGACGGAATCGTCACTCTACGCGACGGTCGTAATCTCAAAATCACTTTGAGAAAACGCAATACGTCCGCATGGGCGCCGAGCACAATGCCCTGAATCTTCCCTCAATAACAGGAAAGAACTGCCAATTGTAAGCGCAGAGAACTGGCCGCCAGACCTTTCTCAAAACCATCCTGCAGAAAGCTTAATATTGAGGGAATGGAGACCGTAGCCGCCCGGATCTGCCGCCTCGAAGACCAATCCTCAAATATACGCCAAATACCAACATACACCAGCGACGTGGACTGTTTTCTTGCTATAAGCATCATTGCGATGACAGACGCCAAATAACCTTTTTTCTTTAACCTGAACCGATCCACTTGAGGCAAGAAGAGAGGCCCTTGCCTCAACAGATCCGCCCTCACAGGTAACCGCCAAGGATCGCCGTCGAGAAGATGCACTAGGTCCGCATACCACGGACGCCTCGGCCAGTCAGGTGCCACCAGGAGCACCCTTCCGAAATGAGCTCCGATGCACTGAACCACCCGGCCGATTAGCGCCCACGAAAGAAAGACATACAGAAGACCTGTGGACGGCCACTGATGCAACAACGCGTCTGCCTTCCGACATTCTTTCCCTTCTTCTGCTGAAGAAACGATTGGCCTTCGCCGACTAGAAGGTCGCCATTAGATCCATTATTGGCCTCCCCCAGCGGCCCACTATCTGTGCAAAAATGTCCGGGTGCAGCTCCCACTCTCCTGCATCTACGCGGACCCTGCTGAGAAAGTCGGCCATCACATTGTCCTTTCCAGCGATGTGCGCCACCGAAATTGCTGTCAACCAACTTTTTACCCAAGCAAATAACAGGTCCGCCACTTCCTCCATGGCTGCACTCCCCGTGCCGCCCTGGCGATTGATGTAGGCGACCGCCGCCGAGTTGTCGGACAGAACTCTGACTGACCGACCCACTACCGAAGCCTCGAACGCCTGCAGTGCCCAGAAGACTGCTAAGAGCTCCAGACGATTGATTGACCATGAGCTCTCCAGAGGCGACCAAACCCCTGTGCGAATCTGCTTTCACAGTGGGCTCCCCAGCCTCCGAGGCTGGCATCCGTTAACAATGGAAGCCACTCCGGCTGCTCCAGCGGCATTCCGGCCGCCGACGACTTCGGAAGCAGCCACCACTACAGAGACTGCCTGACCTTGAACGGGCACAGGAGCCGTTTGCTCAAAGAATCCTCCTGATGTGACCACCGGCGAAAGAGTGATCTCTGCAAAGGCCACAAATGCACTTTGGCCCAAGGCACCGCTTCTAGAATCGCCGCCATTGTCCCTAGCACGGGAAGATAAGTCCATGCCAACCGTGCCGGAGTGGCCCTGAACTTGCGAACCAGACACCTGAGAACTCGGGCTCTCCTTTCCGGCAAAAACACCTGTTCTCTCTTCGTGTCGAACCGCACCCCAGATACTTGAGGTTCTGGGATGGCTCCAACCGGCTTTTGGCTGGATTGACCACCCAACCAAGACTTTGCAGAAACTCTACCACTCTGCTTGTTACCTGAACGCTCTCTGCCTCCGACTTGGCCCGAATTAACCAATCGTTGAGGTATGGATGCACCAGGATTCCTTCTCTGTGTAACGCTGCCGCTACCACCACCATGATCTTGGTGAAAGTTCTTAGCGCCGTTGCCAGACCGAAGGGCAACGCCTGGAACTGATAGTGCCCCCAAGGGAAAGCAAACCTCAGAAACATCTGATGAGCTGACCGGATGGGAATGTGTAAGTACGCTTCCGTGAGGTCGAGAGATGTCAAATACTCTCCGTGCTGCACCTCCACAATGAACATCCGACAATGCGGCACCCGAAGGCAATGATTTATGCCTTTCGGATCCAAAATGGGCCGCAACGCTCCGCCCTTCTTTGGCACCACAAAATAAATGGAGTACTCTGCCTCTGACACCTCCACGACCGCCCCTAATTGTAGGAGCCACCATAATGTACTACGAATCGCCGAGGTTTTCTCTTGTCCCCGGCAGGGGAGACATGACAAAGGAATCCCGCACAGGACGCACCAACTCCAGCGCGTAACCCTGATGAATAATCTCTAACACCCACTGGTCGGACGTGATGTGGGTCCAAGGAGGAAGAAACTCCCGAAGCCTCCCGCCTATCGGATGTCCTCCCGCCGGGACCCGCATCATTTCATTGTGGCTTCCGAGTCACTGAAGTGGAGCTTGTGGAGAAACCTCTATTTGCTCCATGAGACCCTCAGAATCCCTGGGCCCACGATGTAAAGCATCCCCTCTGGGAGCTCCCGAAACGCGCCGTATGAAATCTCCGGAAATCTCTAAACTGGCTCCGAAAGCCCTGACCAGACTTCCCCTGTTTCGGTTTATCCTCAGGAAGCCTGCCACTCTTGGAATCCCTGAGGTCCTTTACCAATTTATCCAGATCTTCCCCAAACAGCAACCGTTTTTTAAAGGGCAACTTACTGAGATGGGACTTGGAAGAACCATCCGCCGCACAATTTCGCAACCACACAGACCTGCGGGCGGCCACCACTGAAGCTGTGCTATTCGCGAGAGCTCTGATCAAGTTGTAATGGACGTCTGCTAAATACGCTGTCCTGGACTCCAGATGGCCCAGCTCCTTGAGCTCCTCCTGGTCCAGGTGCGAGGAAAGGCGAAGTCGTTGAACCCAGCGCAGACAGGCACGTGCTACCCAAGCCCCACAGATGGAGGCTTGCAAGGACAGCGCGTCCGCCTCAAATGCCTGTTTTAGCAGACTCTCAACCTTACGGTCCTGTGCATCCTTTAAGGCCGCACTGCCTTCCACCAGGATAGTGGTCTTTTTTGTAACCACCGCATCCACTCGAACCGAGCGGAACCTCTCCTTATCCTTGTCGGCTAAGGGATAGAGCCTATTCATTGTGCGTATCCCTCTGAGCCCCGCTTCTGGCTGATCCCATTCCTCTTGGATCATCCTGTAGACTACTCGGTGAACCGGAAACATCACCTGCGTTTGCCTCACCACTTGACTAACCGGATCCTTGACCTCTTCTTCATTAGCGGACTGGGTAGCGAGATTCAACATCTGCATAGATTCCGTGATCAGCGCTGCCAGCTCCTCCCTACGGAAAACCCTAATGATCTTAGCTTGATCTTTGCGTTCTTGGATCTCTCCCTCTTCCAGAACCTCCAACCCCTCCTCATGCTCCCAGTCGGGGTCCTCGACGTCCGGCCAATCGCTATCCGTGGATGACAGTGCTCAGGTCCTCGCCCTCTTAGGTGCTGACGGATCTCCGCCCCCCCCCCTCAGCTACCTCCGTCTGCTGAGAAAGGACAGAAAGCGGCAACGCTCCCGGCAGCTTGCCCTGATGCCGCAAGCAAAAGGCTTGGTGCATCATTAATATGAAATCAGGACAAAAGTCCCCGAGATCTGTCGACCCCAGGACCGACAGGGCCCCTGAAGACCCTGCCGTCTCCTCCAACACGGACCCTTGTATGGCAGGCTGCCCTGATTCAGCTACTGTCCCTGCTGACGCCACCTGCGCCTCAGGGGACTCTTTGACATCCATCTGTAACTCTACCATGGACGAGAGTGCCGCACAGCTGCAGCAGACCCCTGAATCGGCAACCGTGTCTCTCTGGGTGCCGCAAATCACACACTGTGGCCGTGTTGCCATAAGGCTGAAAGTATATCTATATGCTCTTAATTTTGAATGAATAACTTTTTTTTTTTTTTTTTAAATGTGGAGAAAAAAAAAAAACTTCAAACCTCACCTTAAACCCTTAAACTGCCCCTACAAGGAGACCCTTGAATACTGGCTAATTGCAGGTGCGGGGAGTGCAGGGGATATACCTCCCGCCAGATAAGCCAAAGAATTAAATTAAAAATTAAACTAAAAAAAGAAACCTGCCCAAACCCAAGAGAGCAGACATAAACGGCATTCAAAAAACAAAACCAAAGCAGCCTAATCTAACTCCTCACATGTTCCCCTCCAGCCCGGAAGCCATGCGGATCCCTCGCACCGCCCAAAATGGCCGCCGCCAGCCCCAAAGGAGAACAAAAATGATCCAAAGCGATCGCTGGTACACCGCCCTGCTTTCAGGTCTAGCCTCCGCAGCCAAAACAGCCTGTAACCGGTTTACTGCCTACTGGCCAGGACTGCACTGCCCGTAGCTGTGTTCCCACGCCGTGCGGCATCTCCGAATGAGCAGAAAAGTGCCGCTGGCAGAATTACTCTCCGTTCCGCCGCTCTCCTGCCGGCCCACCGCAGCCGCGACACTTGCTTGCTCCGCAGGATCGGCGGGGCGGAATTGTCAGCCAGTGAGCTCTCCCCCGTAAAGTTTGGGAGGAGAGATCTCCCGGTGAATGAACCAGGCAACTTTAATGAGATCTAGGCAACATACAGGCAGGGAGCAGCCAAGAAAGAGATGCCTTTTTTTTTTTTTAAAGAACAGTACCCAAATATCCAATCTTTTTGAAAACAAATTTAACCAGGTTAAATCAAAGAAAACTAATCTATGCTATCCTACAGATTCCTTATCTGTTCCTCTAGTGAGCCTCAGACCAGGCTGACGAAGTCCTCCTTCTGCATTGAGACTGGTCACACTGGGGCTGTTGGGAGTATCCAGCAGGCTATATCCAGTGATGTCAGGATTCTGACATGCCAGTCTCCAAGCTGCAGGAGGAGGTTGACAACCCAGAGGTAGAGGACTGAACTGGAGGAATGATAAGGAAATGGCCACCGCAGCATGCTCAGCGTGGCCGCGGCCACTCAGAAAGCCGAAAAATGGCAGGAAGCAGTGCATGGCAGTATTGGCAGCCCTCCTCAAGCGGGCTAGGCTTAATGGCAGTGAGGCAGCCTGAGGGTGAAAAACGCTACCAGAGACACAGGAGGAGGAACGGAAACACTCACTGCGAATCCTGTTCAGTTCAGCCGCCAGCCACAGAGGAGGGAAGCAGGGAAGGGCAGGTGAGGCTGTAACTCTGGTGACAGGCTCCTTCCAGCTATGGGACATATAAAAATAGCTAGAAAATAAAAAATAAGGGATGCTGCCCTCTGTTGCAGGATCTCCTTACTGCCTTGTGCTGAACCTTTGAGACAAAGTCTTCTTCCCCCTCTCAGGATGAGCCAAACTGGTCCTCCTGACCAGGAGCTCCCTGACTGTCCTAGACAGAGCAGTCAGTGGGAAACTTCAGGGCCACACCTCATGTGCGCCCCGAAGACCTCCACCCTATTAAGCTCCGAGTTCCACTGGCTGAGATCCTTAGCCCCTTAGAATGGCAGGCTGCCAGGAGTAAAGAAACAGACATCCATCATCTGCTGGAGACAAATACTGAAGGTGACACCTAGGGGAGCCTCTCTATATGCCAGAGCCTGTTCGCTGAAGCTTCTAGCACTTTCTCTGTCACCAGTATCTGCTGGCAGGGGGACTTAACCCACTTGTCTGGACTGCTCTAGCAGGACGAATTGGAACAGGATCCCACAATTCCTCGCTAATGAAAACTGCTTCAGAATATGCCCAAGAGTCCCACTTTCCTTCAAACTGCTGCTCAGGGCCGGCCTGATGGTTTCTGCTGCCCTAGGCAGAAGCCCTGGCCATGCCACACTACACCTGGCTGTGCTGCCACCCCCCTGCATGCTCAGTCGTGCCACCGTCGCTGATTCTGGAGGTCAGGAAGCAGCTCGGTGGCAGCAGCAGGTCATGTGCTTTGGCATACATGGCCTGCTGCTTCTGTGTCCCCTTCAAAACAATTTTGTGGGGGTCAGAAGAATCAGGCCATGTGCATTAAAGCAGATAGCCTACCACTACCGCCGAGCCACTCCAGCTATCTGAATCAGTGGCAGAGGGGCTGGCGACACAGCTCAGCACAGGACAAGAGGGAGTGCAAAGCCATGTGTGCCGAAGCACATGGCCTGCCGACCGCAGAGATCTGCCATCCTAGATGCGTGGATAGGCCAGCCCAACTGCTGCTACAAATGGGGTCCTTCCTCCCTCCTGCTGCTTCCATCGAGAGTCTATCTGCCTCCCTCCCTTTTCTTACTTGCAGCGGAGGCAGGAGGGGAGTCAGCCTACTATTCCTCCCGGCCTCCCTCCATTCTAGATGCTATTCACAAAGCATTTTAGATCTATGATCAGCCCATCTCTCACCCCCCAGCTAGATAAGGGATAATCCTAACCAAGGTAATACACTATCCAACAAAAGAATGAAACGCTGTAACCCTTAGACAAAATGATTAAGAAAGATGAAAAACAAAACAAAAAATATGTATATAGTTTACTTCTGTTCAACTGTACATAGTTTCTAATTGTTAATTGTTACTTGTTAACTGTAATTATGTAATTACCTAACTACAAATTGTTATATGTAAAAACAGTTCACCCTGTTTATTGTTGTTATATGGAAAGCGCACCTGATCAATGGAAGGAGCGGTATATAAATAATCATTAAATTAAATTAAATTCTGCTAATGCCTCCCCTTCCTCGTTGTTCCTGCTGATCCCAGTAGGGGCCATCTTTCCACCTTTCCTCCACTCTGCTGCCTCTCTCCAGCTACCAGTACTGTCTGGCTCACAGAAAACAAAACCCACAAGCTGTTGGTTGGGAGGAAGCTTTAGCATCTTGAAACAGTACCAAGAGGTCAGAAATAGTAAGAGATACAAGGAAGAATATAAAAACTGATAAAGGATGAGAGACAGAAGGTGCTGAAAGAAAATAAAGGGATAGGACAGAAAGTGGCAAAATGCTGAGAGAGAATGAGGGAAAGAGAGAAGGAACGAAAGGCATAAAAAGACAGATCTGAAAATTAAGTTACAGTAGATAGTAAGGAAATGTAACAAGCACATTATTCACACAACAAAGCTTAGAAGTCAGGGACTGTGACTATAACACCTTACTCTGCGTTTGCCTGGCCCAGAGGAGGCGTCTTTCCTATAATATATGTTTTCATCAGCTCATCGCTAACTTTAATCCAGCTACACCACCTGTTTCATGTCGTTCCTCATATCTGCCAGTGTTGGGCAAGTTTCCTCTTTCCTCAGATTCCTGGGGTTTGGTCCTGAATCCTTCTTGCTCAAATTGGATTAAAAGGTCAGTTTTGACATTGGGGAAGCCTGGAGTGAGAAAAGATAGTTCAGCATGTTTAGAAAAGTTACACCAGAGCCTGTCTTATCAGTGCAAGTGAGCTCAGAGTTGTGCTGTTTTCATAGACGCTGCCACCAGTGTAGAGCAAAGAAAAGAAGGGTGCTGTCTTCCTGATCATCATCAGAAATCCATTACAGCAGTACCCAGATCATCTTAATACTGAGGTCGGCAATTCCATTCCTACAATCTAGTCTGTTGTGGATGCTGCTAATGCATAAACACAATGAAAATTTCTGCCATCAGCAACCAGTTTTGATACATAGTAATGTATTCTTTTTCATTCAACTGCCATAGATCAGAAACTAGATTCTACCTGGTACCACTCATGGGAAATCTAACTCATTATGATTCTATGAGTGAGGATGGGAGATGTCTCAAGCCCCAGCAAGAAGATTCCCAAGACAAACCTTTTAGCAAGGAAAGGAGTAAATAACAACAATGGCACAAAATGCCCCACTCCTCCCAGCATTGAGAAAAGGAACCTCCTACTGAGAGCATTAGTATATGCTGGAGACTTGCTGGGTTTGAAACACATTGATTAACCAGGTTGAACACACAATCCTTTCATTTGCTTCACCTCTTAGATCAATGCCTGTCATTCCTATGCCCGTGAGCCAGTGTTGGTGCTCATGGACCCCTAGGGGGACCCCACTGTTGTAGTTAGTTTTGCTTTGAGTTGGGCTCTTGAGGGTCAGCTGAAGATGGAAGTCGGAGATCGGTGAATAGCAGAAGGGAAGCTGAAAGAGTTTGCTGCAGGGTTTGGTGAGTTCTGAATGACACAGGAAGAGCCCTTGGTGTCAGCAGCCAGTCCAAGGCCTAATCCCGGTGCTATTATTACATTTATTTATTTATAAAAATGTTTATACCACTTTTGTACATATGTCATTTAAAATGACTTACAATATAAATGGTTGTGAAGAATACAAAAAGTATAGAAGAGACAGAAAAACACAATATTCCCCTTTCATAAAAAATTAGATTTAAAATAATTCACTTAATCATCCACAGGGAATAAAAATGTCTTAATCCCTCTCCTACAAGCCAACAGCTTTCTCTCCACAGAAAAGAGGACCAGATGAAAAGAGACTACAAATATGCGAACTAACAAATTCATCACAGAGAGGATGACTCCTCGTGAAATTGTCTATTTTAATCAAACTTTTTTGCAGTAAAATGAGAACAGGTACTTAGGTGTACGACCAACAATCAAAAATTCCAGCCATTCAATCCTGAAAGACTTCTTGAAGCAAATGCAAGCACAGACTTCTTCAGACAGATGCAAACATGACGCAGCACCGCGTTTCGGGTCTGTCGAACTCTCAAGACCCTGCGTCAGGTGTTCTGTCCTCCATGAACCGTGCAAAGTGGAATGTGCTTATATTGGTAGTGCTCTCTTCACCCTGTCCTCTTGTCTGTGGATATTGGCTTAGTGGCTGTGTTTACTGGGCTCTCCTTTTCGGACTTTCCAACAGATTCCTCTCAGCATGAAGGAATATGGGTGGACCATTCCAGTGCTCTGGACCAACTACACTAGGGCAACCTTTTAGTAAAGGGGTCAGTGGGCTTTGTTATGAGGCATACAGAAAAACACTTAAAGGTTTCAGTATGTATACTTTGGAGGAAAGGCAAGAGAAAGGAGATATGATAGAGATGTTTAAATACCTCTGTGGCATAAATGCACAAGAGGAGAGCCTATTACAATTGAAAGAAAGCTCAGTAACGAGGAGGCATAGGAAGAATGTGAAAGAGGCTAGACTCAGGAGTAATATGCGGAAATATTGCTTTACGGGAAGAGTGGTAAATGCATGGAATAGTCTCCCAGTGGAGGTCATAGAGATGAGGACAGTATCTGAATTCAAGAAAGCATGGGACCAACACAGAAGATCTCTAAAGAAAAAGAAGAGACTACAGTAGTTGATAATAGAAGGGCAGACAAGACAGGCCGTATGGTATTTTTCTGCCATCATGTTTCTAAAGCCCACTGAAGATCTGCAATTAATGCGCCAAATAAACATATGTTAATTGCGAAGCCTCCAAGTTAGCTGGTGAGGGCATGATGAGCATGTTCCCAGCACCTAACGTGCAACAGGTTCGCCTAACATGTGTTCTGCTTCAGTGCGCTGTTAGGTACACTCACGTTATTAGCCGTGTTGCTGCAGAGTGCATGGCAATAGCCTGGGCTCTCACAGTAATGCACTTTCGAAACTTACTTTCTGCCCATTCCTTGCCCCATCCAGTGATAACCGATTAATAAGCATTTTAGCATGTGGCTGTAGACCCGGTTAGCACATTAGGGCTCCCAACACCTTGTCGCCATGCTCATTAACCAGCTAGTGAGCTTTAGTAAATGAGACCCCAAAAGCTTTTTTTTCGCCAAACCTTCATCCTAATAATTGAAATTCCTGGAACCTCCCAAAAAAATTACCCTGTGATGATGATGATCTTTTAAGTATATAATGGTGCTGGGGACGAATACTGTGTATACCATGGACTGCCCAAAGAACAAACCAGTCAGAATTAGAGCAGATGAAATCTAAGCTTTCCTTAAAAGCTCAGATGACAAGACTTTGACTTTCATACTTTGGATATATCATGCAAAGAGAGAGATCATTAGAAAAAGACATCATGCTTGGTTAGGTAGGAGGTCAATGCAAGAGAAGGCGGCCAGAAATGAGATGGATCGATACAATAACAGCAGCTACAGGTGCCATGCTATCAACAATGAGCCATCTGACTGAAGACCGAACACACTTTAGGACAAGAATCCAGAGAGTCGCTATGAGTCGACAACGCCTCGACGGCATTTAACAACAACAAGAATTTATAAAGGTCTAGAATTTCTCATCAACTTAAATAATAAAACCACCAGCTTAAAGATACAACGCTCTTGAATGAGTAACCAATGTGATCTCCTCAACAATGGACAACCCCTCTCATATTTCCTACCTCCTAACAAGAATTTTCCTATTGCAAATTGTGCCATCTGTAATCTTTCAACCATCGATTGTTTACGTCATCAGAATATAGAAAGACTAGGGGACATGCAGTGAAGCTACAGAGTAAACTATTTAAGACTAATAAAAGAAAATATTTTTTCACTCAACGTCACATCAACAGTGGCCAATCTAGGTCATACGTACCTAGCAGTTTCCCCAAGGGACACAGGTTCCAAAATGCTTGTATTGGTTCAAGCATTGATATCCTGGGTCCTTTCTTAATAATGGTTTATGGACCTTTCCTCCAGGAACTTGTCCAAACCTTTTTTAAACCCAGCTACACTAACGGCCTTTACTACATCCTCCGGTAACAAATTCCAGAGTTTGATTACACGTTCAGTGAAAAAATATTTTCTTTTATTAGTCTTAAATAGTTTACCCTGTAGCTTCATTGCATGTCCCCTAGTCTTTCTATATTCTGATAAGGTAAACAATCGATCTACGTTTACCCATTCCACTCCATTCATTAATTTATAGACTTCTATCATATCTCCCCTCAGCCGTCTCTTTTCCAGGTTAAAGAGCCCCAACCTTTTTAGCCTTTCTTCATAGGAGTATCCTTCCATCCCCTTTATCATTTTGGTGGCTCTTCTCTGAACCTTTTCTAAAATCGCTATATCCTTTTTAAGATACGGCGACCAGAATTGCACACAATATTCAAGGTGCGGGTGGAACCTTGCATCGTGTAACCATAGTTTGGGTTGTTCTTCCCTAGGTGCATAACCTTGCACTTGTCCACATTAAATTTCATCTGCCATTTTGATGCCCAGTCTTCCAATTTATCAAGATCCTCTTGCAATTTTGCACAATCCTCTTGGGTTTTAACAACTTTAAATAGTTTTGTGTCATCTGCAAATTTGATAACCTCACTCGTTATTCCACTTTCCAGGTCATTTATGAATATGTCTAAAAGCAGCGGACCCAGCACAGATCCCTGGGGTACACCACTATTCACCTTTCTCCATTGGGAAAATTGGCCATTTAGCCCTACCCTCTGCTTTCTATCTTTTAACCAGTTCCTGATCCACAATAGTACACTGCCTCCTATCCCATGACTCTTTAGTTTGCCAAAAGTCTCTGATGAGGGACCTTGTCAAAGGCTTTCTGAAAGTCCAGATACACAATATCAACCGACTCACCTTTGTCCACCTGATTATTCACTCCTTCAAAAAAACATAACAGATTAGTAAGACAAGATCTTCCTTGTCTAAAGCCATGTTGGCTGTCTCCCATTAGGTCATGACTATCTACATGCTGAGTAATTTTATTCTTTATGATGGTTTCTACCATTTTTCCCGGTACTGATATCAGGCTCACCGGTCTGTAGTTTCCCGGATCACCCCTGGAACCCTTTTTAAAAATTGGTGTTACATTGGTGATCCTCCAATCTTCAGGTATTAGAGATGATTTTAATGATAGTTCAGAGATTACTAATAGCAGGTCTGCAATCTCGTATTTCAGTTCTTTCAACACCCTTGGATGTATACCATCCGGCCCAGGTGATTTGCTACTGTTCAGTTTATCTAATAGTTGTAATACATCTTCCCGATGTATTGATATTTCCTTCAATTCTTCCGCACCTTTAAATACCACTTCAGTCATGGGTAACATCCCTACATCTTCCTCAGTAAAGACTGAAGCAAAGAATTCATTCAATCTCTCCGCTATCGCCTTGTCGCCTCTTAGTGCTCCTTTAACCCCTTTATCATCTAATGGACCAACTGACTCTCTCACAGGTTTTTTGCTACGAATGTACTTGAAAAAGTCTTTACTTCGCGTTTTTGCTTCCGCAGCAAGCTTCTTCTCAAATTCTCCCTTTGCCTGCCTTATCAATGCCTTGCATTTGACTTGCCAGTGCTTGTGCTGTTTCCAGGTTTCGTCGTTTGGCTCTTTTTTCCATTTCCTGAAAGATGCTTTTTTGGCAACAGCCTCTCTGACCTCACCTTTAAACCAGGCTGGCAGTTTTTTGGACTTCCTTCCACTTTTCTTAAAGCGTGGAATACAGCTGGTCTGGGCTTCCAAGATAGTATTTTTCAACAACAGCCAAGCCTGATATACGTCTCTAACCTTTGCAACTGCTCCTTTTAGTTTTTTCTTAACTGTTTTCCTCATTTTATCATAGTTTCCCTTTCGAAAGTTAAAAGGTAGTACTGTGGATTTCCTTACTATCCCTCCTCCACTAATTAAATCAAAGGCGATCATGCTATGATCACTATTGCCAAGTGGCCCCAACAACCTTATCTCTTGCACTAGATCTGGTGTTCCAATAAGGACTAGGTCTAATATGGCTTCCCCTCTGGTCAATTCATGAACCAGCTGCTCCAAGAAGCAGTCATTTATTTCATCTAGGAACTTTATCTCCCTAAGGCGTTTTACTTTCTGGAAAGGGAAAATAGCAGGGAAGCCCATCGTAATAGGGAGTATATATGTGCCAAATACACAGCATGGCAGGTTTTACGGGAGGCTCTATGAGGTGAGGGAACCATATATGCAAAGCCCGGTGATATTAGGAGGGGATTTTAACACAAATCTGAATCCTGGAACTGACACTAAGGGGGGTAATAAGCATGCTGTTAGGGGGATAAGCAAAATGTTGGGGATGTTGTTATACAAACTGAGTACAGTTAATGTTTGAAGATACATAAATGGAAATAAAATAGAATATATACCCTACTCATATCCCCATAAAAGTTACAGCAGATTAGACATGATATGGGTGGATGGAAGGATAATAGAAGAGGTCAACGAGGTAGATATAGGACCTATAAGTTGATCAGATCATGCCCCGGTGGAGGCTTCCTTGAGGTTACAAGAAGGAGGAGGTCTGCGTTTTTAGAGGCTGAATGAGGCCCTTATAGATGAGGTGGAAGGGCAAAAAAGTATTCAGAGCACTATAAGGGATTATATGATACCACAATTAAATGGTTCCAATCATACCTTGAAGACAGACAGCAGAGAGTAAAATCTGGGAACCTCATCTCAGAACCCTTCAAGACTACTCAAGGAGTTCCCCAAGGCTCATCATTATCAGCTCTCCTCTTCAACATCTATATTCAGCCCATATGCAAAATATTTAACACACACAAGATACAATACACAATATATGCTGACGACATCATGGCATATACCCCTATCCAACTGGACTCCCCAGAATATACCACCATATCAACCTGCATTCAAGAAATAACAACCTGGCTAACAACAACTTAAACATCACCATAAAAAAACTCGAAGCAATAATCATCACAAAAAACTCCACATTCATTCCCCCTATTACCATCAACATATCCAATACAATGATCACAATAAAAGATGAAGTCAGATACCTTGGAGTGATTCTAGACAAGCAACTCACCCTCCAACCACATATCAACAAGATATCCAGAACAGCCTTCTTCAAACTCGCAACACTCTGGAGACTAAAACAACTCCTCAATAGAGAACATTTCCGTACAGTATGCCAGACCATCATTACACCCCTACTGGACTACTGTAATATACTTCACCAAGGTCTGCCTAAACAAACCACCCGCCCCCTATAAATAGGACAGAACACTGTTGCCCGCACTATTACTACTGCTTCAATACAAGACCATATAACCCCAATACTACAAGATCTACACTGGCTACCAATCTCCTCATGGGCAAAAGATAAATCAGCGCTTACCATCTTCAAAATTAAGAACAACATCTCAGCAGGAATAATACAGGAATTCATTGGAACCAAAACAAACAAAAGACCAGACAGAAACAGTACCAAAAACAACATACCAACACCTACTCTATTCACAAAAACGAACAAATCCACATCCATGCGAGCCTTCTTTCTTGCTTCCCCTGCTATCTGGAATGTCCTCCCAGATAATCTAAAATCAACAGATATAAAAGATTTCCGGAAGCTACTTAAAACCACCCTATTCATTTAACAATTCAATGAAGACCACCTAAAGTAAACCAACTAACCACCCCACCACCCCACAAAACGAGACACAAGACAGGACATCCACAACATAAAAACGTCCTTATTAAAATGTACATAGCCAAATGTAGATAGCTCAACCTGTATATATAGCACGTCAAATCAAGATTTACCTATCCACACATTCACGAACACTACCTTCACAACCACTGCATGCCGACACCCCCGCACTACCCTACTTGAGTGGTTTGCAGTGAAATCTGCTTGAATTCAAGGATAAAGCGGGATATAAATACTTTAAAATAAATAAATATGTATTATAATGAGGGGGGTGAAGTGAGGCCAGCCGGTGTATGGGATGGGCTGAAGGCGGTGGTAAGGGGACAATGTATAGTGCTGGCAGCGAGACGGAAGCGAAGCAAAGAAAAGAAAGGGAAGGAGTTGTTAACAAAGTTGAGAACAGAAGAGACACTGCATAAACAGAAAGGTGGAAGAAAGAGGATGCAACGGATTAGAAAATTAAGGGAAGAATTAGGAGACATAACTGAAGTGGAAGAGGCCTTTAAGTTAAACCAACGTAAGCATGAATTTTATGTACAAGGGAATAGACCAGGCAGGTACATTGCACGAAAACCTAAGTAAAAAAGGATGCAACAACAGATTCTGAGAATAAATAATGAGCAGGGAAAGTGAGTTAGTGGTACTGAGCAAATACAAAAAGTATTCAGGAATATTATTGTAAGCTTTATGAATCAGAACAACAAGGAAAAGGGGTGGATATAGAGCAGTACCTGGCAGAGATCACATTGAAGCACTTGAACTCAGAGCAAGAGAAGTGGATGAATAAAGAGATTGCTAGAGAAGTAGTTGAGGCCATAAGGAGTTTAAAGGAGGGTAAACCGCCTGGACTGGACAGATTTACAGCTAGCTTTTATAAAAAGATTTGTGAGCATGTTAGTCCAATACTGAGAGATGTCTTTAACGAAGTACTAAAAGGGGAAAAGCTATCAAGCTCTATGGAGGTAGCTGGTAGGGTAGTAACTGCTAAAACTAAGGTTGGACTCACAAGAGACACAATTTGAGAAGATGTATAGGCTGGCAGAGCTATTAAGAGGTGTAATTTCTAGGTTTTACAAAGGTTTGAGGGGACCCATGGATCAAGGAACGCATATGTGGGCTTGGGAGGTGGACATGGGGGGTCAATGGGATTCTCAGAGATGGGAAAAAATATACGAAGGAGTAAAAATACCTGTGGCTTCGGCAGCAATCCAAGAACACTGTTACAAGATGTTGTTCCAGATGTATCTAACCCCAGTCCGATTGTGTAAGATGGGGAAATATAAAGAGTTGATGTGTTGGAGAGGGTGTGGAGAGAGGGGGAGGAGGTGGAGCTGCCCTGTGCTACAACAAAAACGGCAGTGGATGGTGGACCTTATGTGGGAGATGGTGGGCTGGGTGAGAGCTATCACACCAGCTGGAGTGCTACTGAATGAATGGGGGGGGGGACTCAAAAAGTGAGCTGGTATGTATGTTGAAGATGCTGGCAATTGGAGTGCGGATGGAAATCGCGAAGGGAAGGAGGTCTGAGAGAGCACCAATCCCTGAGAGGATATTAAGCAGATTGGCATATATTTACAGGATGAGTGAGATTAATGCATACAAAACGCACAAGATTGAGATCTTTCAAAGGAGATGGGAAAAGTACAAAGAGTAGTTACAAAGGGTGGACAATGATGCAAACGGGGAAATTATTCACGCATAAGAAAGGAATAGTAAAAAGAGGAAGGGCATCGCAGGATCCAGGGGGCAAGGGAGGAGGAGGAGAGAAGAAGAGAATCTTAAAATATAACAAAAATGTACAGGTACATGAAGAGAAGTAAATGATGTACAGTAATGTGAAGTAAGGATAAAATGGAAATTTCGGTAAACGTTGGGCTGATGGTTGCAGCCGGATAAATGTTATGCCACTGATTGCAATGGAGAAGAAAAATGATGTACTAAGTTTCCCTTTCTCACAGCTCTGTTAAGTCCGCCGGCACTGATGGGAAACAGGCATTTCCTGTTTCCCATCAGCGCCGGCGGGCTCAACTAACAAAGCCGTGAGAAAGGGAAACTCTCCCTTTGCGGCTCTGAAAAGCCGGCGATGAAAAAAATAATACAAGGAGGGCTCTGCTGGGGAGGCATGGGGGGGCCGCGGTCGCGGAACACTTCATTCTGCTGCTACCGCAACGGCAGCAGCAGTGGCTCTTCTGTTGGGGGGGGGGGCGTTTTGAAGGCCGAGTGAGGCGGTCTTTTTGGGGGCAATTTTTGCCGCTCTCAAAACGTTGCCGCCTGAGGCCACCGCCTCACTCGGCCTCATTATAGAGCTGCCCACAAACCAACCGTAACCCTGAGAAGAATCCTGTCAAAAGCAAAAGGACAACCAGAGAAAGATCAAAAGACAAACAATGTGTACAAAATTCAATGCAGTGACTGTGACAAGAACTACATCAGTCAAACTACACGAACACCAACTAGCCAGCAAAAGACACGATCCACTCTCCCTGGTCTCAATCCATGAAGACGCAGAAAGACATAAAGTCAACTGGAATACAACTGAAATGATAGCACAAGCACAAACAAAAAGAGAAAGAGAATTTCTGGAAGCCTGGTTTTCCACCATAAACCCGAGAGACATAGCAGCAGACCCGATCTACCAATCCCTGAGGACCAAACAGCTGAGGCCACTACTACTACTACTCCTACTACTCATCATTTATGAAGCGCTACAAGGCGTACACAGTGCTGTACAAACACATAAAAGACAGCCACTAATTAATACAATACAAGAGAAATAAGCGTCCAATAGGGAGAGAAGACACAACGGAAACAAAGATTAGGATCCAAAGGTGCCCTCAAAGAGGTAAGCCTTTAGCAAAGATTTGAAAAGAGAGAGAGATGAGACAACATAAGGACAGAGGAAGCTTGTCCCAGGCATAAGGAGCAGCAAACTGAGAGGAACAAAGTCTGGAGTTAGCATTAAAGGAAAAGGGCATAGAAGAAGGAAAGCAGAGGAGGGGTGAAGTTCACGAGGAGGAGCGTAGGGAGAGAGGTTATGAGGGATGGCAGAGTGAATGCATTTATTGGTTAGAAGAAGTTTGAAATGTACACAGAAACGGAAGGGGAGCCAATGAAGTGATTGCAAAAGAAGGGTTATATGAGTGTATTGGGGCAGGAACCACCAACAATGCTCTGGAACAGCAACCACACCCCGGCAACTCTCAGGGAAACTAACCAATCTATCCCTGCGGACCAAAGAGCTGAGTCACCACCAAGGCCCAGGAACAGCAACCATACCCCAGCAACCCTCAAGGAAACTAACCAATCAATTAAGATGGACCAAAGAGCTGAGTCATGACCAACAAGGCTCAGAAACAGCAACTACACCCAGCAAACCTCAGGGAAACCAACCAATCAATCCCTGTGAACCAAAGTGCTGAGTCACCACCAACCCCAATACAAATACAAGTGCAAGCATTCACTCACATTATCACCTGGAACCCCGCACTGATGATGTCCCCTCGAATGGTGACAAAACGTTTGCAATCAAGCTCTGAGAACAATCCAACATCATGATTTAACCTTCTTCCAACTCTCAGCGATCATTAAATGAGCTGCAATGGCCATCGCGGATTGTATTCCCCTGCTGACGGAGACAGAATTAATTTAATTTAATTTAATTTACAGATTTTTTTATATACCGCTCCTTCCATTGATCAGGTGCGGTTTACATGGAACAACAATAAAACAGTGAACTGTTTTTACAGATAACAAGTTGTAACTTACATTTAACAATTTGTGAACTATGTACAGAGTAACAGAGTTAAAACTATATACAGGCTTAAATATTATTCGTTAGTCTTTGAATACATTGTTTTCGGGCTTTAGTGGTTCGACCTTTTTTGGAATAGTTGTATTGGCTGAAATATGACTATCCTTTATCTATCTGTGAGGTGGGAGGTGAGTTCGCCAAGGGTGCATAGTACATTGTGAACAAGTGTGTTTTGAGTTTTTTCCTAAACTCCATGATTTTGGGTAAGGATCTTAATTCTGATGGGATAGTGTTCCAAAGTATGGGGGCAGCATGGGAGAAGGCTTTCTTGTTTGTGGTCTTTTTGGCCTTAATAAATTCTTTTGGTGTAGTTAATTTGTTTAGCTGGTCTCTCCTTTGAAGGTTATGAGTGGGCTCAGTTTTAATGAGGTTATTTATAGATAGGGGTGCTGTTTTATTTAGAGCTTTGTAGGTGGTTAAAATAGTTTTATATTCTATTCGACTTTGAATCGGGAGCCAGTGTAGATATTCTAAAATTGGGGTTATATGTTGGAAAGGTGGGGCCTTTGTAATGGTCTTAGCTGCCGCATTTTGTGCCAATTGGAGCTTTTTCAAGGTCTGTTTTGTTACACCTAGTAGGATTTGATTTGCGAAATCGAAGTGGGGGGTTATTATCGCTTGTATAATTCGTTGAAAATCTTGTAGGTGCATTAGTGGGCGGAGTTGCTTTAATATTTTGAGTTTGAAATAAACCTTTTTTGTTATGTTTCTTACATGTGTGTCCATGCTGAGGTGTTGTCTAGTATTACGCCTAAATAACGTACTTCAGTTTTTAGTTTGATATCGTTATTCTGCAATGTGATATGTGAGGGGGGAATGAATGTTGTGTTTTTTGTTACTATTAGGGCTTCTGTTTTTGAGTGATTGATGTATAGGTTGATGTATAGAAAGAACTAGAACCTTCCAGTGACATCATCACTGCTACTTGTGCTGTTGCAGCTAGGGGTACACTTCAGTATTTCTGTCTCCAGCAGATGGTGGATGCTGGACTAGTGCAACTCAATTCTGGAATCAGCTACCTTATGAGCAGCCATCCTTGGGGTGCTTCCTAGTGGAGTTCGGCAGCAGACATTTCCAGGGCATATCTGTGGATACCCATTGGAGTTTCTAGAGTGGAGGGAGGAAAACAGGCCACACTCCCCATTAATATTCTTGCTAAACAAGCTGCATTGCCATGCTCCAATTCAGAAGCATCTCATCCAGTCTCTTATTTATCATTTTCCCCAGCACTACTCTCAGAAAACCTGTCACTGCATCCCAAAATCCTTGTAGCTTAAGACAAGACCACCGTATATGTTCAAAGTACCATTTGCCCGCAGTTCTTCCAGCACACCATACTACTCTTCTTAAAAATATTTTATCATTTCTCAGGTGTACAATGCCAGCGGTATAGCATTTTATATGAATTTTCCACCATATTGGGTTGCAATAAGTTCTATAAATAACCCTATAGATATTTTTTATACAATCATCCATCTCAATTCCTCTGTCATTTATTTTTGCAAAACTTGGTTTATTTAGCCTCCTAAAGGAGAAAGTTGTAACGAACTGGGATATTCCCCTTTAGTTAACCCTGTCATTAACACTTTTGGGTATGTTTACTAAGCAGCGGTAATGTTACTGGCAGTAAGTACAGCGATAATGTTACCGACACCATATAAGGAAGTGAGCAGGTAGGGGACATTCTGGTGTAAAGGGAGCAATGGGCTGTTAACGGGCGGTAAAGGGTTCCTTGGCCATTTAGCGCATGTTAACGGGACTTTGCACGTTAAGGCTGACAAATAGGGCACGTTAAGGCTGACAAGGCGCCTTAAGGGCTCTAAGGTGCCCTAAGGTGCCTTAAGTTAAGGCGCATTAACGTAAGGCGCCTAATGGCTTTAAGGTGCCGTAACCTAAGGCGCCTTAAGTTAGGGTGCTTTAAAGCTTTTAGGTTAAGGCACCTTAGGTTAATGCACCCTAAGGACCTGCCATATCTGCGGGCACCCTATGTGGCAGCAGGTAAAGTGGACAAACATATTGGAGGCAGCTGTACAGGTGCACAGGGTGTTGGCAATGTAAAGGACAGTGGGTGGAAGAGGATGGGAATAAGTGTCCCCAGTGGAGGCAGAGGTGGCAGGATAAGAGGGCAGAGGAGTAGTGGTGCCATGCAGATCAGGCACAGGCAAGGCAAGCACAAAGAGCCACAGTGCAGAACAGGGTACCAGTGCAGGACATGGGGTAGCAGCCTGCACAAGAAGACAGGACTCTACACAGCTGACAGACATAGATAGATGGACTGAAGGATGAGGTGAGGGTGTTATGGGCTGGCAGCACTGATCTGCTGAAATGTGAGTGTTACAGGCATGAAAACTATTTGAGTAGGACAGGCATAAAAAAAAAAGAAAACAAAGAGGAATTCAACCCATGACCACTGTATAGGGAAGCATTGCACTAACCAGTAGGCTACACCTCTATGGCTGTTTGCATAGCAATGGCTGGATCCAGAAAGAGTGCAGGTCCCCATACAAAATGTCTGCTATGTGTGCCAGTATAGGGTAACCCCACCAGTACCCGTGATGCAATGCACACACAGAACAGCAGTCTACAGCTGATAACCAAATGGAGAATGCACCTCTCCAGCATCTCAGCTTGGTAAGAATAACCGACAGTGTGTGATACTGGCACAGAGCAGCTACAGACCAAACTACTGTGCAGGTTCTGTGTTCACCCTGAGGGTGAGGATGGGCGCCCAGCACCAGGTCTGCAGAACCGGTGGTGCTAGAGATAGGCTCTGCTACAGGTCCTTGTCACTATCAGTGTGTGACAAGTGATCCTTGCAGTAGAACCTAACGTAATCCTGTGTTTATCTGTATTCCCCAGTCACATCCAGCCCTGGTGGACCAGGACCAACCCAGAATAATGCATACCCAGTATTACAGTGTGGCTACCATGGTCACATGTTATCAGGGCAGAGGGGTGTCCAGACTTGCATGAGGTTTATGTAGCACTGCCTAATATACTGCCCGCTCCGGGTCAAAGTGGGGTTCAGTATATGCCCCAAAAGGACCACAATCTACATTTTTATAATTGAGGCAGTGGAGGGACATGATGAATGGCTGTGGGTCTAGCAACCCCAGTCCTGCTGGCAAAAGGCTGCTGTCCAGGGGGGGTTGGTCCAGATCTGTACCTGTTATTAGGGCACTGGCAGAACAGCTGCCAGTAGGCCTGGAAAACCTCAGCTGCCCCCCCCCCACCAAAGTCTGACATTAACCAACAGAAGGCACAGTCAGACTGTACCTGCTGCACCCCACCAGCTGTTCCAGCCATGCGCATACTAACTGCGGAGAGTCCGCTAACCAGTCCATACTGCATGTACACAGAGAAACTATGTGCACCCCAAATTGGAATATACAGCACAGATACCCAGCAGATGCCTCAGTGATTGGGCACCAGAAAAGGGAGCACACAGATATCCCTAGAGACAGATACTATATAGCACTATGTGGGAACATAGCCATGCCATGGTCACTGCTCGGTCAGAGTGATAGTGTGCTCCCAGCACGACATGCTGTGGCCACCCTGCCCATTCAGGTGGTGGTCGGGCACTATAATGTCCCAGCCATTGCCCTACTCCCAATGCAGATGCATTCTGCCCAATCCGCCCTGTCCGGGCCATACCCACAATACCTTGCTCTTCAATATGCACATTTGCAGGCTAATGCTGGAAACAGTGTAAGCACTGTGGGCCCAGTGAGGAGTAGGAAGCCACAAAACAATAGATACACACACACACACATACTCCTATTGCAGCATTGTGCAAAGATAGGGGTGGTTGGCAACCAATGTTCCCTCTAATTTTCTGTAGGCTGTGTGCGCATAAAATATCAGCTGTGTGCAGCTTTTGAAAGAAGGTTAAATTTTTGTGCGCCGCATAACGACACTCAGAGTTATATACTTTAAAATTTGACTACACGTCAGAATACAGTATGTACACCACATTGATTTTAATCAAATTAAATGAAAATAGACAATTACTAAATGAAGCAGGAAATTTCTAGTAATTACAATCATAACTTTTAAATTTTAAGACGTCTGTGTTGTTTTCTATCAGAATCAGAGCCGTAATTTTTGTGCACTCTGTTGTAAAGTGTGTGCGCTCACAGCTTAGAGGGAACAGTGTTGGCAACCCTGCCCGCCACACTGCTCTTGAACACAGTGCAGCCATTGCTAAAGTGTGCAGGAGCTAGTATTAGTACTCTTGTGATAACTGCTGCTCCGTGTTGGAGCCAACAACCTGACTCTCCATGAAGCTTTGGATAGTGAAGCCTGTGTGTGTGTGTTTGTACCCCTGTTGGCTGATGATTTGGGGATTGCACATGTTGATGTTGTATCTGAACGTAAGATATGCCATACTGGGTCAGACCAAGGTCCATCAAGCCCAGTATCCTGTTTCCAACAGTGGCCAATCTAGGTCATACGTACCTAGCAGTTTCCCCAAAAGACACAGGTTTATTTATTTATTTTTATTTCTTATATACCGCGCTCTTTTAATCAGTGCGGTTTACAAATGAACAAATTAAACACAATGGTACAATCAGCATTGGTTTTTTACATTGAACAGGGTACAAAAACTAGGAGGTAAACAGGGTTAACTATATACAAAAACGTGAATGTGAATAGGGTTAACTACATGGTAGCAGTAACAGATAATATTACAGTACAGTATAAATATAAATAGAGTATGGGTAGGGTGTGCAAGTATGGATCAGCAGAATTATCCGTTTTCTACAGGGGTTAAATGGGAAAGATCGGTATAGGTTCCACAATGCTTGTACTGGGTCAAGCATTGATATCCTGGGTCCCTTCTTAATAATGGTTTATGGACTTTCCTCCAGGAACTTGTCCAAACCTTTTTTAAACCCAGCTAAACTAACAGCCTTTATTACATCCTCCGGTAACAAATTCCAGAGTTTGATTACACGTTGAGTGAAAAAATATTTTCTTTTTATTAGTTTTAAATAGTTTACCCTGTAGCTTGTGATAAGGAAGCTTATCATAGCTCAGGAAGGAGCTATAGAAAAGGTGAAGTGACTCTGAACAAGCAACCTATCAGTTCTGGTAGAAATAAGAAAACAGAATTTTGCCATAAAAAACTACCAGTCCCAGAATGCACCAGGTTTCCAACAGCCATTAGAGAAGCTGAAGTGGGGAAACGTGTGTTCAATCAAGAGGGCTATGAGGTAATCCCTAAGCACTCATCTCAAAGGGCAGGGCCTGATTCAGCACAGCTGCGCTGTATTAGGGAGGAGCACTCATCTAAGCAGAATAAAAGTAGAGTTTATTCTACAGATGACCATCTTCATGATCACCTTGGATATCCAGAGAATTATCATCAGTTTCTTTTGAAGGATCATCAGAAGCAGAAGCCAAACCGGACGGACAGAGAGAAAAAGAAACCCTCTGGAAGAAAGAAGAGAAAAGCCTTTGAGAGGTCTAGAAGAGTCCAAAGCAGTACGTATACTGGGAGGTATTCCAAGGGCCAGCATACACCATTGGACTGGGGAAAAACAGAGGAATAGTGCTGCAGAGCTAGGAATCTCCAGACGCTACCTGTGAGGGAGATGGCTGCACGTGGAAGGGACCCTAAGACCCGTGCCAGAAGGTATGTGAAGAGAGATCCAGTGTCCAGGGATCTGGATTGGAAGGCTGGACATAAGAACTGGACTACATACTGGCCAGGCTATATAGAGAGGAACTATAGCAGCAATGGAAGCTCAGGTATGAACACTGATCTATGCCCTAGCTATAACCTTGAAAGACAGCAGGGAAACAAGTATTCTCCTGAAAGTGCTCCATTGAGAGATTCATCTGTGCCAATCCATGATATTGAACCAATGCTTGTTGATGAAGGGGGAATAATAGCAGATGAAGATATTGTTTATATGGACTGTTCTCTGTCCAAACTCCGTTGGTAACTTTCTGTTATAAAGTACAGCAGCCATCACAAAGAAATACAAATTTGTTCTTTAATCTACTCAGAAAAGCTCCTGAAGCAGGATTTGACCCACACAGTAGTAGCAAGCCAGCTAAAGGGTTTCAGCTGGATAACTACTAGCAATTGAGCCATACCTAATTGCTTCTGAGCTAGGAGAGAATCACTTCTGAATCTATATGGGAGGTTATCAGAAGTTAACCTGAAAAGAACAGTTTTTTTTCTTTCTTTGTGGCTTTTCGATTGTTAGATATATGCTAAGAAAACATTAGCTAATTGCCTGACAAGTTTAAAGGTTGTTTTCCTGATTTTGATTTTGTTTTTCCAAGTTAAACACTGGAAGCAAGTAACCTGATTTATGTGCTACCAAGCATATCTGTGTTGGGAGAAATAACCCCATAAATAAATTTCTTATTGGCTTTAACACTTGAGCACAACTAAATTATTGTCAGCAGCTGTGTCTGGTGTGAATGAACTACATTGCCCACAATACCTTGCAAATCATATAGATATATGCACTTGCCAAGACTGTGAAGATTCTCACCCAGCAGCCGTCTAACAAGCTTCACTGCATGTCCCCTAGTCTTTCTATATTCTGATAACGTAAACAATCGATCTACGTTTACCTGTTACACTCCATTCATTAATTTATAGACTTCTATCATATCTCCCCTCAGCCGTCTCTTTTCCAGGTTAAAGAGCCCTAACCTTTTTAGCCTTTCTTCATAGGAGTATCCTTCCATCCCCGTTACCATTTTGGTGGCTCTTCTCTGAACCTTTTCTAATAACGCTATATCCTTTTTAAAGATGCGGCGACCAGAAATGTACACAATATTCAAGGTGCAGTCTCACCACGGAACGATATAGAGGCATTATAATATCTTTTGTTTTATTTTCCATTCCTTTCCTTATGATACCTAGCATTCTATTTGCTCTCTTGGCTGCCCCTGCACACTGGGCTGAGGGTTTTAACATGCTATCCACAATGACGCCTAAATCTTTTTCCTGGGTGGTGGTTCCTAATGTGGAACCTTGCATCGTGTAACCATAGTTTGGGTTGCTCTTCACTAGGTGCATAACTTTGCACTTCTCCACATTAAATTTCATCTGCCATTTTGATGCCCAGTCTTCCAATTTATCAAGATCCTCTTGCAATTTTCCACAATCCTCTTGAGTTTTAACAACTTTAAATAGTTTTGTGTCATCTGCAAATCTGATAACCTCACTCGTTATTCCACTTTCCAGGTCATTTATGAATATGTCAAAAAGCAGCGGACCCAGCACAGATCCCTGGGGTACACCACTATTCACTTTTCTCCATTGGGAAAATTGGCCATTTAGCCCAACCCTCTGCTTTCTATCTTTTAACCAGTTCTTGATCCACAGTAGTACACTGCCTCCTATCCCATGACTCTTTAGTTTTGCCAAACGTCTCTGATGAGGGACCTTGTCAAAGGCTTTCTGAAAGTCCAAATACACTATATCAACCGACTCACCTTTGTCCACCTGTTTATTCACACTTTCAAAAAAACATATTAGATTAGTAAGACAAGATCTTCCTTGTCTAAAGCCATGTTGGCTGTCTCCCATTAGGCCATGACTATCTACATGCTGAGTAATTTTATTCTTTATGATGGTTTCTACCATTTTTCCCGGTACTGACATGAAGCTCTGTAGTTTCCCGAATCACCCCTGAAACCCTTTTTAAAAATTGGAGTTACATTGGCGATCCTCCAATCTTCAGGAATTACAGATGAATTTAATGAAAATTCACAGATTACTAATAGCAGGTCTGCAATCTCATATTTCAGTTCTTTCAACACCCTTGGATGTATACCATCTGCCCATGTGATTTGCTACTCTTCAGTTTATCTAATAGTTGTAATACATCTTCCCGATGTATCGATATTTCCTTCAATTCTTCCGCACCTTTAAATACCACTTCAGTCATGGGTAACATCCCTACATCTTCCTCAGTAAAGACCGAAGCAAAGAATTCATTCAGTCTCTCCGCTATCGCCTTGTCGCCTCTTAGTGCCCCTTTAATTCCTTTATCATCTAATGGACCAACTGACTCTCTCACAGGTTTTTTGCTACGAATGTACTTGAAAAAATCTTTATATCACGTTTTTGCTTCCGCAGCAAGCTTCTTCTCAAATTCTCCCTTTGCCTGCTTTATCAGTGCCTTACATTTGACTTGCCAGTGCTTGTGCTGTTTCCAGGTTTCGTCGTTTGGCTCTTTTTTCCATTTCCTAAAAGATGATTTTTTGGCAACAACAGCCTCTCTGACCTCCCCTTTAAACCATGCTGGCAGTTTTATGGACTTCCTTCTGTGGCAGGCTAAGGCCTACAATAGCCTGTGAACATATGGGAGGCCTGTAAGCTAGCCCTGAGTCCCCACCCCTACCTGAGACTAGTAGAGCTAAGAAAGACCAAAGTCAGTGAAAGTCTGAGAATCTGCCTTAAATCGCTTTAAACTGCTTTTGATAAGTTTGTATGAATCCTTTATTAATTTCTTCTCTGCCGGTGAAAGATATGTTCCAGTGTTCTGCATTCTCACATTCTCTGAGCTAGAAATGACCTTGCAGTAGAAATGTATCAATGTCTAGAAATTGTGCTTTTGTTAGAATAGCCTGAGAAGGGGGAACAGGGTGCTAGGCCCAGAGAGGGTCCCCGATTGGACAGGTGCAGGGGACGTTGGGACCAATAGAAAGTTTGCCTGTATCATTAGTGTAAAATTGTATATAAGGAATTTGCTTCTGTTCTCCATTGCTCAGTCACTTTTGGATGCACTCCTCATCTGAGCCTGTGCACAATAAATTGGCTTGGAACCTGCAATTGACTTCTGGTTTTATTCACTGCGTGCACTTCGCTGCTACATATTCCTGGTGCGTTGGCCGGGAATGTGCGAGTAGTGGATGGTATTCAAGTGAATATTCCACGTACTTTCGCCTCCAGGTTTGGTCCGGTTGGAACCGTGTCTGTCCGACCGCAGGGGAAACCTCAGGCGCCACCGGTCCTCTTGTATCTGAGAGGGTTCCGCCTGGCCTCGGCGGACTACTGGGTCCAGCTGGCCAACACCTCCGAACCTAAGGGGAGTCCAGGCTCCAACCCATGTACTGGTTTGGTATCGGGAAGCGGATCCGGTGAGTAGAAGTTTTCTTTTTACTCAGATAGTCAGGTTTGGGACTATGGTATGGTATAGTATGGTAACTAAAAATATGAGAGCTTGATCACCTCTCAAGGGCGGTCCTAGTACGCCTCGCTAAGTGGTAGTAACGCAGAAGCCACCGACCCTTTGGTATGGTTAGTCAGTAAGCCCTTGGGAATTTGGGAAAACGTTGCTAGCAGGTTGGTTGTGTGGGTGCGTGAATGAGAGGTCTTGATATGGACCACGTGACAGCGGACTCCTGAGTAGCGTAGTTCCTGGCCGGGCGACCGCACCCAGATCGCAAAAAGAAGGAAGCGTTTGGTGTTTGTCTCCTTCATTGTTCTTTGGGCTGCATGGACCCCTTACCTGCAGCCATTCTACCCGCCCCTATTGTCTGTTGTTGTGTACGTCCAATATTGTAATGATGGGAGGGACAGAGTCCACGCAAACTCCGTTGCAATGTATGATCAAGAATTTCAGTAAGGGATTTACCGGAGACTACGGAATTAAAATGTCTCCGTCCCGATTAGGAATGCTTTGTGAAAGGGAGTGGCCTGTGCTAGTCACTTCATGGCCCCATGAGGGCACCTTTAATATTAGCGTAGTATCCCGTGTCCATCAGGTTGTAAGGAGAGAACACCCTGATCAGTTCCTTTATATAGATTCCTGGTTAAGTATTTGTGAGAAGCAGCCCTCTTGGATAAGGCGTTGCTATGAGGAACAGTGTAAAATATTAGTTGCAACCACGAGGGGGGCTTGGATGCTTGAGAAAGGGAAGCTACCTGTGTATTCCGCCCCAGAGTCCCCAGATATCCAGACCCGTTTACCTTAGTACCCATATAGGCTAGTTCCCACGTCTCCGGCACTCCCGGCAGAGCCTGATGCAGAAGCACAGCGATTACCGCCGCAACGGCAGAGAGAGTCCCCTCCCTCAAGTGACAGTCCAGAGTCCAGCCCGAGTGCTTCAGGAGGGCCAGCGTCCCCTGAGCATACCGAGAGCGGAGACTCTCTCGCCAGATCGGGGTCACCTGTTGAGGATGCCTATACCCGGCAATCATATGATTTAAGAAGTACAACTGTGAAGAAGAAAAAGGAGGGACGTCTAATGCCATTGCGTCAGGTGCCTGGTTTACCTATCCTGAATGACCAGGGCCAGATGGCGCCAGGACCAGCCAGTGTAATCTATGTACCTTTCTCCACTACTGAATTATTGAACTGGAAAACCCATTATACTTCTTATACTGAAAAACCCTAAGATTTAACTGAACTAATGTCAAGTATAATGCAAACTCATCAGCCTACCTGGTCTGATTGTCGCCACCTCCTGTCCACTCTCTTTACTACTGAGGAGCGAGCGCGAATCGGGCAAGCGGCTATCCGCTGGCTAGAAGAGAACCCTGTAGAGGGAGCAGATATGAATCGCAAGCAGCTGCCACAGCTTTCCCAAATGAAGATCCCTGATGGGATCCGAATGATGAAAGGGGGGCAGCGGCCCTAACTCGATTTCGCCAGGCCTTGTTGCAGGGCCTGAGGAGGGGAGGCCAGAAGGCTATGAATATCGGGAAAGTGTCAGAAATCCTCCAGGGTCCAGATGAGAGCCCAGCAGCTTTTTATGAACGGTAGTCTGAAGCCTATAGATTATACACCCCATATGATCCAGCAGCCCAGGAAAATCTGCGCATGGTGAACGCAGCCTTTGTCAGTCAGTCCCAGGGAGATATAAAGCGAAAATTACCGAAAATGGATGGATTTGCGGGCATGAATACAGCACAGTTAATGGAAGTTGCTCAGAAAGTGTTTGTGAATCGTGAAAGTGAGAGTAACAGAGAAAGTGAATGGAAAATGAAAAAGAAAGCAGATCTTTTTGCTGCCGCTTTCGTTGAATGACGTGGAGGAGGTTTTCCTAACCGAAGGACCAGAGAATGTGGAAGAGGCCGCGGAAATAGCAGGCCTCCATTGGGTGCGAATCAGTGTGCCCATTGTAGAGAAGAAGGACACTGGAAAAATGAATGCCCGCATCTTGGCTCCACCCCCTGGCGGGGAGGAGGGAGCACTTGGAGAACAGGAGGCCGATTTCAGAGTCGAGGAGGAGTAAACTGAGCACAGTTCCGGCAAGAGAGAGAAGAAGCTATTGAGGGAGTGGCAGTTGCCGAGGACTATGATATGGCTGAAGACTAGGCCAGACCGGGCTCCAAGTTTACCCTGGGTCCCCAGGAGCCTATGGTCAGTTTGAAAATAGGGGATCAATATATGGACTTTATGGTGGATACAAGAGCAGAACATTCAGTGGTGGCAAAGCCCGTGGCCCCTTTGTCCTCTCGATCTGTCACCATTGTTGGGGCCACTGGGGCTAGGGCCACCAAGCCTTTCCTGCAGAACTGCATGTGTGAACTAGGGGGGCAGAAAATAACGCACCAGTTCTTGTACATGCCCGAATGCCCTATTCCACTTTTGGGCCGAGATATGCTTGCCAAGCTCCAGGCGCAGATATCCTTTGTTGAAGGAGGAGGAATGCAAATGACTGTAAACTCAAAACCTGCTGGATTGATGGTGCTGACTGTCCCCCCGAGAAGAAGAGTGGCGGTTCTATAGTGCCTCACCAACCAAGACAGATAGTTCCTGTATACCCACCAACCTTTCAGCTCCGCCTGAACTGTGGGCGGAGGATAATCCACCTGGCCTAGCGAAGAACATAGCCTCCATCATTGTCACCCTCAAGCCAGGAGCGGAACCAGTGCATGTGAAACAGTATCTTCTTCCTCTTGGACTTGTTGAAGAATGCCAGTCACCTTGGAACACCCCCCTTCTCCCAGTAAAGAAACCAGGGACGGGGGATTACCGCCCAGTACAAGATCTGAGGCGAGTGAATGATGCAGTTGAAACTATACATCCAGTGGTACCAAATCCTTATACTCTCCTGGGACTGATCTCTGCTGAGGCTACTTACTTCACCGTTTTGAATTTAAAAGATGCTTTCTTTTGCATACGCCTAGCCCCCACCAGTCAGCTTTTGTTCGCCTTTGAATGGCAAGATCCTACAACAGGAAGGCGGGACCAACTCACCTGGACTCGATTACCCCAAGGATTGAAGAACTCACCCACCATCTTCAGTGCTTTATCTTTATTTCAACATTTGATAAACCGCTTTGGCCGAAGCATTAAAGCGGTGTACAATAAAAAAGGTCAGCACAGCAAATCATAGAAAAGAGAAAAGAATGCCATAAAAATAACAGGAAAGCAAAAGAAAGGATAGAACACAAAGGTCATAATCACAAGACTAGACTAAAGACACCAAAAGACACAAAAGACCAGAGAGCAAAGGGAGGGGACCAGACGCACATAAGAGCATTGAACACCAGTGCTGCTCTTAATCAAGATCTATCAAGTTACTCTGTGACTCCAGGAAAAAGAGTCCTACTCCAATATGTGGATGACCTGCTGATAGCCACCAATTTTGAAAGTGAATGTTTACAAGCCACCAGTGATCTCTTGCATCTTCTGAATGAAGCCGGATACAAGGTCTCAAGAACCAAAGCGCAGTTGTGCCAAACCAAAGTAAAATACCTAGGATTCCATCTGTCTAGAGGGGTCTGTAGATTGGGACCCGAGCAAAAGGAAGGAGTATGCCGCATCCCTACCCCCACCACCAGAAAGCAGGTGAGTGCCTTCTTGGGAGCTGCCGGCTACTGCCGAATATGGATACCCAACTTCGCGCTGTTGGCAAAGCCATTGGATCAAGCCACCAAAGGAATGGAGAGGTCTCCATTGGAATGGGGACCTGAACAGGATGCAGCATTCCGATCTTTGAATGCCGCCTTGATGTCATCACCAGCTCTGGGTCTGCCAGATGTCCAGAAACCTTTCCGCCTCTATGTTCATGAGTCACAAGGAAATGCTTTGGGAGTGTTGACTCAATCTCTTGGATCTTGGCAGCGACCAGTGGCCTATTTATCAAAACAATTGGATACAGTTGCAAAAGGCTGGCCCCCTTGTTTGAGAGCTGTTGCAGCCACAGCCCTCTTAGTGAGCGAAGCTAACAAGCTCACTTTGGGACAGAATCTTCGAGTCATCGTACCACACTCTGTCTTGACCCTTATGGAACACAAAGGAAACTTCTGGTTCACAAATTTGCGAATGTTGAAGTATCAAAGTATGCTGTGTGAGAATCCTCGATTGCAATTGATGGTCAGTCAAGCTTTGAATCCTGCTACGTTGTTACCAGTTGGTCCTGGCCCCCCTGATCACGACTGTTTGGAAATTATGGACACTGTTTTCTCAAGTCGCCCGGATTTGGCTGATATCCCATTGGAGAATCCTGAATGGAATTTCTTTGTGGATGGAAGTAGTCTTGTCGTTAATGGACACTGTTGTGCCGGGCATGCAGTGGTGACCCTTGATCTGGTGGTTGAGTCCTCAGCTTTGGCCCCGGGGACTTCAGCACAGAAAGCTGAACTGATAGCCCTCACCAGGGCGCTGATACTAGGAAAAGGGCTTCATTTAAATGTATACACAGATTCCAAATATGCCTTTACAACTTTGCACGCACATGGGGCCCTGTACAAAGAACGAGGGTTGATAACTTCAAGAGGCAAGTCCATCAAATATGGTCCTGAGATATTGACATTGTTAGAAGCAGTGTGGGCCTCTAAGCAAGTTGCAGTCATGCACTGCCGGGGTCATCAGGAAGGAGAAGGAGAAATCACACAAGGAAACAGGTTTGCCGATGCCACAGCCCGAAAAGCAGCCACAACTGGACAAGTGTTGACCCACGATACCTCAGTTCAGGCAGCCTTATTCCCTGTGCCCCTTAGCTCATTGGCACCCAGATACACCACAAGAGAGTTAGACTATTTCTGCGAAAAGGAAGGGGGTGTCCTAACAGAAAAGGGCTGCATAGTGTTGCCACCTCCAGAGGGTGGCTCACCTCCAGGACCCACAGTAATTCCTGAAGCTTTAGGTCCAGCCTTTGTTCATGCTTTTCATCAGGCCACACATTATGGGAAGACTGCAATGGAAAAAGCCCTCAAACCTCATTTCTGTATTCCATTATTAGGACCTCTGTCTGCCTCAGTGGCTCAAAAAATGTTTAACATGTGCTAAGAATAATGCCAAGCAAGGTCCTGGCCCACCCCCAAGAGTTCAGTCAGTAGGAGTTACCCCCATGAGTAATCTCCAGGTGGATTTTACTGAAATGCCACGAGCAAATGGATATCATTACCTGTTGGTCTTAGTCTGTACCTTTTCTGGGTGGGTAGAAGCTTTCCCCACCAGAACTGAGAAAGCTAGAGAAGTCACCAAAATTCTGCTTCATGAGATTATCCCACGATTTGGGATACCATTGACTATAAGGTCAGATAATGGGCCCTCATTTGTATCTCAGGTGACTCAACAGTAAGCACGAGCTCTGCAGGTGCAGTGGAAATTGCATACTGCTTACAGACCCCAGAGTTCAGGAAAAGTAGAGCGTATGAACAGAACCCTGAAATCCCATTTATCTAAACTCTGTCAAGAGGTTCACTTGAAGTGGCCCCAGGTTCTTCCTATAGCCCTTCTTAGGATACTCTCAGCCCTCACTAAGTCATTAGGAGTTTCCCCTTTTGAGATTCTGTATGGGCGACCCTCGCCTATTGTACAGGGCATAAAAGGAGATATGCAACAAATTGGATCTGAAATTACTAGACAAGAACTATTGGCTTTAAGTTCTGTTTTGCAGAATCTCCATACGTGGGTACAAGATCAACTGCCCATCAATCTGACCGAACCACTACATCCTTTCAAGCCTGGAGTCTCGGTGTGGATCAAAGAGTGGAGGAAGACACCGTTGGCACTACATTGGAAGGGACCTTATGTTGTTATCTTATCAACCCCAACAGCAGTCAAAGTTGCCGAACTCGAACCCTGGATCCATCACAGTCGAGTAAAGTTAGCAGCCGCTCCTGAACTTGGTCAGTGGACTTCAGTAAATGACCCTGCAACCCCATTGCGGCTCACGCTGCGACGGCAGCCACTACTGTGAAAGTCTTTAGAATCTACGGCCCTACTCCTGTCACACGGTGTGGAAGCTGGCAGGTCTATATACGGCAGAAGCCTGAGGATCTACAACCCTACTCCTGTCACACGGCGCGGAAGTTGACAGGTCTACGTACGGTGGAAGCTGGGAAAAGAAGTATTCAAGTTCAGAATTCTCAACATTTCAATCCATTCATCAAAGACTGTGATTAAGATGATTTCCTATTATTGTTTCATTTTTGCGGTAGCCCTGGGGTCCCTCGGGACAACCTTTGCCCTACCCCCCTATGCAGCTTGTATAACCACTACCCGAACTTGGATAAAGGTTACCCAAACTTTACTTTACCATTCTTACTATACTTGTACTGGTATAGTTAGCCGATGCATGTATAATGGTACAGAGTTAAATATCTACATAAGAACATAAGATATGCCATACTGGGTCAGACCAAGGTCCATCAAGCCCAGTATCCTGTTTCCAACAGTGGCCAATCTAGGTCATACGTACCTAGCAGTTTCCCCAAAAGACACAGGTTCCACAATGCTTGTACTGGGTCAAGCATTGATATCCTGGGTCCCTTCTTAATAATGGTTTATGGACCTTTCCTCCAGGAACTTGTCCAAACCTTTTTTAAACCCAGCTACACTAACAGCCTTTACTACATCCTCCGGTAACAAATTCCAGAGTTTGATTACTCGTTGAGTGATATCATATTTTCTTTTATTAGTCTTTAATAGTTTACCCTGTAGCTTCATTGCATGTCCCCTAGTCTGTCTATATTCTGATAACGTAAACAATCGATCTACGTTTACCCGTTCCACTCCGTTCATTAATTTATAGACTTCTATCATATCTCCCCTCAGCCGTCTCTTTTCCAGGTTAAAGAGCCCTAAGCTTTTTAGCCTTTCTTCATAGGAGTATCCTTCCATCCCCTTTACCATTTTGGTGGCTCTTCTCTGAACCTTTTCTAATAACGCTATATCCTTTTTAAGATACGGCGACCAGAATGGCACACAATATTCAAGGTGCGGTCTCACCATGGAACGATATAGAGGCATTATAATATCTTTTGTTTTATTTTCCATTCCTTTCCTTATCATACCAAGCATTCTATTTGCTCTTTTGGCTGCCGCTGCACACTGGGCCAAGGGTTTTAACATGTTATCCACAATGACGCCTAAATCTTTTTCCTGTGTGGTGGTTCCTAAAGTGGAACCTTGCATCGTGTAACCATAGTTTGGGTTGTTCTTCCCTAGGTGCATAACTTTGCACTTGTCCACATTAAATTTCATCTGCCATTTTAATGCCCAGTCTTCCAATTTATCAAGATCATCTTGCAATTTTCCACAATCCTCTTGGGTTTTAACAACTTTAAATAGTTTTGTGTCATCTGCAAATTTGATAACCTCACTCGTTGTTCCACTTTCCAGGTCATTTATGAATATGTCAAAAAGCAGAGGACCCAGCACAGATCCCTGGGGTACACCACTATTCACCTTTCTCCATTGGGAAAATTGGCCAGTTAGCCCTACCCTCTGCTTTCTATCTTTTAACCAGTTCCTGATCCACAGTAGTACACTGCCTCCTATCACATGACTCTTTAGTTTTGCCAAAAGTCTCTGATGAGGGACCTTGTCAAAGGCTTTCTGAAAGTCCAGATACACTATATCAACCGACTCACCTTTGTCCACCTGTTTATTCACACCTTCAAAAAAACATAACAGATTAGTAAAGCAAGATCTTCCTTGTCGAAAGCCATGTTGGCTGTCTCCCTTTAGGCCATGACTATCTAAATGCTGAATAATTTTATTCTTTATGAAGGTTTCTACCATTTTTCCCGGTACTGATGTCAAGCTCACCGGCTGTAGTTTCCCGGATCACCCCTGGAACCCTTTTTAAAAATTGGTGTTACATTGGCTATCCTCCAATCTTCAGGAATTAGAGATGATTTTAATGATAGTTCAGAGATTACTAATAGCAGGTCTGCAATCTCATATTTCAGTTCTTTCAACACTCTTGGATGTATACCATCCGGCCCAGGTGATTTGCTACTCTTCAGTTTATCTAATAGTTGTAATACATCTTCCCGATGTATCGATATTTCCTTCAACTCTTCTGCACCTTTAAATACCACTTCAGTCATGGGTAACATCCCTATATCTTCCTCAGTAAAGACCGAAGCAAATAATTCATTCAGTCTCTCTGCTATCGCCTTGTCACCTCTTAGTGCCCCTTTAACGCCTCTATCATCTAATGGACCAACTGACTCTCTCACAGGTTTTTTGCTGCGAATGTACTTGAAAAAATCTTTATTTCGCGTTTTTGCTTCCGCAGCAAGCTTCTTCTCAAATTCTCCCTTTGCCTGCTTTATTAATGCCTTGCATTTGACTTGCCAGTGCTTGTGCTGTTTCCAGGTTTCGTCGTTTCGCTCTTTTTTCCATTTCCTGAAAGATGCTTTTTTGGCAACAGCAGCTTCTCTGACCTCACCTTTAAACCATGCTGGCAGTTTTTTTGACTTCCTTCCACTTTTCTTAAAGCGTGGAATAAAACTGGCTTGGGCTTCCAAGATAGTATTTTTAAACAACACCCAAGCTTGATGCAAGTCTTTAACCTTTGCAACTGCTCCTTTTAGTTTTTTCTTAACTGTTTTCCTCATTTTATCATAGTCTCCCTTTCGAAAGTTAAAAGGTAGTACTGTGGATTTCCTTACTATCCCTCCTCCACTAATTAAATCAAAGGTGATCATGCTATGATCACTATTGCCAAGTGGCCCCAACACCCTTATCTCTTGCACTACATCTGGTGTTCCACTAAGGACTAGGTCTAATATTGCTTCCCCTCTGGTTGGTTCATGAACCAGCTGCTCCAAGAAGCAGTCATTTATTTCATCTAGGACAGTGATGGCTAACCTTTTTGAGCCCGAGTGCCCAAACTGCCGCACAAAACCAAAGAATTTCCTCAAAGTGCCAGCACGTCAATTAAAGCCCCATTTGCATAAGGTGCTTCATTTGCATAAATATTTGCATAATGTTACCATACACTAACTTTTAGTAAACATGCCTCTTAATGAGTATATGGATAAAGAAAGACTAAAAGGTTTCTACATTACTATAATCCAGTACCAACCGCCAGGCACATTAGGAACTACTACAAACGCTGCCCATTTAGAACCCATAGCAAACCCGCCGTATCCTAACAGCACTACCAGGACTCACAAAGCACCATACTCTACCTATCAAAAGGCAACACTGCAAATATTAAACCAATACATCTCAGAGAACAACAATACATGACCTACTGGGGAAAGAACAAGTGGCAATGTCAAATAGGAATTATATAAACAGAATACCTCAGCTCAGTTACACATGCAGAACAGACCATCACCAAACAAGGAATCACAATTTAGAAACAGGAAGACAATAATTAAACTGGGAACCCCAAAAGCCAAACTTGGAATATACAACAACACTGTAGAAATAAACTATATATTAATTTCCTCTTGTACTAAACAAAGCGCAAAAATTAATGATGCACATTTCCCAGAGCTGACATATTCCAGTTAATAAATTCAAAATAAAGAGATATTTTTCTACCTTTTGTGCATTTTTTTTTCAGTTGCAATTGTTCCAGCCACTTTCTTCTGGTTTCTTCGTGTCTTCTGCTAACTCTCCATCTGCTGTCCATTTGTCCTTTCTTCTGTCTTCTTGGTTTTTTTTTCCATTCTCTCTCTACATCTGCTTTAACATACTAATCTTTCTCCTTTGGCTCTTTCCTCATTCCTATTTCATCTACTCAAAATTTACCCCTCCATCCTCAATCCCCACTTACTCTCCCAATACCCGGCCAATTGTAGATTTTTTATCCCTCCCACACAAAATATTTTTCCCCTCTCCATTTTACTCTCCCAGCCCCATCCCATTCTAATCCTCCCCCAACACCAGCTCCCTTCTAGTTCCAGCCTCACCCAGCATCCATTCCCTTCTAGTCCCTGCATCAGCCCATTTCCAGTCCTAGCAGCCCCCCAACCCAATACCAGTCCTATCCCCCCCTCATCAACCCACTTCCAGTCCTAACCCCCCATCACCCCATTTTCAGTTTAAGCCCCCCCCCTATAACCCATTACCAGTCCTAACCCCCCACTTCCAGTCAGCCCCCCATAGCCCATTGCCAGTCCTAACCCCCCCATCAGCCCACAGTCCATTACCAGTCCTAACCCCATCAGCCCACCTCAAGTCCTAACCCCTCCCCATCAGCCCATTTCTTGTCCCAGCCCCCCCATAGCCCATTATCAGTCCTAAACCCCCCCATAGCCCATTACCAGTCCTAACCCCATCAGACCACCTCCAGTGTTAACCCCCCATCAGCCCATTTCCAGTCCTAACCCCACCCAACAGCCCACCTCAAGTCCTAACCCCTCCCCATCAGCCCATTAGCAGTCCTAACCCCCCCCCTAGCCCATTAGCAGTCCTAACCCCCCCTCTCTAGCCCATTAGCAGTCCTAACCCCCCCATAGCCCATTACCAGTCCTAACCCCCATCACCCCATTTCCAGACAGCCCCCATCAGCCCACAGCCCATTAGCAGTCCTAACCCCCCCTAGCCCATTAGCAGTCCTAACCCCCCCTCCTAGCCCATTACCAGTCATAACCCCACCTATCCCATTAGCAGTACTAACCCCCCCCTCCTAGCCCATTAGCAGTCCTAACCCCCCCCAGCCCATTAGCAGTCCTAACCCCCCCTAGCCCATTAGCAGTCCTAACCCCCCCTCCTAGCCCATTAGCAGTCCTAACCCCCCCCCAGCCCATTAGCAGTCCTAACCCCCCCTAGCCCATTAGCAGTCCTAACCCCCCCAGCCCATTAGCAGTCCTAACCCCCCCTAGCCCATTAGCAGTCCTAACCCCCCCCCCTCTCTAGCCCATTAGCAGTCCTAACCCCCCCATAGCCCATTACCAGTCCTAACCCCCCATCACCCCATTTCCAGACAGCCCCCATCAGCCCACAGCCCATTAGCAGTCCTAACCCCCCCTAGCACTTTAGCAGTCCTAACCCCCACCTCCTAGCCCATTAGCAGTCCTATCCCCCCCCCAGCCCATTAGCAGTCCAAACCCCCCCCAGCCCATTAGCAGTCCTAACCCCCCCCCTGCCCATTAGCAGTCCTAACCCCCCATCACCCCATTTCCAGAGAGCCCCCATCAGCCCACAGCCCATTAGCAGTCCTAACCCCCCCTACCCCATTATCAGTCCTACCCCCCCCCCCTCGCCCATTAGCAGTCCTAACCCCCCCCCCCAGCCCATTAGCAGTCCTAACCCCCCCCCCCCCCCCCCTGGCAAATTTAAAAACAGAAAAAGCGGGCTCTGGCTGCTGCCGCGGACGCATGCAGTGTCCCGCGGGGCCCCCTCCGCCCGCTAAGCCCCTCTGCAAGGGCTTTCAGATTCGCGAGGGAGACAGCGTCTCCCTCGCGTCTCTGTTAAGCCCGCAGGGGCTAATGGGAAATTTCCCATCAGTCCCTCGCGTCTAAAGGGGCTGATGGGAAATTTCCCATTAACCCCTGCGGGCTTAACAGAGACGCGAGGGAGACGCTGTCTCCCTCGCGAATCTGAAAGCCCTTGCAGAGGGGCTTAGCGGGCGGAGGGGGCCCCGCGGGACACTGCATGCTGCCGCGTCCGCGGCAGCAGCCAGAGCCCGCTTTTTCTTTTTTTGCGGACCTTCACGCGTGCCAGCTGCAAGGCCTTCGCGTGCCACAGCTGGCACGCGTGCCATAGGTTCGCCATCGCTGATCTAGGAACTTTATCTCCCTAGCATGTCCTGCTGTGACACTGACCCAGTCGATACCGGGGTAATTGAAATCACCCATTATTATTACTGCACTGTAACATTTGCTAGCTTCCTTGATTTCTTTGAGCATTTCATCATCCATTTGTTCATTCTGGCCAGGCGGACGATAGTACACCCCCACTGCCATCGCCTTCCCCTTTTTACATGGAATTTCAATCCATAGAGATTCTACAGCAAATTTTGTTTCCTGCAAAACTTTAATCCTTTCTGACTCAATGACCTCTCTAACATAGAGCGCAACCCCTCCACCAATTTGATCAGCTCTATCATTACGATACAGTTTGTACCCAGGTTATCACAGTGTCCCACTGGTTGTCCTCCTTCCACCATGTCTCTGATATTCCAATCATATCTAACCTCTCGTTTAGTGCTATATATTCTAACTCTCACATCTTGTTTTGTAGACTTCTAGCATTTGCGTACAAGTATTTTAGAGACTGTATTTTATTCATATTAATTTGGCTATTGGTAGACATGGGTAATTTGGGATCTTTAAGCTCTGTCTGCTCCATACTTGAGGGCATTTGGGCTACTTTACTCTTTTTTGGAACCTCTCTGCTTTTTGTAGTATCCTTCAAGGATACATTCTTCTGAACCATGCGCTCTTGGGCGACTGTCGGCTTTCCCCTATCATCTAATTTAAAAGCTGCTCTATCTCCTTTTTAAAGGTTAATGCCTTTTTAAAGGTTAATCTGTACAAAAGGAAAGAGCAAAACTTGTTTTAATCCCCGTCAGAACCCTTCATATTATGTTTTAGAGTTGCGATGGAATGATGAGAATGGGGGATCCCACAAGACCTGTACCCCTATACTTTGATGCCTGTGATGTTATCAACAGAAATGACTATTACAAATGTGGGACTTGGGAACAAGCCTACTATTATGATGATAAATATATGTGTCCTGAAGGAGCGTACGGATGGGGAAAATGTACTGGGAAGCATTCCCCATCCACCTACAGTAAGCCATCTAAAGATGCATACTTCTGCCCAAAGTGTGAATGCGTGTAATATGCTACTTGGTCGGGTGGCCCTACTGGGCAAGATGGGGATAATCGTAAAGCCAATTTAGAAAGACTGCCCTTACTTGAGCCACAGAAGTGTAAAACAGGTGCTTGTAATCCCTTATGGCTCCTCATACTTGACCCTAGCCAGTGGAAGCAGGGGTTCAGATTTGGTTTACGTATAGCAGGGGGAAGAACTGACCCTGGAACCTTTATATATATACAGCTTAACACTAAAACTCATATTTCTGCACCTTATCGAATACATCACACCTTTTATGAGGCTATGAAGGCAGAGTTTGCAATTCCCCACACCTCCAGGAACTTGTTCATTGAGCTAGCTGGAGCTGTAGCGTCCAGTCTTCACATTTCTGATTGTTTCTTCTGTGGAGGAACTAAGATGGGAGACCAATGGCCCTGGGAAGCACAAGAGCTGAACTATTCTATCCCATAAAACCAAACTGATCTGCATAAAGCCACCAGTGAATGGGTATTAGCTAACTCTATTGTTGGTAACTTATGTTTTGCTCGCACAGGACCACAGTTTACTATGCTAGTTGGACAGCTGGTCTGTCTAAACCAGAAGTTTTACAATGCCACCACTAAGACGACGTCCTGGTGGTCGGGTGTAAACACTCCGGAACCTTCCAACCCTCTAATCATTTTTCCTAATCTTGCTAAGCTATGGACTAATTTGGTTTCTTACAATACCTGGCAAGTCCCACCTGGACTATACTGGATTTGTGGAACTCGAGCATATGCCAAGCTCCCTAATAACTGGGGAGGGGCATGTGTATTGGGGACTATACGGCCTTCCTTCTTTCTTTTGCCTATCTCCCATGGGGAACAATTAGGTTTTCCAGTGTATAAAAGTTGACAGAAGTGAGAGGCTTTGAAAATAGGCCAATGGGATAAATGGGATTTTATTTATTTATTTTATTTATTAACAATTCTTATATACCGCACTATTAGACATCAGCGCGGTTTACATTGAATAGAAAACATCCGACAGTTTACATATGTCTGGTCATTACATTTAACAGGAAGTATAACTTGGAGAACTAGGGTAACTAAATACAATGGTGGTTTATCTGATAAGGGATATCATGGTTAACTATATACATAGGTGGTACAACAGTACATGAAACTGCTTGTTATTTACATTGTGGAGTTGGCCTGTTGCGAGGGTCTGCCTGTTTGACCACTTCTGCTATTCGGCTGGGGGTTATGTTCGGTGCTGTCATTTAGATATTTAAGGAAGAGGAAATGTTTTAGCGCCTTTCTGAAATGACTCAAATTGGGGATTGCTCTGATTTGTGCTGGTAAGGTGTTCCATAAAGTTGGGGTGCTGAGTCGGAAGGCTCTGTTAGCTGTTGATCTGGTGCATCTTGTGGTTTCATTTGGGATAACTAGCATGTTCAATTCTGCTGTTCTTCGTGGCCTGTTTGGTGCAAGTGGTTGTATGAGGTTGGAGAGAGAGGAAGAGGTGAGCCCCTTAGCCACTTTGAACGTTAGCAGTAAAGTCTTGAAACTGATCCTTGCTTGAATGGGGAGCCAGTGTAGCTGTTTTAGAAGGGGTGTCACGTGGTCTCTCCTGGATGCCCCGAAGAGTACCCGCGCTGCACTGTTCATAGCCAGCTGCAGGGGGTTCAGGGTGGACCGGGGGAGTCCTTGTAGTATGGAGTTTGAGAAGTCGAAGTGGGGAAGTATAAGGGCTTGATAAATGGTGCAGAAATCATCCGGTTCAAGTAGCGTGCGTAGGTGTCTGAGGGATCTGATTTTAAAGTAGATTGCCTTGACTGTATTGGCTATGTGGTTCTTCATGTCAAGGTTTTGGTCTAGCGTTACTCCAAGGTTTCACTTGGAGTTGGGCATCCTTTACGTTAATAAAACTAGGTGGGGTGAAGTTGGTGTTCCTCGAGACAAAAAGGACTTCCGTCTTTTTGTGTTGTATTCGCAGGTTTTGTGATAGGAGCCACTCTGATATGGTGTCGAAGCAGTTAGTCAGAGGGGTGAGGTCTAGGCAATCCAATGATATTGGCATATATAATAGCACATCGTCTGCATATATCATGTAACTGACATTGAAGGATCTGATGATGTCACAGATGGGGAGGATCCTTGAGGTACACCTTGACTTTGTTGGAATGGTTCAGATGTAGCCCCATCGGCTCGAACATGCTGCCATCTACCAGACAGGTAAGATTTGCACCATTCGAGTGCTGTTTCGCAGATACCTTTTTCCCTTAGCCGGCAGATGAGAATTTCGTGGCATACCGAGTCAAAAGCCGCTGCTATGTCTAGAAAGACAAGAGCGAAACCCTGGCGTATGTTATCCACACCTGAGATTATGTTGTTGAAGAGGGTTGTGAGTAGTGTTTCCACTCCATGTGACTCTCTGAATCCATGTTGGGCCGGATCCAGTGGGGTTGAGGTGTCTATATGATCCTGTAATTGCCTGTGCACTATTTTCTCAATGATTTTTGCTAGCATAGGTATACTAGATATGGGCCTATAAGATTCTACCTTTTGAGGATCAAGTTTGGTATTCTTTAAAAGAGGTCTTACAGAGGTCTGCTAGAGAGTAGGTGGGAAAGAGCCAGTGGTAAAGGATTGGTTTAAGATTTTGGCTATAATTGGGGATATGTCACATCGCAGGTCCTTTATCCAGTGTGCAGGGCAAGGATCTGTGTGCGCAGTAGTTGTGTTTAGAGCTAGGATGGTATCCTCAATAATTTTCTTCGAGGGAGTGGAGAAGGATGTCAGTGATGCTGGGTAGTCTTGTTCATCAGGAGGGATGATGAGGAATGGCCACCTGAGAGAATCATTTCATACTATGGACCTGCTACTTGGGCACAAGATGGGACCTGGGGATACCGCACACCTGTGTACATGATAAATCGTATTATACGCTTGCAAGCTGTTGTTGAAATAATAACAAATGAAACTAGTAAAGCTTTAACCCTTTTAGCTAAACAAAGTACACAAATGCGTACAGCTATTTATCAGAATCACTTAGCACTAGATTATTTACTAGCAGCTGAGGGCGGAGTGTGTGGAAAATTGAATTTAACTAACTGTTGTTTGCAAATTGATAATGAAGGCCAGGGTGTAGAAGATATAGCTAATCAAATGAGAAAGCAAGCCTATGTACCAGTCCAGACCTGGCATGGCTTGAAACTTGATGGATGGTTTGGTTCTATGTTTTAAGGGCTGAGCGGCCTGAAAACATTTGTATTCATTGTATTGTTGATATTGGCTACTTGCTTGTTTCTCCCATGCATGATAACTTCAATTATTGATAGCACCGTAGAACGGAAAACAGCTACAAAAGTATTAGCTATGTGGCAATATCACCCTATACCCCAAAATAATGCTTTTACACCAGTATAATATGTGATTTAATTCTCACCCTTTCTCACTTGAGGGTGGGAATAATCAAAGGGGGGAATGTGGCAGGCTAAGGCCTAGAATAGCCTGTGAACATATGGGAGGCCTGTAAGCTAGGCCTGAGTCCCCACCCCCACCTGAGACTAGTAGAGCTAAGAAAGACCAAAGTCAGTGAAAGTCTGAGAATCTGCCTTAAACCGCTTTAAACTGCTTTTGATAAGTTTGTATGAATCCTTTATTAATTTCTTCTCTGCTGGTGAAAGATATGTTCCAGTGTTCTGCATTCTCACATTCTCTGAGCTAGAAATGACCTTGCAGTAGAAATGTATCAATGTCTAGAAATTGTGCCTTTGTTAGAATAGCCTGAGAAGGGGGAACAGGGTGCTAGGCCCAGAGGGGGTCCCCGATTGGACAGGTGCAGGGGGCGTTGGGACCAATAGAAAGTTTGCCTGTATCAGAAGTGTAAAATTGTATATAAGGAATTTGCTTCTGTTCTCCATTGCTCGGTCACTTTCGGATGCACTCCTCGTCTGAGCCTGTGCACAATAAATTGGCTTGGAACCTGCAATTGATTTCTGGTTTTATTCATTGCATGCACTTCGCTGCTACACTTCCACTTTTCTTAAAGCGTGGAATACGGTCTGGGCTTCTAAGATACTATTTTTCAACAACACCCAAGCTTGATGTAAGTCTTTAACATTTGCAACTGCTCCTTTTAGTTTTTTCTTAACTATTTTCCTCATTTTATCATAGTCTCCCTTTCGAAAATTAAAAGGTAGTACTGTGGATTTCCTTACTATCCCTCTTCCACTAATTAAATCAAAAGCGATCATGCTATGATCACTATTGCCAAGTGGCCCCAACATCCTTATCTCTTGCACTAGATCTGGTGTTCCACTAAGGACTAGATCCAATATGGCTTCCCCTTTGGTTGGTTCATGAACCAGCTGCTCCAAGAAGCAGTCATTTATGTCATCTAGGAACTTTATCTCCCTAGCATGTCCTGCCGTGACACTGACCCAGTCGATACCGGGGTAATGGAAATCACTCATTATTATCACTGCGCTGTAACTTTTGTTAGCTTCCTTGATTTCTTTGAGCATTTCACCATCCATTTGTTCATTCTGGCCAGGCGGTCGATAGTACACCCCCACTGCCATCGCCTTCCCCTTTTTACATGGAATTTCAATCCATAGAGATTCTACAGCAAATTTTGTTTCCTGCAAAACTTTAATCCTTTCTGACTCAATGCCCTCTCTAACATAGAGTGCAACCCCTCCACCAATTTGATCAGCTCTATCACTACAATATAGTTTGTATCCAGGTATCACAGTGTCCCACTGGTTGTCCTCCTTCCACCATGTCTCTGATATTCCAATCATATCTAACCTCTCATTTAGTGCTATATATTCTAACTCTCCCATCTTATTTTTTAGACTTCTAGCATTTGCATACAAGCATTTTAGAGACTGTATTTTATTCATATTAATCTGGCTATTGGTAGGCATGGGTAATTTGGGATCTTTAAGCTCTGTCTGCTCCATACTCGAGGGCATTTGAGCTACTTTACTCTTTTTTGGAACCTCTCTGCTTTTCGTAGTATCCTTCAAGGATACATTCTTCTGAACCATCCGCTCTTGTGTGACTGTTGGCGTTCCCCTATTATCTAGTTTAAAGCTGCTCTATCTCCTTTTTAAATGTAGGGACATGCTCTGCAAGATCTACAGCTGGGACCTGAACCTGTGACCCTCTGCTCCAAGACACACCAGCTGTGTGTACTGCACCACACTGTTACCACAGAAGCACAGCAGTCCCTGGGGCTACCTCTACATTTCATCAGACAGACCTTTTCTGTTGCACTGACACCACGCACTGGAAAAGGGCATGGCCTAGGTCTGCTGCAGTCCTTTGCCTCCTCCAGCAGCAACATCCCCCCCTTCATTCTGACCTGCCCATATGCTGTCGGTGCTGGTAGTGTGCAGTCCCAGGCCATCCAATGTGCAGGTAGGTGGGTGCCTAGGGTGTGGAGTCTGGGGTGGGGAGGCATACACATGGACATCCACACATTCCCCCCATCACTGCCTACCAATGTTATGTCCCTTCCAGATGTGGGAGAGAGGGCTGGGTGGTGTCAGGTTGGTGCTCTAGCAACTATTGGCTAAGGTGGACCAGGTAAAAGTAGGCAGATTGTGTTATGCAAGTAGACTATGGACTGGATAGGGCATGCAATGTGGGCAGAGGCTGTAGTAAAGGGTGTTCATTTAGTTGGGTTTACGATCAGTGTAGGACGTATCCTGGGGAAGGTAGGTAGACCCTTGTTAGCGTGGTCCCCAGATGTACACTGCTTGCCCCGTTACAAGGCATTGTGGTTCCTGTGTGACATTTGGGGTACCTGCTGGGTATGTGTCCCCTGGATGGGACCCCGTGGAACACAGACTACTGGGCATGTTTGACCTTGGTCAGATGCTGTCTTGCTGATTTGCAGTTTCTGTGTTCCTATGTGCCACCTAGGCAACAGCCTAGTCAGAGTAGTTACTCACCTGTAACAGGTGTTCTCCAGGAGCAGCAGGAATCAGTCCTCACTTATGGGTGACGTCGGCGCTGACGGAGCCCTCGCAGAGCAATCTCCCCAGCTTTCAAAGAAAGCCTTTGGGATTGCAGCACGCATGCGCGGTCCTCTTCCGGCCCAAGGGTGCCCTCTTGCTCAGTCGAATGACATAGCGGAAGACAGCAACCATAAAGAATGACTGCAACTCCAAGGGGAGGAGGGAGGGTAGTGAGGACTGATTCCTGCTGCTCCTGGAGAACACCTGTTACAGGTGAGTAACTACTCTTTCTCCAGGACCAAGCAGGAAGTCAGTCCTCACTTATGGGACTCCCTAGCTTAAGGCTACCGGAGACCTCAAGCTGGAAGTGAGCTCCCTCCAGCTCAACGGCACAGAAGGAAGGAATCTTCTCTGAATACGAATCCGGCCGGTAGCCAACACCGGGGCCGGAGGGTAGGAGTTGCCTAAACCTCAAAGAGATTGTGGAGGACTGCCTGTCCGAAAGCACTATCCCTGCGGGACTTCCTTTCCAGGCAGTAATGAGCTGCAAAAGTCTGGCTGGAAGTAGCGGCCCGGCAGATGTCTGCCAATAGAACAGAGCGGAGGTGGGCTACAGACGCCGCCTTCGCCCCGACACGGTGCGCCGTGACTCGACTCTCCAGGGAGAGGCCGGCTGCCTCATACGCCAAGGCGATACAGTCAGCTACCCAGATGGACAGAGTACGCTTAGAGACAGGAATCCCCAACCGATTGGGGTCAAAGGAAACGAAAAGCTGGGCAGCTTTCCTATGCTCACGCGTACGGTCAAGGTAGAAGGACAAGGTTCTTCGACAGTCCAGGGTATGCAGACCAATCTCAGCTCTGCTGGTATGCGGCCTGGGAAAGAAGGTCGGAAGAACCACCTCTTGATTGATGTGGAAAGAGGAAACCACCTTCGGGAGAAACTTAGGGTGCGTCCGTAAGACAACCCTATTCTTGTAGAACCTGGTGTAAAGGGGCTCCAACACTAGGGCCTGTAGTTCACTAACGCGCCTAGCGGAGGTAAGGGCTACCAAGAAGAGAGTTTTCCATGAGAGGAAATGGAGGGGGCAGGTAGCCATGGGTTCAAAAGGCGGGCAAGTAAGCCTTTGTAAAACCACATTGAGATCCCAGTCAGGAGCCGGAGGGCACAACGGGGGCTTAAGCAGAAGCAGGTCCCTGAGGAAACGCGCCACCAAGGGGTGCGAGTAAAGAGGCTGGCAATCCACCGGCGAATGATGTGCAGAGAGAGCACTGAGGAGGACTCTGACAGAGTGGGACTTGAGGCCTAGATCGGAGAGGTGAAGCAAGTATTGCAGTACCACCGATACTAGGCAGGCGAATGGGTCCTCAGAACGCTGAGAACACCAGACAAAGAAGCGACGCCATTTGAGGGCGTAAGATTTCCGGGTGGAAGGTCGCCGAGACGCCAGGACGACAGCTTCCACCTCCGGAGGGAGCGAGAGCGGAGCTAGGACTACCCTTTCAGCAGCCAGGCCATCAGGTGAAGGGCCCGGAGGTTGGGGTGCAGGAGAGTACCCTGATCTTGGGTCAGAAGATCGGGCTGAAACCCCAGAGGAAGAGGGGTGTCCACCGCTAACTGCAGGAGCAGAGGAAACCAGGGTTGCCTCGGCCATCGGGGCGCTATCAGGATCACGTAGGCCCCGTCCCAGACCACCTTGAATAGCGTCCGGGACACCAGCGGCGTGGGAGGAAAGGCATACAGTAGGCCTGTGGACCACGAAATGAGGAAAGCATCCGGAGCTACTCTGAGGGGATGTGGATGCCGAGAGCAGAACCGGGGGAGCTGCCGGTTCAGGGGACTGGCAAAGAGGTCCACGGTGGGGGAGCCCCACCGGCGGAAGATTTGCTGGGCAACGCCGGGGTTCAACCTCCACTCGTGGGGCTGCAAGACCCGGCTCAGCCTGTCGGCCAGGCAATTTTCCTGCCCGGGCAGGTAAACAGCTTTGAGGAGGATGTTGTGGTCGACTGCCCAGGAGCACAGTCTCCGGGCCTCCTGACAGAGCAGGAGGGAGCCCGTGCCACCTTGTTTGTTCATGTAAAACATGGCCACCTGATTGTCCATCTGCACCAATACAGACTGACGAGAGGTGAGGTGAGAGAAGGTCCGCAGAGCTAGGCGGATCGCCCGCAGCTCCAGGAAGTTTATCTGCTGAGCCGCCTCCCAAGGGGTCCAAAGGCCTTGGGTGCGTACTCCCTGGCAATGCGCTCCCCATCCCAGGAGAGAGGCATCCGTCGTCAGCACCTGGGAAAGTGCGGGAGACTGAAAGGGCATGCCCAGTACCAGGTTGGGCAGGTGAAGCCACCATTGCAGAGAGGAGACCAGGCGGTCGGAGATCTGTAGAAGGTCCGCCAGACCCCCTGTGGCCTGATGCCATTGAGTGCGAAGACACCACTGGACAGGCCTCATATGTAGCCGGGAGTTCGGTGTGACATGGACCGTGGAGGCCATATGACCGAGCAGCTGCAGGAACCGTCTGGCCGGGACCGGTGACGCGCTGTGGAACCTGCCGGTCAGAGCCATGAGCCTGTCGGCTCGCTCCCGAGGCAAGAAGGCACGAGCTCGCAGAGTGTATAGCCGTGCCCCTATGAACTCGAGATCCTGAGAGGGACGCAACGTGGACTTCCCGAAGTTTATGACGAAGCCCAAGTGCTGAAGCAGAGCCACCATGCGCTGCGTGGCCTGAGCGACCTCTAGGGCCGACTGCGCCCGGACGAGCCAGTCGTCCAGGTAGGGAAAGACGAACAGGCCTTGAAGTCTCAGGAAGGCCGCCACCACTGCCAGGCATTTTGTGAACACCCTGGGGGCGGAGCACAAGCCGAAGGGCAGCACTGATAATGTTTCCCAGCCACCACAAATCTGAGATATTGTCGGTGGTCCGGATGAATAAGGATGTGAGTATAGGCATCCTTTAGATCCAAGGAGCATAGCCAGTCTCCCCGCCGGAGGTAGGGCAGCAAGATTCCAAGGGTAAGCATCTTGAACTTTTCCCGCTGCAGGAACTTGTTGAGGTTGCGTAAGTCCAGAATGGGTCTGAGGCCTCCTGTTCTCTTTGGGACCAGGAAGTACCTCGAGTAGAACCCGTGACCCCACAAATGTTGGGGCACTGGCTCCACAGCCTGCTCCCCCAGCAGACCCTGCAGCTCCTGAAGGAGCAAGTCTCTGTGCAGAGGGGGCCTTGAAGGCTCCCCTGGGAAGTAGGGGGGAGGCACCTGGTGAAAATGTTAGAGGTAGCCCCTTTGAACCACCTGCAGCACCCAGGAATCGGATGTTATGGCTGACCACCTGTGGGCAAAGTGGATCAGCCTGCCCCCCGTGCCTAGCGAAGGATGCGGGGTGGGAGAGGCTATGCTGGCATAGTCAAAAAACCCCACCCTGCTGGGCAGGGGGCTGTGTAGCGGGTTTGGGGGCCCTCGGCCTACGGGGGCCATTCCCCTGACCCTTAGCCTGCGGGCCCTGATTGGGAGCCGCCGATGCTTGGTATTGAAGGTGGGGTTGCTTATAGGCAAGCACCTTCCTCGGGTAAAAAGGCTTCTTCCCCGAACCCTTCCTCTTCTGCGGAGGAGCGGAGGTCTTTCGGGACAGGCGAGTCCGAGTGAGAGTCTCGGACTCGAGATCCGCCGCCTTATCAGACATGGGCTTGCCGAAGAGGTTTTCACCTCTGCAGGGGACATCGACTAACTTGTCCTGTACCCACGGCTCGAGGTCGGATGACTGAAGCCAGGCCTGCCGGTGGGCACCGATGCCCGCTCCGGCTACTCGGGCCGATGCCTCGAAGCCATCGTAGGCCGCCCGAGAAATGAACTTCGAGCACTCTCGAATACGATTGGACAAGGCCTGGAACCTCTGCAAAGGTTCGTCGGAGAGACCAGCCGAGAACCCAGCGAGCTCTTTCGCCAGGTCTCGGAGGAACGTGCCCATATATAGCTGGTATGTCTGGACCCGGCAGGCAAGCATGGAACCCTGGAAGCACTTCCTACCGAGGGCATCCAGGTTTCAGGCCTCCCTACCCAGAGGCACCGAGGAGTGCATCTTTTGACTCTTAAGTCGATGCATGGCCGATTCCACAATCATGGAGTGGTACGGCAATTGCGCCTTATGGAACCCGGGGCTCTTGCGGACTCGATACATCGAATCGATCCGTTTGCTCAACACCGGCGTCGAGGCCGGGTTTTCCCACATGCGGAAGAGCAGTCGCTCCAGCATAGGAGGGACCGGCACAGTAAAGGCCTCCTTCGGGGAAGAGTCATACTGGAGTGCCTCGAGCTCTTCTGCGCGAGGCTCCTCCTCGGGATCCGCGGGGAAAGCCAAAGCTTTGGCCATATCCCGCACGAAATCGGAGAAGCGCGTATCCTCCGGAGGGGATCACCTTCGGGGCTCCGACTCGGGCGAGTCGGAGGGGACGCACCGGGTCTGAAAAGAACCGGGCGACACGTCCCCTTCTGTGTCCCAGCCTGACGCCTCCGTGGAGGAATCGAGGGGCTCCGTGCGGGCGAGGGTTCGTCCCGACGCCGATGCCGGCGTCGACGACCTCGGTCCCGAACGGGAGGCCGAGGGAGACCTCGACCGAGGATCGACTCGAGGATCGACTCGGCCGCCGGGATCGACTTGGGCGTTGACGTCCCGGTGGTCTGGGCAGATGCACTGGCGAGGCCGGTCATCAAAACCCGCTGCTGGTCCAGGAAGGCAGTGATACTGCGCTCCAAGGTCGTCAATCTGAGGTCAAACTCAGAAGACCCGGCAGCCACCGACTCGGGCCCCGACGGCATTGGGCCCGACATCGGTTCCGTAGGGGAGTCCAGGAGGACTATAGTACTCACATGTCCAGGTGGCTCCACCTCGAGGCGAGGAAGTTTAGAAGGCCTCTCCGCCTCCAAGGACTCGGGGCGGCTGGCGGGGCTATGCAACCCAGCCCTCGAGGGACCAGGTGCGTCCTCCGACGCTGCCCGCGCGAGTTTCTTCTGCCGACGATGCTCCCGGCCAGGGTACCCCTGTTCAGAGAAACTCCGACAGTGCTCGTGGCCGGAGTCACGAGACGTCGAAGCCTCCGACGAGGTCCGGCCCTGACCGGACTCGGGGTCAGAGAAGATTCGGTCCTTTTGCGACTGCCGACTCCTCAGCGACTTGGAGGACATCTTGCTGCACGGACCACAACTCATAGAGTCATGGTTGGGTCCGAGGCAATGGAGGCAGAAGTCATGCGTGTCTGTAAGAGACATCAATTTGGAACAACGATCACATTTTTTAAACCCACTGGCAGCCATCGGGGGAAAAAGGGCCCCCGCGAGGTCGAAAGACCGTGCCGCCAGGGGTGAAGAAATAAGTGGCGGGAACGCCAGTTAGAAGGACAAAAACAAAAAAGAAATGTGAACGGACTCGATAAGAGATATCGAGGCCGGGCGGGAAAAGGACACGCGAACCGAGAAAAACAACAAAGAATTAATCAACTTTTTCAGCGGTGGTAACAAACTACGTCTGTAGGGCTCCGCGGAAAAAAAGAAGACTGAGCAAGATGGCACCCTTGGGCGGGAAGAGGACCGCGCATGCGCGCTGCAATCCCAAAGGCTTTCTTCGAAAGCTGGGGAAATTGCTCCGCGAGGGCTCCGTCGGCGCCGACGTCACCCATAAGTGAGGACTGACTTCCTGCTTGGTCCTGGAGAACATACTATGCCCCAGCTGCCCCCACTGCATGCCCCACCTGCAGCCCCCTTTGCCCCATTTGCACCATTACCATAGTGCCCTTTCATACTATGCGGTTGCTGCAAATGGAGCACTACTATCACTTTACTTGGGCTCCCTCTCTGTTCTCTACGTTGCTGATACAGAAATGGTCTCTCTCTCCTGCAAATGTGCATTTACCGACAGGTTTTCACTGGCGGTAATGTCCCGGTGTTAATGTTCCAGCGTTGGTGTAGCAGGGGCCTCTCCCTGCCCACTCCCCGCCCATTGACCCCCTTCTCTCTGCCTTCTCTCTACCCTCTGGGACATTTACCACTGCTGGTAACGTTAACGCGCATTAACGTTACAGCTGGTGACGTTAATGCTCCTTAGTACATACCCCTTTGTCTATCGGATTCTGTTCTTTTCTTAAATAATTTAGATATTTTTTCACCAGAAAATGGGATATTTGTATATAATAGAACCCCTTGCCCTCACCCAATGGAAATTTGTCTCGCAGTAACTCCTACTCCAGAACTCAGCCCTCTTCAGTAAACCAGACTAGTGTTTTATGCCCCAGCCCTTCCTAAACAGTGAAAGCCTTATCCAACCTTGCCAGGCTTAAATTCTATTGTATATTTAATTGGGAGGTATAAAATAAATTCTTTACTTCATTCAAATGCTTCTTAGCCACCCTCCACAGCGCAATCTTCTGTTTCAATCACAGTTACCTTCGCTCTTTGCTCAGCAATCCAAGGCAACTCCCATAAGTGCTGCCCATTACTTGAGCTGATTAGTGTTTCACTCTAGTACTGCCTTTAATTGTTCAGTTTGAAAATACTGCATGAGATCAGGAGCTCCAATCCCATCCCCTAAGCGTGGTCATGTCAAAACTTCCCAGCGCACTCTGCCTGGTTTCGTGTTCTCCCACAATATACAAAATGTAACATAGTAACATAGTAGTTGACTGCAGATAAAGACCAGCATGGTCCATCCAGTCTGCCCAGCAAGATGGCAAGAGTAGGTGCACCTGTCGCTCCGCACAGGCCACCCCTCCCCATATCCTTGTTCAGGGGTAAACCCACCACTCCATGTAGGACACCCCTATTTGTTGAGACGTTATATGGTTCAGAAGTTAGATGGTACTGTTTATTTTGTTTTTATCCTATTTCTGTAAAGGGATCCTCTGTGTTTGTCCCATGCCTTTTGGAATTCCGTCACCGTGTTCGCCCCTACCACTTCCATCGGGAGGGCATTCCAAGCATCCACCACCCTTTCAGTGAAAAAATATTTCCTGATATTGCCTTTCAATTTACCCCCTTGCAGTTTCATGTTATGCCCTCTAGTTTTACAGGTTCCCCGTCTTTGGAAGAGGTTTGTTTGTTCATCATTTCTCTTTAAGTATTTAAAGGTCTGAATCATATCTCCCCTGTCCCTCCTTTCCTCCAAAGTGTACATATTTAGGTCTTCAAGTCTCTTCTCATAAGGCTTCTGACGCAGGCTCCAAATCATTTTGGTCGCCTTCCTCTGAACAGTCTCCAGTCTTTTTACATCCTTTGGAAGATATGGTCTCCAAAACTGAACACAGTATTCCAAGTGAGGTCTCACCAGTGACCTATACAGTGGCATAAGTACCTCTTCTTTTCTGCTGGTAATCCCTCTTTGTATGCAACCCAACATCCTCCTGGCTTTTGCCACCGCCTTGTCGCACTGTTTTGCCACCTTGAGATCAGCAGAGATAATCACACCAAGGTCTTTCTCCTGAACCGTGCATACCAACCTCTCACCCCCTATCGTGTACTTTTCCCTTGGATTTCTGCTACCCAAGTGCATGACACTGCACTTTTTTGTATTAAATCATAGCTGCCAAGCATTAGACCAGTCTTCCAGCTTTTGTAGATCTTTCTTCATGTTAACCACTCCCTCGGGGGAGTCCACTCTGTTGCAAATTTTTGTGTCGTCTGCAAAAAGACAGACTTTTCCATTCAGTCCTTCAGCAATATCACTCACAAATACATTGAACAGTGCCGGGCCCAGGACTGAACCCTGGGGCACCCCGCTAATCACCTTCCTCTCATCCGAGTGAGCTCCATGTACAATCACCTTCTGTCGTCTGTCAGTCAACCAATTTCTAATCCAGTTTACCATCTTGGGACCCATCCCCAAGCTACTGAGTTTGTTGACAAGCCTCCTATGAGGAACAGTATCAAAGGCTTTGCTGAAATCCAGGTAGATGACATCCATCGCATGCCCCTGATCTAGTTCCCTGGTCACGCAGTCAAAGAACTCAATCAGATTTGCTTGGCAAGATCGTCCTTTGGTAAAACCATGTTGCCTCGGGTCTTGCAACCTGTTGGTTTTCAGAAAGTTCACTATTCGCTCTTTCAGGAGCGCCTCCATTACTTTTCCCGCTACCGAGGTAAGGCTCACGGGCCTGTAGTTTGACACTTCTTCCCTGTCACCACTTTTGTGTAGAGGTACGACATCAGCCATTCTCCAGTACTGAGGAACCTCTCCTGTTTCCAAGGATCTGTTGAAGACATCCTTTAACGGTCCTGCAAGAACCTCTCTGAGCTCTTTCAGTATCCTGGGATGTATCCCATCCGGTCCCATGGCTTTGTCCACTTTCAGTTTAGCAAGTTGTTCTAACACCTCTTCTTCTGTGAATGGTGTGGTATCTACTTCATTCCCATTTTTATATTTGGGAGTCACAGCTGGTCCATCCCCAGGATCTTCTTTAGTAAACACAGAGCAGAAGTAATTGTTTAGCAAATTCGCTTTTTCAGTGTCACTTTCCACGAGTCCTTTCCCAGCACTTCTGAATCCTGCAATTCCAACTCTGATCTTTTTCCTTTCCTGAATATACCTGAAAATTTTTGTTGCCACCCCTTAACATCTTTAGCCATCTTTTCCTCTGCCTCTGATTTTGCTATCCTTATTACTCTTTTAGACTCTTTGAGTTGGATCCTGTATTCATTTCTGTGTTCTTCTGTCTGCAAGCTTTTGAATTTTGCAAAAGTTGTGTTTTTTGCCTTTATATGAGCAGCCACCTCTTTGGAAAACCAAATAGGTTTCCTTCTCCTCTTGCTTTTATTTACTTTTCTTACATATTTATCTGTTGCCCTTTTTATTGCCTCCTTTAGTTTAGCCCATTGCAATTCTACTTCCTTTATCTCTTCCCACCCCGTCATCTCCTCCTTTACATACTCTGCCATTTTATTGAAGTCAGTGTATTTAAAGTTTAGGACTCTGAGCTTGCTATGATTAGCCTGTACCATGGCTTTTATCTCAAACCACACTGTGTGATGGTCGCTGTTGCTCACAGGGGCACTCACGCAGACATTCGACACACTATCACCGTTGGTGAGCACTACATCCAGCGTTGAGCTTTCCCTGGTTGGTTCCATCACCATTTGCCTAAATAATGCATCTTGGAGAGCATCCACAACTTTTTTGCTTCTTTCCAGATGTGCAGATGGAGTAATCCAATCCACATCAGGTAGATTAAAGTCACCCAATATGATTGCTTCCCCCTTTGATGCTATCTTGGCAATATCTATAATCAATTCATTGTCTCTCTCTTCAATTTGAGTCGGAGGTCTATAGACTACAGCAATATGGATGACGGTGCCATCTCCTCTCTCCAACGCAATCCAGAGCGCTTCTTCTTTTCCCCATGTCCCCTGCATTTCAGTAGCTTTAATATTGCTTTTGATATACAAGGCTACTCCTCCTCCTTTTCCATTTTCTCGGTCCCTTCTGAATAGATTATAGCCAGCTATGGCTATATCCCAATCATGTGATTCATTAAACCATGTTTCTGTAATGGCCACAATGTCCAAATCCGTTTCCACCATTAGGGCTTCCAGGTCTGGAATTTTGTTGGCTAAGCTTCGAGCATTTGTGCTCATTGCTTTCCAGCACTTTCCTGGCTTGTGTGTATTTTGCATTGATTTTGTTCTGCCCACTTCCTCCCACATGTTTTTGATGTGTGGTTTAAAAGTGTGGCTGTTTCTGATGTTGTTCTGCTTTTGTTGGGGGTGGCAGGCAGATGTTGACCTTCCACATCTGTCACCCCCTTTTCCTAGTTTAAATGCATGTCCACATACTTCCTGAATTTTTCACTTAGGATTCTTTTCCCTGCGGAAGAGAGATGTAGTCCATCAACACAGTATAGTCTCTTGTTGGTCCATCTGTTGTCCCAGTTGCCAATAAATCCGAATCCTTCTTCTCTGCACCAGGTCTGGAGCCATGTATTAAAGCTGTTAATGCGATGCAGTCTTTTTGTCCCCTTACCAAGAACAGGTAGAACCTCTGAGAATGCAACAGTGTTAACAACGTGCTTGAGTTTCTCCCCCAGAGATTGGAAGTCCTTTTGGGCTGTAGAGGCACTGTTCCTAGCAGGGTCGTTTGTGCCTAGGTGGATAATAACATCAAGTTTGGAGTGTTCACTTTTTGCACTAAGTAATTCAACAACTTGGTTTGTATTCCTGCTGGCTGAAGAGCCTGGTAGGCACATGACTATCTTCTCTCCTTTGAACTGTGTTCCCAAGTTGGTGCCTCTGATGATGGAATCTCCAAGTAGAAGTAGTTTTCTGTTTGGTGAGGTTTTCTTCATATTTAGTGCTTTAGCAGGGGATTGGGCATTGTCTGACTCATTTAAAGGCCCTTCAGTTTCTTTGAATTGGGCATCCTCATTAGCCAACGCAGAGAAGGCATTGTGCAGGGATATCTCTTGATGTATAGGATGTCTTTGTGTTACAGGTCGCAATCTACCAGAACCCACTGTGATCCATTTGTTCCTGGGGCGTTTGATTCTTTGTGGGAGCGGTGGTGGACTTTGTTCAGTTTGTATCCTAGAAGAGGTGCGCTTCATTGCAGCCAGTTCCTCCCTCAGTAGAGATACTTCTATATGCATGGCAGCTAGGTCTTTCCTTAGTAGAGTCAGTTCTTCATGCATGGCAGCTGACTTTAGACATATAGGACAAGCTCTTAGTCTCCAAATGATTTGTCTTTGAATGAAAGTACCGCAGTTATTGCACTGAATACACGACATGTTTATGCAGTCCCAGAAGAGGAAGAAGAAGAACAGATGAACACGATGTGGCTTTTAACCCAAGTTTGGAATGATAGATGGCACGTCTGTGACCACTATATAGGCAATGTAGCCCCTGGGGTGGGTGGGGCGAGGGGTAGGGTGGGCGGGAACCTAAGTGTCTCTGGCTAGTAGGCTGTTCCTGAACTGTTGGCACACACAATGGAGTAGGTAAGGGAACCCACCACTAAGGACAATTAGAAAGAAAGAAAGAAAACTATGCGGAGACAGACTCACAGTTATTTGGAGACAAAGACTCAGTTATGCAGCAAACACAGCAAAAACCACCTTTTGGGAGAGCTCTAAAAAGCACTCCTCCTCTTAAGGAACAGAAGGCAATGTAAGCAAACCCACGTGCAGCTCAGTAAATGGAGGTCCACAACAGTAACTCAGCAGGGGGGGGGGGAGGGGTAGCCCCTGCAGGTAGGTAGCAGCTGGAACAAATATTTGTGACGTGGAAAGCAAATATAAGAACTTTGGTAAAAAATCATCATTTTTACAACATCAACTCACCCCAGTCAAGAAGTAGTTAAACCTCAACACCCTTCCAGTATTTAGAAAATTTTGTGCAGCAAGTTAGCATAATTGCTATTAAAGAATTGGTGCAGTTTAGAGGTTAGCTTAATTTCTATATTGTATATAAGAATTCACATTTCTTTTAACAGTTTCTACCATATTAGCAGAGGCATTTATACAACAAATCTGTAGGGCTGTCAGTGGAAAATGGCTTGGAGTCAGTTCCCACCCAATAGGGGGGTGCCTTCATTTGAAACTACATGGGAAATACCAATGACATATCTTATGTCACTTTAAATCCATCCAGAACTGGCTAGCTCTGTAAGAGATACACAGATGCAATGGCCTCCTTGATCCAGCACCCTAAAATAGATTTCGCAGCTGCATCACCTTTACGCAGTCCCATAAATGGCACAAATAGATGGTCACACTTATGGAAAGAGTTAGTAACCTTCAAGTACCAGAGAAGCACCTTCTGGACTCTGGACATCCTCAAGGTGAAGATCCCTGTCCTTCCCATGGCACTGCTCTTTAGAAAAGGAGGGCAAACAAACCACTTGCTTCTCGTGGAAGGAAGCTATCGTGTCGGCCAAAAAGGAAGGAACAGGCCGAATGCATATGGCCGCCTCTGAGAAGCGTAAGTACAGGTCCCTGTATGATAATGCCTGAAGCTATGAAATACGTCTCACCAAGCAGATTGCGACCAGGAGACAACCTTAAGAGTCAGATCCTTAAGCACAGCCTGCTTCAAGGGGTCAAAGGGCTCTGAGATCAAGTCCGAAAGCACTAGTCAGAGATCCCAGGAGGGAACAACTGACACAGGGGAGGACGCAGGTACTGAACCCCTTGAAGTAAACAGGAAACATCTGGGTGCAAGGCTATGGACCATCCTGCCATTGGTCCTCTGCAACAGGACAAAACTGCAACAGGAATATTCAGGGAACTAAGGGGAAGATTTTATCCAAACTGTCCTAAAGGTAGGGACAGAGAACCTGCCATCTCAAGTTCAATCTGATGCGTGTGGAAACAATACTAGAAAAGACACCAGATGTGCACACAGGCCTTCAGAAGAGTGGAAAGCACCAGAAGAGCGTAGCCTTTACGCGTCAAGCAATGCCTCTCAAGAGCCAAACCGTAAGTGATAAGGGAGCCGGGTCAAACAAAAGAATCGACCCTTAACATAAGAGGTCACAGAGGGGGCTCCTGCAGGAGCTGCATCGAGTCCCTGAACCATGGGCTCCGTGGCCAATCCAGCGCCACCAGAGGAATCCAGCCTGGATGCTGCTTTATGCATCGAAGCACATATCCGAGGGGCCACGGAGGAAACACAAAGCAGGCAGTGATTTGTCTATGACTGAACTAGGGTGTCGACACCCTCAGAGCCTGCTTCCCTGAGGCGACAGAAGAACTGGCATGCTTTGGCATTGGATAGGTCACCATTGGGTTCATTTCTGGGCAGCCCCAGAGGCACAGATTCTGCTGAAACACCTCCTGATTTAACTCCCATTCCGTGGAATTGAGGGAGTGCTGACGTTGTCTGTCCTGGTGATGTGTTGTTCTGACTGAGCTTGGAGATTTCTTTCAGCTCAGGAAAACAAGAGAGTCATCTCCAGGGCCACTATGGCACTCTTCATGCAACCTTGTCAACTGACATATACCACCACCATGGCACTACCCGAGTACACCTGGACTGCTCTACCCCTGAGTAGGGGCTGAAAGCACAAAAGGGTTAGCTGAATAGTGCTCGCCTCGAGACAGATAATGGGCCATGCTACCTCCCTGCAGCTCCACTGACGCTAAGCTGTTCAATTTTGGCAATGTGGCCCACAGTCAGTCAGGCTGGCATCCATCAACAGGAGAAGCCACAAGTGATCATCCCATGGTATATCCTTCCTCAGATACTATGCCTGCTGCCACCACCTGCAGCTGGAGGTGATGCCTGATTTTGAAATTCTGACAGCTCGGAAACCACCGAGACAGTCAGGACCTCTGATAGTGCTATGGGCGCAAGCCCATATGAGGCCATATCTCAACTGTTGGTGGGGGCGGGCTTTGAGGCCATATCTCAACTGTTGGTGGCCATATCTCAACTGTTGGTGGGGGCGGGCTTTGAGGCAGCCCACCCCCACCAACACTCCTGCCCAATCCGGGCAGTGGGAGGCCGTCCGGGCAGCTCCAGCACTCCTCATAAGCGGCGTCCCTGCACCGAGGGAGCCGCTTTGAGGCAGCCCGCCCCCACCAACACTCCTGCCCAATCCGGGCAGTGGGAGGCCGTCCGGGCAGCTCCAGCACTCCTCATAAGCGGCGTCCCTGCACCGAGGGAGCCGCTTTGAGGTAGCCCTCCCCCACCAACACTCCTGCCCAATCCGGGCAGTGGGAGGCCGTCCGGGCAGCTCCAGCACTCCTCATAAGCAGCGTCCCTGCACCGAGGGAGCCGCTTTGAGGCAGCCCACCCCCACCAAAACTCCTGCCCAATCCGGGCAGTGGGAGGCCGTCCGGGCAGCTCCAGCACTCCTCATAAGCGGCGTCCGTGCACCGAGGGAGCCGCTTTGAGGCAGCCCGCCCCCACCAACACTCCTGCCCAATCCGGGCAGTGGGAGGCCGTCCGGGCAGCTCCAGCACTCCTCATAAGCGGCGTCCCTGCAGGGCGGGCCCGCGCCTGAGGGCCTCGCCAGAGGGCCCTTTGGCGTGGCCCTTAGGCGCGGCACAGAGGCGCAAACAACTCAGCAAAACCAACAGGAATGCTGGAACGAAAACGGCAAAAAGGACAATAGGACACCACAACCCACTACAGCTACAAAGACACAGCAACGTTAACCGACAACCTCTCCGCCCTGTGCAATCAACACCGAAGCCCAGCCTGGTCTCAAACATCAGCAAACTACATCTACTCATGTGTACAGCAATCTACATCTGACTGGCGTGCAGAAGGAAACAACCAAAAGAAATAGCAGCGCCAACAGCATCACAGCAGAACCCAGCAAGGTGCAGACAGAAGAGAAGGACGACAGAACCGCAAGTAGAATACTCGCAGAACATCACACATATCCCACCACCAAACTCTCACCCCCACGAGCCACAACCGAATAGATCCAGCCCGTCCCCCTTGGGACAGGCTCCCGCACCAAGACGCCCTCCACAGATACGGCTCTCCCTCCACGGGACAGGCTCCCGCACCAAGACTCCATCCACTGGACAGGCTCCCGCACCAAGACGCCCTCCACAGTTCCGACTCTCCCTCAACAGGACAGGCTCCCGCACCAAGAGGCCCTGCACAGCTCCGGCTCTTCTTCCAAGGGACAGGCTCCCTCCACGGGACAGGCTCCCGCACCAAGACGCCCTCCACAGTTCCGGCTCTCCCTCAACGGGGCAGGCTCCCTCCACGGGACAGGCTCCCGCACCAAGACGCCCTCCACAGCTCCGGCTCTTCTTCCAAGGGACAGGCTCCCTCCACGGGACAGGCTCCCGCACCAAGACTCCCTCCACTGGACAGGCTCCCGCACCAAGACGCCCTCCACAGTTCCGACTCTCCCTCAACAGGACAGGCTCCCGCACCAAGAGGCCCTGCACAGCTCCGGCTCTTCTTCCAAGGGACAGGCTCCCTCCACGGGACAGGCTCCCGCACCAAGACGCCCTCCACAGTTCCGGCGCTCCCTCAACGGGACAGGCTCCCGCACCAAAACGCCCTCCACAGCTCCGGCTCTTCTTCCAAGGGACAGGCTCCCTCCACGGGACAGGCTCCCGCACCAAGACGCCCTCCACAGCTCCGGCTCTTCTTCCAAGGGACAGGCTCCCACCACGGGACAGGCTCCCGCACCAAGACGCCCTCCACAGCTCCGGCTCTTCTTCCAAGGGACAGGCTCCCACCACGGGACAGGCTCCCGCACCAAGACGCCCTCCACAGTTCTCTTCTACCACGGGACAGGCTCCCGCACCAAGTTCACCGCTCACCAATCAGACAACAGACGAAGACTTAAGAAAACAGGCATCACCCTAATAGAACTTCACAAAAGACCAACATGCACGCCACATGCTTCCTCCCACTCTACCTACTCGTCACACAACTCCTCCCACCAACCACACACCTCCTCTACCCACAAGCAAACACAACATGGCACACACCAACTGCATTGCCATATTTAGAACCACAACACGCACATAAAGAAACACTCAGAACTTTCCAGACAAAGCGGACAAACAGACACAAAGCAAAATCCCACACGTACACAAAGGAAGCACATGTAACAGCAACCACCGCAACAAAGACAACAACGATTGAGCTCATAAACGCCAGATCCGTCTGCAACAAGATATACACCCTTGTAGACCACATAGAAGAGCGACAGCCCGACGTAATATGCATCACAGAGACATGGCTCAACCCTACCGACAACGTACTACTCAACCAACTAGTACCGGAAAACTACTCAGCATACAACTGCCCACGCACCCACAAGCGTGGAGGAGGAGTCCTGATAATAGCGAAAACAAACCTAAAGTTCAAGACACAGAACCTCACCGATACACAGCAATGTAACACAATCAGCATCAAGAACAAGAACATTACAATCTGCCTAACCTACAGAGCACCCAGAGCTCCACCCGACGATCTAGCCTTCACACTCGAAGAAGCCTGTGCCATAAACTCAAACAACAAACCAGCGTTACTGATTGGTGACTTCAACCTCAAGTCCACCAATGCCAAAGACGCAGAGGCCTTCCTCCAAGCAATGACCTCACTACAATTCACACAGATAATCAATGCACCAACGCATAAACATGGATCATCCCCAGACCTCATCTTCGCATCCAATTACCTAACATCAAGAGACCTAATTTCCCAACCCACCATTACCCCAGTGCCATGGTCTGACCATTACCTAATCGAAACAAAGCTGCGATCACCAGAGGACCAGACAAACGAAAGAGCAAACAGCTCACACACACAAAGAAGATTCAAACATTTTGACAGGGACGAATTCATACAGGACACAACACAGCACTTGAACATTACTACAAATGACCTGGAGGAACAAGTTTCCAGCTGGAACAGCATTCTAGCTAACGCCGCCAAACCAGCTGGTAGCGGGACCAAGAATCCACATCACAACAAGAGACAAAACAAACCATGGTACTCAGCAAAAATACGACAGGAAAAGAAGGAGCTCAGGAAGATTGAACGGAGATGGAGAAAAAACAAAACAACTGCCGACCAGCATCTTTATCTAACAAAGCAAAAACAATACAATACACACATCAACCAATCAAAGATGGAATTCAACACAAACATGATAAATTCCACCATCAACAAACCCAGAGAGCTTTTCGAAATAGTAAAGATCCTCACAAAAGAGCAAACAATAGAAGGGGAAGTACAAGTTGATCCTCAGGAATTTGCCGACCACATCAAAGACAAATTTCACTCCACGGAACGAACAACACATAGTGGGAACAACAGGACGGACGTTCACTCCAAAACCTGGGACACATTCTACACACCCTCAACAGAACAGATATCCCACATCATCTCTACAGTCAACACAAGCACTGCTCCTACAGACCCGTGCCCAGTGTCATGGGTCAAAGCCACCAAATCAAGCTTCATCCCCACCATACACAAAATGGTACTCAACTCACTCACTCAAGGACTCATGCCAAAGCAACTAAAACTTGCCACAGTAAGACCAATCCCAAAGAAAACAACTCTCGACAAAAAAGATCCAGCAGCATACCGACCAATCTCCAGCATACCCTTCCTTGCAAAAATCATCGAAAAAACAGTTCAACTACAGCTTCAGGAACACATCGACAAACACGAAACACTTGACGACAACCAACACGGATTTCGTCCCAACCATGGAGTCGAAACACTTCTGATATACCTCTTCGACAGCATCCTAAGAATAACTGACAACACCAGGAATGGAATCATAATGATCTTCATCGACATCTCCTCTGCCTTCGACACAGTGGACCACAACATGCTCCTGGAAAGACTAAAGAACACTGGTATACATGGTATCACGCTGAAATGGTTCCAATCATACCTAACCGAAAGACAGCTACAGGTCAAGGTGGGACACAACACCTCCCGACCCATAAATGTCCGACAAGGAGTACCTCAAGGATCCGCACTCTCAGCACTCCTATTTAACATCTACATCCAACCAATATGCAACATCATGAAAGAGAGCAACATTCAATACACAATCTATGCGGACGACATCATGATATACACCCCGATAGCGATTGACAACCCGGACTTCTCTAAAATAACAGACTGCCTTACACAAATGACAAGTTGGTGTCAAAACAACAACCTCGCAATAAACTACAACAAGACTGAAGCCTTAATCATCACTCGGAACCAAAGCTTCATACACCCAACAAATATAAGGATACAAAGCACCACTATACCAATAAGATCAGAAGTAAGATACCTCGGAGTTACTCTGGACAATAAACTAAACCTCAAGCCACACATAGACAAAACAATCCAAAAAGCCTACTATAGGATGCGAATAATCAGGAGACTGAAACCACTCCTCGCCCCAGATCACTTCCGTACAGTCTGTCAGGCACTGATAACACCACTACTGGACTTCTGCAATCCGATACACCTTGGACTACCGAAACAAGCCCTCAAACCACTCCAACTGGCACAAAACACTGCAGCACGAATCATATCCGGAGCTACAAGACAAGAGCACATCACACCTATCTTAAAGGACTTACACTGGCTCCCAATCAGTGCACGCATCAGATACAAAACTATCATAAACCTATTCAAGATAAAACAGCACACATCAGCCAACAGTCTGCACGCCCTCATACAACCAGACACCAGCACACGTCCTAGAAGAAAACAAACACACAACCGAGTCAGCACCCCAAGTGAATACAAACATACACGCAAGGACACAACAGACAGAGCACTCTCCATGGCTGCTCCAACAATATGGAACAAACTACCGGACGACCTGAGGGGAACTACTGACCTCAAAGACTTTAGAAAACAGCTTAAAACCATGCTATTCATAGAACACTATGGACACATCACATAACCTCAGAGAATGTATAGCAGTACATGATACCACCCAAACAATGGATGTAAGAAAAGTTTTTAGCACCACTGTATATAGACCACCTTGTATATAGCTCAAACCAATCTAGCACACAATACAACACACACTCAACTAAATTTCACCCTCACTGCATGTATAACACACACACTTTACCTGATTGTTTGCTGTGATACCGCCTTGATTATTAAGATAAGGCGGTTTAGAAATACTGTTAAATAAATAAATAAATAAATAAAACTGATGCCGCCATTATGCCAAGAAGCTGTAAATAAGTTAAATTCAAGACACTGATAAGGCAAAGAGAAAATGCGAAAAGAAGTTTGCCGTGGAAGTAAAAGCACATAATAAGAATGTTTTCAAGTACAATCATAGCAAAATACCTGTGAGGGAGATGAGGACCATTAGATGATGGGGGGTGGGGGGGTAAAAGAGGCACTAAGAGAAGACAAGGTCATAGCAAGAGACAAGCTGTAGGAAACTAACTCATGGCAGAAATGATATTTAAAGGTGATGTATCAGAGGAACTGGGTCAAATCTCCATAAATCAGGAAGATGTAATACAGTTATTTGATAGACTAAAGAGCAGCAAATCACCTAGACCAGATGGCATACATCCTAGGGTGTCAAAAAAACGAAAATATGAGATTGCAGACCTACTAGTAATAATCTGTGAACTATCATTACAATCATCTGTAGTATCTGAGGATTGGAGAGGGGCCAATGTAATGCCAATTTTTAAAAAAGGTTTCCAGGGGTGATCTGGGAAATTACAGACCAGAGAGCATGACATCAGTACCGGACAAAATGGTACACACCAATATAAAAAAATGAAATTAATGGCAGAAAGCCAAAATGGATTTAGCCAAGGAAAGTCTTGTCTCACTATTCTCTTACATGTTTAAAGGTGTGAATAAACAGGTAGATACAGTGTATCAGCAGGATCACTTTTATCATATTTAAGAAGCCTTTGACAAGGTCCCTCATGAGAGACCCTTGTTGAAATGATGGTTATGGTTATGGGGTTGAACTGCAAGGGTGCCAATAATGTTGACCACTAGTGTGATTTTATAAGCATTCCCTTGCTAATGTGCTAAAGGAAGCTTCCCTGATTCTTCAGATATTCTCTTCAACCTGCTCTCCGATCAAGGCTGGGCACAGCCGTCTGCCTACAGCAGCACCATTTGGGGGGGGGGGGATGCAACAGCAGCCAACCAGACAGAGCAATGCAGTGCACTTTTAAACATTTGCAAGCTGTTGCCCAACTTACCTCTGCAAGAGCAGACTCAGCCCAGCATCACTGCGCATCAGTGAGCCTTTGAACACCCGCATGCAAACCCTTAAGGCCTGCTAATGATATGTATTGCATGCCTAATCATCTCAGTCAGCTCATTAATATTAAAATGCATTACCGTAAATTATATTATCTACTGTGGTATGTCTTAACCCACAAGCATTGCAAAAACTGAACTTCACCTCCCCTGGGGCAGTAAAGTTCTTAGGTCATGCCTCCATGGCTAAATCAGATGGTATCATGCTCATCAATCATGTTCCCCCCTGCAACAATGGAGAAGCCCCTCCACTGCCCCCAACCCCAGCAGCCCTTTCGACCATACACACATGCTTCAGCCCTGATCCTGCCCACAGGTCTCACACCTCCATCAGCTGCCCCCTACGGCTCCGCAAGTAGACTACTCCATCGAAAGGATGGAAACAGACAGTGGGAAGGAGAGAGAGGACAACGGCCTCTTATCCCATCAGCGCTGAAGCCCTAAATGGCACATGCTGAGCTTAGTAAGACGTCCAGGAGGAATTTTATACTTACTTGTTGCAGGAGGGTGGATCTGCTCAATCATCTCCGAGTCAGGTTGATCCATGAAGGGGAGATCATCCTCTTGTTTAACGCTCAGTGAGAACACCGATGTTACAATTGGAAGACCTGTGATGAAAAAAAACAAAATATCTAAAAGGATTCATAAGAGATGATCTGACAAACCTAAATTAGTAAATTGACTTTAAGTACAAATGTTTGATATTAATCACTCCATCTCCTGTGACCTCAAAATGCAAAACCCTTAAAATCCAAAACATTTACTTACTCATTGTGGGGTCATTCAAATTTTCTTTCCCCTCCCACTCACAGGGCTGAGTGAAATATTTCTCATCTTCCTTTTTAATCTTGACTATGACATCAGGATTAATGATTGAATAACCTGTTAATAAGAAATATGAAAACTGCCTTTAAATTCCACTTGTAGAACTCTTGGAGAAGTTTCATCTGTTTCCTGTTCTGATGGAGCAGTAGTGTGAGTGTGAGGGCATGGAGGTGTGTGTTATATATCTTTGGGTCGGTTGTATTTCCCAATGCTTGGGTGGTTTGAGACAATTGCAAGATTAAACCATGGAGGTTTTCTGGTACAGTCATTTCTGTTCTTATCTGTGATATCTGGCTACTGCCTTATGTAGGAACTTGGGGTTCTCAAAAAGGAATCAGAGAGGTAAATCCTCCCTCCTGCTCTTGTGAGTCACATGTCTTTGCATAGGAAAGGGAGACAGACTCCAGTTGGTCTTGTATGAAGACTCTAGTTTAAGGTTCACATATGATCTTACAGCACTGAGCCACATCATTTGTGGAGCCCGCAGCAGTGGAGTCTGTCACTGGGTTCCAGAGAGCAACAGCACCTCCTGCTGGTTATGAGATGGAATCAGAAGCCAGGCTCTAAATTTCAGGGGTCTCTGGCACCTGATACCTGGGATTATTCCTGTCTTGATAAAATAGCAACGCACATCTCGCACCGAGTCTGTACACGGTAGACGCTAGATGAGCAGATTTACCTTGTGATATCAGAATGCCATGAATCTCCTTGATAACCTTCTTGTACAGCTCCTGCTGCCATTCTCCCAGAATGTCCCACTCCACTTCTGAGAAGTAAGCAGCGACGTCCCTGAATGTGACCGATGCCTGGAACAGCAAACAGGACACTCAGCTGCACTTTCATTCTGGTGTGTGTGTAATAGAAGTTGCCAGTGAGATCAGCTCTTCAGTGCATTATCCCATGAAGTGAGCTCCCTTCTCGTAAATATCCAGTATTTTGAATAGATTTCCAGAGTTTCTCTGGGGACCAGGTAATCTCATCCCCTGTCTTTCTGAGCAGTCAGGAGGAGGATGTGGCACTGGCCTATGTGGGTTGGAAGGGGGCAGCAGCAACTGCTAAAGAGAGGATGGGGAGGCTGGCGGGTTGGAGACTGAGGGCAGGAAAGTGCTGGGGTCAGATCTGGAGAGAGGAGGAAGAAAGTGTGTGAGGGTCAGACAAAGAGACGGTGTGTAAAAGCGTGTGTGTGGGTGTGAGAGAGAGAGAGAGTCTATGAAAGTGCATTATTACAGAAAAGCGGATTAGCGACTCTCATGAATGGGATACAGCCATCTCAGGTTATAATATGCTCAGGACAAAGATAGTAGAAAAGGGAGAGGCGTAGCAAAACTGTGTAGTGGTCACTAGGGCAACCGATTCATTTTGTGAGGTTCAGGGGTGGGGGAGCTAGGAGTCACTAGGCAACTTGTGGCATTTTTTAAAGAGATTCAGGGGGTGCGGGATCAGGGACACCGGGTTACCAGGCCACCAGTGATTTTTTAGAGGAGTCAGAGAGAGGGCTGTTGGGCTTTTGAGATCAGGAAGTTTCAGGCAGGTGAATGGGAGTCTGAGCCTCTTTGAGTCATATGACCCTTTTGCTTTTGGCTGCAACAAGTGCAGACCAATGTGCACATGTGTCTTCCATGCTCTGCCTTCTTTTACACGCAGCTATTTTGCATACTTTTTATGTATACTGTATTTTGGAGCAAAATTTTGCATTAATCTTGCATTAGAAAACTGTGTGCTGAGCTATAGCACAGCTCTAACACAACCTTCCTGAATCAACCTCAAACAGGGAAGGAGGAGGGAGGGTTGCAAGAGCAGTATAGGCAAATGTTTTCTGTGACATGCTAATGCCCTGTGCAGAAGAGAACAAAAAAGTCTTACCTGATCAGAAACCAAGACAGACATTTCCCTCCAGTTTTCCCTCTGCGGCTGCTGAGAAGAATTCAAGTCAGAGATTTCTCTGTTACTGGAAAAATGAATAAGACAGAAAGACGCTACGCTAATTCCTGAGGGTCTCACATAGTCCCTTCTCTCCCGTTTTGCAGATCAGGGGCTGAGGCTTGCAGGGATTTCCTGTACTGGGGAAAAAGTAATTTCCTGCTTCTAACACAAATCTTTCCTGCTCTTTGCAACTTTGCAGAGCAAAGAAAACACATTAGAGCATGCTCAGAACTCTGCAGTGATGTCATAATGTAGGAGCCCGCCTCCTTAAGGTGGATCTGCAGATAGAGCTCTGCAGGGTAGCCCAGGCAGCAGACCTGAATAGGATCATTGTGTTGCAGCTATGCAGCTGAAAAACAAGCATTTTGAGATAAGCAACACAATTATATCTGACCTTCCTTGTGACTTACAGTTGGATCTCAATTCCAGCTATTTTCTCCTTTCAGGGCCTAACCATAGGGAAAAAAAAATCAAAGTACTCTTGTTTACACCTGGAGGAGTTCTGTGCAAAAAAAATGTTCAACTCCAAGCAGAAATTGAGAAAATATTGCTCACAGTATTTTAAAATTCTGCATGTTTTATTTGGATATTTTTGTGCAGAATTATTCAATCATAAAGCCTAACTTCTCAGCTTTCTCACTCCAATCACAGCTCTCTCCTCAACACCCAAGCCTTTGCTGCACCCCCCACCCCCCCCCCCTCCCTCTTTAACCTGTCTGGAAGATTCCTATTGCTGTCTGTTCCTAAGATCTACTTCTAATGTACATACCCCCATCTTACCTCTTTTCTCCCCTCGGCATGCACCTACCCTTATCTCTCCCTTACCTCCTGTTCTTTCTTCCCCAGACACATACCTCCAATTTCTTTCTCCCCATCCCTCAGGCCTACAAGTTTATTGATTTAATATACTGTCAATGTTGCAATTAAATCAAGAACACAAAACAAACAGCACTAGACCAAGACCAACAACCAAACAAGAAAGGGAAAGGAGCCTACATTACAGAGTCATAGCAAGCCAGCTAAAACCACACAAAGCAGGGGAGAGAGGCACCAAAACTGGGAATGCAAACTCTGCTGTACAGCAGCGGCACAGGACCAGATGGAAAAGGCGGCATCAGGAGGAAAATCCCTAATATCTACCCCTAATGTACATACCTCCACCTTTCTTTGTCCCCATCCCCCAGGCATACAACCATCTCCAGCATCCAGTCCTCACCCCTCTGCCAACTCACCATCAATCCCAGAGATGCCAAGGGTGGTCCAGCCCAGGGCGTGAGATGTACCATGCAATGAGTGAGACTGAGAGTCAATGAGTGAAATTATTCTTATTGCACATTCGCGATATAAATTTGGAAGATCTGCATGTTGTATTGCTTTGCAAATGAACTTAGCGTCCCAAAATAGTATCTAGTTGTTTTTGGTTTGCAGGGAGGAGTAGCCTAGTGGTTAGAGTACTACCTTGTACCCAAAGGAGCATGTGTTTAATTCCCACTAGTGCTACCTGTGACCTTGGACAAGTCACTTAACTCTCCATTGCCTTGGAAAAAAAGGCTTGGCAATCTATATCCAGTTATACATTACCAAGAAAACCCAGAGGTTGCTGGGCCTCCAGGAATTAGCATAGACTTGACAGCACTTAAAAAAAAGCCTTTAGTTTAATTTTAATTTATTTTTCAATCCTTCACTCCAGAGCAGAGCTAGGACATTTTTCTGTAAAACTCGAATAAAAAAAAAGTTCAATTCTTGTTTTATCTCAGTAAAAGCACCATAAATTCTCTTCAGTACCAGACCTATTGTGGAGTAATACACAAACCCTACAAAAGACACTCAGGGTGGAACAAATCTCGCATTCCAACGCCGCATCAACAACGTCCCACCTAGGAAACAAGGCAGCACTGTAAATATTGCAGTGGGCCCTATAACTTCTGTATCATCTACTGGGCAAATTGAACAAGTCAGATTACTACGGATGCTTAATGCCAACAATGATACCCAGCCTCAGTCACACATGCTAGAACAGGGGTGGCAACTCTGCTCCTAGTACTCCACAATCCAGCCTGGTGTCACAATGTATGTAATGGGAGGCAGTGGATGCAAATATATCTCATGAATATTCATTAGGGACATCCTGAAAATCAGGCTGGATTGTGATGCACTAGGACTGGAGTTGGCACCTTGTGCTAGACCCTCACCAAGTACAGAATAAATGACCACAAACTATAAATAGAAATATGTAGACAAAAATTAAATTACAACTCCAAGAAGCCAGACTTCACACGCAGCGCAATGCCAGAGAAAGAGGAACAGCGATGCATTTCCCCCTCTGACTGAAGGTTTGCCAGGAACAGTGGTTCTCAACCTAGTCCTGTGTACCCCCTTCCAGTCATGTTTTCAGACTGTCCTGAAACTTTGTCTGGCTGGCTAGAGTGTTGCTTCTTGTTTATTTATATAACAGGTTTTTTATTCCGCTCTATCCTTCAATCAGAGCGGTTTACATTAAACAGTAACTTATGCAGATGACAAGGGAGATAATCACAGTGTTGACTGCTACATTAAACATAGTCAATAACATAGTAACGTATTTGTGAAGCTCATAAAACTTGTATAAAGGGGAACTACACACAATGCAGAGGACAGACATGGGAGGGTGATAACTGAGCTTAGATTAGTCAGGAGTGTAGTGTGTTACATTGGCCTTTACAGTAGTCTGCTGCTGGTGTGAGGTCCATTGTTTATGTATGGTTTATGTGATGTGACCAAAGTGTTCAGTGCAGAGGTATGTCTTTAGCTTTTTGCAGAAGTCCTTGATAGCCAAGGTCGACCTGGTGTCTTCCGGTAGGGAGTTCCATAGCGCTGGGACAGAGAGGGACAGTGCTCTAGCGGAGGTAGTCTGGTTGGATTTCTTGTGTGGAGGGGTGATGATCATATTTTTATTGTTTGTTCTCCTGGAGCGGATGCTGGTGTCTTGATTGATCAGTTCCTGTAGCATATTTGCAGAGGCTTTGTGTATGATCTTGAAGATTATTAGTATTGTTTGTACTTAGCCCGGGAGTACATTGGGAGCCAGTGTAATTGGTTAAGTGTGAGGGTCATGAGATCTTATTAGGGGGTACCAACGAGTATATGGGTGGCTGTATTTTGTGCCAATTGTAAGGGATGAAGGGAGCATTTGGACAAACCCTGGTATATCGAGTTGCAGTAAACCAAAGTCGATGTGACATTTGCTTGAAACCAGAGCCGGTCGGTCCATTGAGCGAGAATGTTTTTTGCACATGGACCCGCATTTCAGAACATTCTGCATAGGTAAATTAAAAAAAAAAAAAAAAAAAAAAAGCTACCTGCCTGTTTCCCATCAGCCCCAGCAGGCTTAACAGAGCCCAATGGAGAAACTCTCCCCTTCGTGGCTCTGAAAGCCAGTGCGACAGGGAACGGATGCATGGAGGGAGGACTCTGCCGGGCAGGGGGGGGGGGCCCCGCGGACACTCGATCCAACCGCTGCTACTGCAGCAGTGGCAGCAGCCAGCTTTTCTTTTCTTTAATTTTGCTGATGGGGGGAGGGGGTTAGGATTGGCTATGGGCTGATGGAGGGTTAGGACTGGTAATGGGCTATGGGGGGGGGGGCCTAAAATTGAAAATGGAGTGAATGGGGGTTAGGACTGGTAATGGGCTATGGGGGGATTAGGACTCGTAATGGGCTATGGGGGGGCTAACACTGAAAAAGGGGTGATAGGGGGTTAGGACGAAGTGGGCTGATGGAGGGGGTTAGGATTGACAATGGGCTATGGGGGGGCTAGGACTGGAAATGGGGCGATAGGGGGGTTAGGACTGGAAGTGGGCTGATGGGAGGCTAGCACTGGAAATGGGCTGATGGGGGGGCTAGGACCAGAAATGGGGCGATAGGGGGGGTTACGACTTGAAGTGGGCTAATAGGGGATTAGGATGGGTAATGGGCTATGGGGGGGGGGGGCTAAGACTGAAAATGGGGTGATAAGGGGTTAGGACTGGAAATGGGCTGATGGGGGAGCTAGGACTGGAAATGGGCTGATGCGGGGCCTAGAAGGAAGTGGATGCTGGGTGGGGCTGGAACTAGAAGGGAGCTGATGTTGGGGGAGGATTAGAATGGGATGGGTCTGGGAGAGTGAAATGGAGAGGGGAAAAATATTTTGTGTGGGAGGGAAGAAAAATCTACAATTGGCCGGGTATTGGGAGAATAAGTGTAGGAATGAGGATGGAGGGGTAAAATTTGAGTGGATGAAACAGGAATGAGGAAAGAGCAAAAGGAGAAAGATTAGTATGTTAAAGCAGATGTAGAAATAGAATGGAAAAAAAACTAGAAGACAGAAGAAAGGACAAATGGAGAGCAGACGATGGAGAGTTAGCAGAAGACACGAAGAAACCAGAAGAAAGTGGGTGGAGCAAATGCAACTGAAAAAGAAATGCACAAAAGGTAGAAAGATATCTCTTTATTTTGAATTTATTAACTGGAATATGAAAGCTCTGGGAAATGTGCATCATTAACGTCTGCAGTTTGTTTAGTACAAGAGGAAATTAATTTATAGTTTTATTTCTACAGCGTTGTTGTACATTCCAAGTTTGGCTTTTGGGGTTCCCAGTTTAATTATTGTCTTCCTGTTTCTAAATTGTGATTCCTTGTTTGGTGACGGTCTATGTTCTGCATGTGTAACTGAGCTGAGGTATTCTGTTTATGTAACTCCTATTTGACATTGCCACTTTTTCTCTTTCCCCAGTAGGCCATGTATTGTTATTCTCTGAAATGTATTGGTTTAATATTTGCAGTGTTGCCTTTTGATAGGTAGAGTCTGGTGCTTTGTGAGTCCTGGTAGTGCTATTACGATACGGCGGGTTTGCTATGGGTTCTAAATGGGCAGCGTTTGTAGTAGTTCCTAATGTGCCTGGTGGTTGGCACTGGATTATAGTAATGTAGAAATATTTTAGTCTTTCTTTATCCATACACTCATTAAGAGGCATGTTTACTAAAAGTTAGTGTATGGTAACATTATGCAAACATTTATGCAAATGACGCCCCTTATGCAAATGAGGCCCTGCACCGCGTCTCCGCACTTGGCCCCGCACCCCCCTTGGGCCGCCTCTGCTTGAAACACAATGTAAAAATATTCTTGTCTGAATAGTGGTTTTAAGTTTTTGAGGATTTTCATCTTGTGGGCATTTGCAGTGATTTTCTTTATTTGAGGCTAGAGTGTGAGGTTTCGGTCTAAGATGACTTCTTTTTGTGCTTTAATGGTGTGGTATAACAGACAGATTTCTTGTGGGGGTGTGACTGACAGATCTCTGGTGATGAATAATGCCTTTGTTTTATTGGCGTTTACTGCGAGGTTGTTGGTGTGTAGTCAGCTGATCATTTTTTCCATACAGTTTGTTATGGTCAGGAGGTCGGGCTTATGAATGTCAATTGGAGCAAAAACAGTGTTACACTACCCCTGAGCCATGTCGCTCCCCCCCCCCCCCCCAATTCTTAGCCGTGCTACCACCGACTCTGGCAGTGGGTTTGAGGAGGGGGCATGGCTTGGAGTGGAGGAGTGGCCTAGTGGTTGGGGCAAGGTACTTCAGGCCGGAAGGTCAGGGGTTCAAATCCCACTAGAGAACAGCAACCTTGGGCCAGAAGGACTGGGGTTTCTAGTCTCACAGGTGCGTCTTGGGCAAGCCACTTAACCCTCCATAGCCCATGTTCTCTGTAAAATAGTTATCTCCAAGTTATAATGCCTTGTTCAACATAATTTCAGTTTGTTCAATGTAAACCACACTGATGTAGAATAGCACAGCATATAAGAGAATATAAATAAATAAATGTATTTTGGCACACATGGCCTGCTGTTTCTGACCCTCCTCCAACATAACTTCAGGGGTTCAGAACTGGCAGGCTGTGTCTTCCGAAGCACATGGCCTTCTGCCGAGCCTAGCTGGCCCCCCTGTCTCCAGAATCAGCAGCAGTGGGGGGTAGCAGCTTGGCACGGCTCAACATGGGAGCAGAAAGGGTGGCATGGCTCAATGCACTGGGGAGGGAGGGGGGGGGCGGCAGGCTATGTGTGCTGAAGCACATAGCCTACCGGCCACAGAAATCTGCCGCCCTAGGCGGTCATCTAGTCAATGGGCCGGCTTTGGGATAATGCCACTGAATAGCTCTACAGACCCTCCTGTGGTATCTGGCTAGTGCAGATGTGGAATGAGGGGCTGACTTGTCCTGATAGTGGTAACATTTCATTTGGCACTTATGAAAATAACATAGGCCGCATACAAAGCAGGCCTAAGTAGCTGTATGGGTAAGTCCTGACTAAAAATCACCACTTATCTGGATAAGTTAACACTTATCCACATAATGACACTCAGTCTGAATACTACCATTGCAAATCCAGATAATGTGGGCAGCGCTATGGTCATCGGATATCCTGCTGAATAACGGGATTTCTGAACAGGCCTCTACATGTTTTATGTGTAGATTTTGCACAATTCAGGGGCATCTACATCTCTCTTTCTCTGGGATTGTACTACATGCAGAGTCTGGCTTTTGGGGTTTCAGTTTAATTTTTGTCTATATATTTCTCTTTTTAGTTTGTGGTCACTTATGCTGTACTTGGTGAGTCTGTCTGTGTCTCTTATGTGTGACTGAGGCCAGGTGTTCTGTTGGCGTGGAGTTTCTATTATAGGGATCTGTACTGTACCATCCCGGCTTGTTCCGTTTCCCCGAATAGGCGTATGGATGTTCTAGTATCAACTGCAATACTTATGCTCTTTTCTGAGCAGGCTCCTTGTGCAGCTTTGTAAGTTAATGCTGTTATGTTATGGTAGATTTTCTTTATAGTTAACTTTGTAAGGTTTTGTATTATTTCACAATATGCCCAGTGCTCATGAAGGTTTATATTATACTTACTGAGCTGACACCAGTATCAGAAATTATTTCTCGTATGTTGAGTTCTATGAGGAAATGTCCTAGTTCTGCTCTGCACCCATTGATGGGTGAGGGGGTTCTTTGGCTGCAGAAAAAGAGAAAACCACAGTGTCATCTATAATACCAAAATAAAATTATAACTTACACTGCAGTTCTTGTTTTTATTTTTTGCTTCTTGGTGTGTGATCACATTGGATCTCCTTTAATTTTTGCAGAATACATATTTACATTAAATACTACGCTAGTTCAGTGCACAGTATTAGGAATCAGCACGGTTTATATTAAATTCCCAAGCTACATAATTAAAGTAGCAATTTTTGCTTCATACAAACAACACTGCAAAGTTCTTGAGGTTTTTTGTAATATATAGCCTGGGATATGTTGCATTCTTTTTTTTCTCGAGACAGCCACCTGAGTGAGGGGGTGCCCCTGCTCCCTGACCAGCCCTCTGAGGAGGCCCCTCCATTAAGAGTGTGGGGCAGGGGCATCAAGCGGCAGATTGCCTTGAGCTGCCTCTGGCTGCTGCTGCATTGGGTGAGAGGTGGAGAGCACAACGCGCATGAGGAGATCTTGAGGTGGCTCTCACAGTTCAGGCTGTACTTTGCTCCTGCCGGCTGGTTATCACCATCCCAAAGGCGAAGCTGACCATCGAGTGGCTGCAGCCTGCATAAATTACTGCCTGCAGCTGTGTGCTCTGAGACGGGGTCTTCTTCCTTCCATGCTGCACATCCTCAGGGGCCGGGGGTGGGGTGGTGGTGATCAGATTGCAGAAGCAGCACGGCAGCAGCAGCACTAGGCAGGCAGATCCACTCGTCTTCCTTTTTGTCTCTAGTGCTCTTATGCAATTGTGAAGGATCTTGCTTTGTCTGCAGCCACAGTAGCTCCTGCAAGCCTGCTACTGCCCTTTGTAGACTGTTTTTGTAGGCCTGCGGCAGAAGAGAGCGCTAGCTCCAAGTTTCACCAGCCCTCCACCCACGTGGAGTTTAAAACTGCAGCGGCACGCTACAGCAGACCTCTCTACCTCGCCAACCCGATCTGGAGCCCTGCAAGGAGCAGGAAGGTAAATTCCTCCTCACTCCCTACCAGAACACCCAATCAGCCCAGCGCTGCAGTAGGACTTTAAGTTTAAAAGTGCAGCGGTGCACTTAGGCCAGAGGGCCCTTTGGCGTGGCCCTTAGACAGGGAACATACAGGCCCACGGAATCGAGCATGAACGCCTCCCCAGCTAGGTCACGGATGGAAGCAACAAAAACACAACAGCCAGCTGTCCAAGTTCAACCTGATGATCGTCAGAAACAGGTTTGCTTAGGAGAATCAGCGGCGGAAGATACCGGGGCTTGGCGGATGCTTCATTTACCATCGATTGGTTGCAGGTTGGAGTTCCTCCTACTTCTTCCCAACATCGAAGGCTCCTGCACCATTTAAACACCGCAGCCCACGGTCCCGCACCCGAAGGGGGCGTGACGAAAGGGGGAACGCCCCTTTGGTGCCCCTTCGGTGCCAATTCGGGGCCTTAGTCCTTAGCCGCTGTGGAAATGCCTAGAGGTCATGCAAAGCGGAAAAGTAAGCCTACAAAACTGTCTTCTAACTCTACTTCTACTCCAACAGTGACTACTGGTCCAATGGATCAGCATGTGGTTGTTTTATCGAACGCCACTTCTGTAGTGCAGACTTCTTCTTCTCTTGCCTCTGGTGTCTCCTTAAGTTCCATCGATAGGACTCCTCCGCCTAACCCTGGACCTTTCTTGGCTCCTGTTATGGATTCTTCTTCCTCCGCGGGATCTTCTGCCTCTGGTGAGGAAGAGGGAGTTTCTTTTCCTGTTGCAGCCTCTCCTAATGAGGCTTTTTCCTCTATTTCAATTTTGGTTGTTAGCTTGGATGGTTTTCAATCTTTGCCTCAGGCTGTTAATCCTGATGAAATTACTTTATCGGATATCTGGAAACAAGTGTCCGCTACTAACTCTTTACTGTCTAGATTTATGGACCAAACCGCTACTTTTTCTCAACAGGTTGTTAAGAGGGTATATGATGTGGAAGTGTCTGTTAAGAGTTTTTCTCAGCGTATGGATAAGGTGGAGGCATACGTTGGTTTTTTGCAGTCTGCGAGTGCATCCACCTTGAAGGATACTTTGCTTTTGTATAAACAGATAGAATCTTTAGAAAATAATTCTCGAGCAAAGAATATTTGTATTTTGAATTTTCCTAAAACTCGTTTTTGTCATCTGTTCTTGTATTTAAGCAGTACTGTAAAGAGGTTTTATTATTGTCAGAAGCTCAAGAATTCTCAAGCTCTGGTATCTTCCCGCACCACCCTAGTGATCACGTTGGTCAATTTTGCAGATAAGGCTTTGATTATGAAGGCTTCTCTTTTTTATGGCCAGAAGTTGTCCATTTTCCCCGATGTTTCCCGTTATACACAGCTTCGGAGAAGGTCCTTTCTCCAGCTTAAGCCTCGTGTTTTGGCTGGGGGAGGAACCTTTTTTCATCGATTTCCTTGCAAGTGTTTGATTACTATACAGGGGATTAATTATATATTTTCTGATCCTACACAGCTGGAAACCATTTTGGTTTCACTTCAGGTATGAGATAAATTACTTATTTGTTTTTTCTGTTTGTCTTGGTTAGGCATACCACCCACTACCCAGCCTCTCAGAAATGTCCTTATAAACACCAGGTCTGTCCGCAACAAGATCCCCACAGTGATGGAATATAGAAAAGAAAACCTTATTGACATATTCTGCATAACGGAAAAGACCAAAAAAAGAGTTTATCAGAATTTCTAAAAAACATTTTTAAGGTCCAAGCCTTGTCAGATTCCAAAACAAACTCCACGATAAGAGTAGTTCTCCTTGTAATTTCCTCCAGAGAGTATTCCAGTACCTGAGAAAGATTCAGGATGTCAAAACCATCCCTCTGAAAACCCACCACATTATCAATAGAACTAGAATGTTTCCTCATAGGCAAATAATAAACCTTAGAGGTTGGTGGAAGGGCAGCTTCCGGCATCCCTAAAACCTCCAACAAGTACTTTTTGAATAATTCAACAGGGGAAAAACCAGGGGATACAGGAAAGTTAACAATATGTAAATTTAACCTTTTGGAAGAGTTCTCTAACTTTTCCAATTTAGCATAAAGAACACTATAAAGATCCTTAATAAAGGTAGAACACTGTGTATGCACACTAGTCATTTGAGAAGACAAGTTCTCAAGGGTTTGAGTAGAATCCTTACTGACTTGTTCCTGTCGATCCAGTCTCATCAGTGAATCCTGAGAGATCTTGTTCCACTATGTTCAAATGATTGGAAAGAGTAGTTACTCACCTGTAACAGGTGTTCTCCAGGAGCAGCAGGAATCAGTCCTCACATATGGGTGTCATCGGCGCCTATGAAGCCCCAGCGGAGCATTTCCCCAGCTTTCCATGAAAGCCTTTGGGAATGCAGGCACGCATGCGCGGTTCCCTTCCCGCCTAAAGGTGCCATCTTACCTCAGTCAAATGACATAGCTAAGAACAGCACACAAAAATGAAAAAATTAAACTATGTACAACTGCAACTCCAAGGGGAGGAGGGAGGGTTTTGAGGACTGATTCCTGCTGCTCCTGGAGAACACCTGTTACAGGTGAGTAACTACTCTTTCTCCAGGACCAAGCAGGAAGTCAGTCCTCACATATGGGTGACTCCCCAGCTCTGGGCTACCAAGGAACCCAGGCTGAACAAGAGAACTCCCTCTAGTCTCAGCAGCAAAGAAAGGCTTTTCAAAGACACACCCTCCACCGGTAGCCCAACCAGAGGGCAGGAGGGCAGGAGTTGCCTAGACCTCAAAGAGATTCCGGAGTACTGCTTGGCCAAAAGCACTGTCCTACGGGACTCCCTCTCCAGACAGTAATGGGCCGCAAATGTCTGGCTTGAAGACCAAGTTGCAGCCCTGCAGATGTCTTGCAATGGAACAGAGTGGAGATGAGCCACTGAGGCAGCCATTGCCCTGACACGGTGGGCCGTGACCCTACCCTCCAAAGGAAGGTCCGCCGCCTTGTAAGCCCAGGTGATACAGTCAGCCACTCAGATGGACAAGGTACGCTTGGACACAGCTACCCCCAAGTTATTGGGGTCAAAAGAAACAAAGAGCTGAGTAGCACTCCTGTGACCTTGGGTACGGTCAAGGTAGAAGGATAAGGCCCTCCTATAGTCCAGGGTATGCAGAACTGCTTCAGCCTGGCTTGCATGAGGCCTAGGGAAGAATGTTGGAAGAACCACCTCCAGGTTGAGGTGGAAAGAGGAGACAACCTTAGGAAGGAACTTAGGGTGAGTCCTGAGGACTACCCTGTTCTTATAGATCCTGGTGTAAGGCCTATCACAGACCAAGGCCTGAAGCTCACTCACTTGCCTAGCCGAAGTAAGGGCTATCAGAAAGAGAGTCTTCCAGGAAAGGAAGCGGAGGGGGAAGTAGCCATCAGCTCTAAAGGTGGGCGAGTCAGTTGCTGCAAGACCACATTCAGTTCCCACTCAGGAGCAGGAGGACGGTTGGGAGGCTTGAGCAGAAGCAAGCCTCTGAGAAACCTAGACACCAAGGGGTGCCCAGATAGAGAATGTCCTTCCACTAGTGAGTGGTGAGCTGCTAAAGCTGAGAGGTAGACCCGAACAGAATTTGACTTTAGCCCCTGATTGGATAAGTGCAATAAATACTGAAGCACCACTGGGACAGTACAGGAGAAGGGATCCTCTGTACGAAGGTGACACCACACAGAAAACCTTTTCCATTTCAGAGCATAGGTTTTCCTGGTGGACTGTTTTCTAGAGGCTAGGACAACGTCCTCGACTTCTGGAGGTAGGTCCCAGGGAGCCAAAACTACCCTTGCAGCCTCCAGGCCATCAAATTGAGAGCTTTGAGATTGGGGTGCAGAAGGGAACCCTGATCCTGAGAGAGAAGGTCGGGTTGCACCCCCAGAGGCAGAGGGGAGTCCACTGCCAATTGAAGCAGAAGTGGAAACCAAGGCTGTCTGGGCCACCTGGGAGCCACCAGCAGGACTGAGGCCTTGTCCTGAAGAACCTTGAACAGAGTTCGGGCCACCAAGGGCGTGGGAGGAAACGCATACAGGAGGCCCTGAGACCAGGAAATCAAAAAAGCATCCGCTGCTATCCGCTGGGGATGCGGATGCTTGGAGCAGAACCTTGGCAGCTGTTTGTTCAGAGGACTGGCAAACAGGTCTATGGATGGAAGTCCCCATTTCAGGAAAATCTTTTGAACCACTAAAGGATGGAGCTGCCACTCGTGGGGCTGCAGAATCCTGCTCAATCTGTCCGCCAGGTAGTTTTCCTGGCCAGGGAGATAGACTGCCTTGAGGAGCATGTTATGTTTCAGGGCAAAGGAACAGAGGTCCTGGGCTTCCCGACAAAGGAGCTGGGATCCAGTTCCGCCCTGTTTGTTCACATAAAACATGGCCACCTGGTTGTCGGTCTGGATCAGAACAGACTGATGTGCCAGGGAAGCAGCAAAGGCTTTGAGAGCCAAGTGGATAGCTCTGAGTTCCAGTAGATTGATCTGCTGGGCTGCCTCCCAAGGAGACCACAGGCCCTGGGTGCACTTGTCTAGACAATGAGCTCCCCAGCCCTGTAGAGAGGCTTCGGTGGTCAGCACCACCGAGTACCCAGGCATCTGAAAGGGTACCCCCCCCCCCCCAGCAGGTTGGGTGGATGAAGCCACCAGCTGAGGGAGGTCAGGAAGTGTTTGGACACCTTGATCCTGTCCTTGAGGCTGCCTGAGGCCTGTGACCACTGAGTCCGAAGGCATCACTGTGCAGATCACATGTGGAGCCTGGCATTGGGAGTTACTTGCACAGTCAATGCCATGTGGCCTAGAAGCCTCAGGCAGAGTCTGGCGGAGACCAGTGACCAGCTGAGAATCCAACCTTGCTCCTATGAACTCCAAGTTCTGGGAGGGGAGCAAAGTGGACTTTGCGAAGTTTATGACAAATCCTACTTTTTGGAGCAGAGCAATGGTCATGAGGGTGGCTTGTCGAGCCTCCTGGCAGGTCTGACCTCTTATGAGCCAGTCGTCCAGGTATGGAAAGACAAAGATGCCTTGATTTCGCAGGTAGGCCGCAACCACTGCCAGGCACTTGGTAAAGACTCTGAGAGCGGAGGTTAGGCCAAAAGGCAGTACTCGGTATTGATAATGGTTTCCTCCCACAATGAACCTGAAGTACTTTCTGTGGTCTGGATGAATGAGGATGTGAGTGTACGCATCCTTTAGATCTCAGGAGCATAGCCAATCTCCCTGCTGGAGGTAGGGCAGAAGTGTTCCAAGAGTAATGTCGCACCGCCCCCCTGGTGGCACTGGGATGTCACAGCAGGGAGGGTGGACACAAAAATATTTTATGGTGGAGTTTAGCTCAAAGACAGGGCCCAAGTTTTTGTAGTCCTGGTAGCCTTCTGGGTAACCAAAGCTCTAAAGAATATAACAGTCCGCGTGTAGGGAGAATAAAGGCTTTTATTTCTCGTATTGCAAATAGGTTCAATTGCTCAGAATTTACATCAACACAAAAATGTACTTGCTTCAGGTTGAAAGAAAAAGAAACATGAACTGAGTTAGACCTGTTAACTTCACAGCAGTACTATAAGAAACACAGGTTCAGACCTTCCCCCAGACCACAGCTCTACTCCTCGGCTAAGGGCTCAATGCTTTCTGCCAGGCAATAGCTGCAATCCATCTCGGGGTCTGAAAGGTCATCCAGGAATTCCACCTGCATTGGTTCACAGTCAGGAATATTTAGTGGCTCACATTCAGGCTTTTTATATAATGTTTGTACAATGTCCCAATGCGCTGCATCCAAAGGTAAGCCTTGGTTTTGTACAATTCTAGAGTGAGGACAGTTTCTCTCGCCTACTGCTCTTTTACTAGAGAGTTTCTTGTTTGGCACAGGTTTGTATTTTGTAGCACAAATAGTTCTAGAAGGACAGCATTCCTCTAGGCCCTGCTCCTCCTGCGTCACAGCACTCATAAAATCACAGTCAGTAAAATAGTGATTACCTTTCCTTTTGGGTTTATCCCGGCCAAGTGAGGGTTGATGCTTGTTCCGGCTGTGGTTTGGCTTCTCTGACACCAAGGTAGGCCTCCAGTTCTCCGGCCGGCCTTCTGCTGGGGTTAAGCCACACTCGCACCACAGCTTCTTTCTCTCTGTGCCAAGAGTGTTACCTTTCAAAGTAACTCTTTCACCTCCTTCTTGGTTACTCCTCGTTGTGTCTTTCAACGGTTGCTGGCCTCTGCCAGACTCAGGTCCAGGACTCTCTGGCACAGTCCTTCTCCTTCCAGGGTTAGCTCCTTCTTTGTATCTTTCCCACTTGGAAAGCGTATCCTCTCCCCTCTCGGGATATTTGAAGCGGATTCCTTCCCCTGGTTCTGCTGAGTCTGCTGGGCTGGTTCCTTCTGTTAGGACTCCTATTCCCTGGTCCTTCTCTCCTTCCAGGAAAGCTCTCCTTTCTCCTTCCAGGGTTAGCTTCCTTCCTGTGTGTCTTGTGTCTCCTGTGTCTGGGCTTTTAAAATGAATTCTTCCCTTTCTGGATTGGGTGCAGGCCGGTATTGCATCATTGGCTCTGGGGTGTGCCTCCTCAGTCCTCCAGAGGTCCCTCTTGCTCCCCCTATATGGCTCCTCGCGATGCTGCAGCCGGTGTCTGCCTCTTTTTTCTAAGTTAAAAGCATTTTCTTCTGTCTGCAGAGGGTCTGCAGTACCACAGTAAGCATCTTGAACTTTTCTTTCTCCAGAAACTTGTTGAGGTTCCTGAGATCTAGAATGGGTCGAAGGCCACCGGTTCTTTTGGGTACCAGGAAATACCTGGAGTAGAAGCCGTGACCCTGGAAGTGAGGAGGCACAGGCTCCATTGCCCTGTCCACCAACAGACTTTGCAACTCCTGAAGGAGAAAGTCTGTATGCAGGGGAGGCCTCAGGGGCTCCCCTGGAAAGTAAGGCGGAGGCAGTAGGTGAAAATGTAGTGCATAGCCCTTTCAGACTATGTCCAGCACCCAACTGTCCTTGGTTATTAGGGGCCACTGGTGGGCAAACAGGGCTAGGCGGCCTCCTGTGCAGGGCTGGACGGGCAGGGATGGAATGGCTACGCTCAAGGAGTCAAAAACCCCCATCCTGCTGTGTGGGAGCAGGGGCTGGAGGCTTGGGGGTCCTCTGCCTATGGGGCCCACCCTGGCCCTTGGCTTGCTGACCCTGAGGGACAGCTGGGGCAGCCTGATATTGAGGGTACTGTTTGTAGGCAGTGCCCTTCCTCGGGTAAAAGGACTTTTTACCCTAGCCCTTCTTTTTGTGAGAAGGGGCAGAGGTCTTCCTCGACAGCCTTGTCCGTGTGAGGTGCTCGGTCTCGAGCTGTGCGGCCTTCTTGGTCACGGGCTTGCCAAAAAGGTTTTCACCTCGGCAAGGGACATCGACCAACTTGTCCTGAACCCATGTCTCGAAGTCCGATGACTGCAGCCATGCCTGGCATCGAGCCGCGATGCCGGCTGCCGCGACTCGGGCCGCAGCTTCGAAGCCATCGTAGGCGGCACGGGACATGAATATTGAGCTTCCCGAATCCCCGAGGACAAGGTCTTGAATCTCTGCAAGGGTTCCCCGGAGAGACCAGCAGAGAAACCGGCCAACTCCTTGGCCAGGTCTCACAAGTACATGCCAATGTACAGCTGGTAAGACTGGACACGGCAAGCAAGCATCGAGCCCTGAAAGCATTTTCTACCGATGCCATCGAGGTTCCGGGCCTCCGTGCCGGGGGGCACCGCAGAGTGCATCCTCTGACTTTTCAGACGATGCATGGCCGATTCCACAACCATAGAATGGTGTGGTAGCTGTGTCTTCTGAAACCCAGGGCTCTTACGGAATCAATAGATGGAATCGACCCACTTGCTTAGAACCAGCGCCGAGGCCAGTGCCTCCCACATCCAGAAGAGAAGCCATTCCAGCATCGGAGGAACCGGGACAGTAAAGGCCTCCTTTGGAGGAGAGTCATACTGTAGAGCATCGAGCTCTTCAGCTCGAGGCTCTTCCTCGGGGTCGGCCGGGATAGCCAAGGCAGCGGCCATATCCCGGACAAACTCCAAGAACCTAGTGTCCTCCAGAGGGGATCTACTCCGGGGCTCAGACTGCGGTGAGTCTGACGGGACGCACCGAGTCTTGAAGGTGTCGGGAGACTCCTCGTCCTCCGTCTCCCATGCGGACTCGTCTGACGAAGAGTCAAGGTCCGACTCCGTGGGGCCCCTGGGCACCCGCCCCGACGCCGGAGACCCCGGCATTGAGACCCTCAGACCCGAACGGGAGGTCGAGGGAGACCTCGACCGAGGACGACTTCGAGCCACGAGGGACTCGAGTATCGGCTCGGTCTCCAGGGTCGACTTCGAAGTCGATGTCCCGGTGGTCGGGGCAGATGCGCCAGACAGGCTGGCCATCAGTGCCCGCTGCTGTTCCATGAAGGCAGACATTCTGCTCTCCAAGGCTGTCAGCCTGAGACTCAGCTCGGGTGACGCAGCAGCCACCGACTCGGGCCCCGGCGGTGGCTCTCTGGGAGGAGAGTCCACGAGGACTACGGGGCTTACGTGTCCAGCAGACTCCGGCTCCACGCGAGGAACTTTGGCAGGCTTCTCTTGGTCCACGGGCCCGGGACGGCAGTCGGGGGTCTTAGACCTGGCCCTCGAGGGACCAGGGACCTCCTCCGACGCCGCCCTTGCGAGCCGCTTCTTCCTCTTACGTTCCCGGTCGGGGGACCCCCTGTCCGAGGAGCTTCGACGCTGCTCGGGATCTGAATCCCAAGATGTCGAGGCCTCAGACGAGGTCCGGGCCCGGGCGAAGGCCGAGTCCGAGAAAAAACTTTCTTTTTGCTGCTGACGACTTTGAAGTGCCTTGGAAGACATCTTTCCACATGGGCCGCACGTCTTAGAGTCGTGGTCCGGGCCCAGGCACCGAAGACAGCAGTCGTGTGTGTCGGTGAGAGACATTAGTTTCTTACACCGATCACACTTTTTGAAGCCGCTGGAAGCCATCGGGGAAAAAAGAGTCCCCGCGAGGTCAAAGGACCGGCCTTCCTGGGAAAAGGAAAAAAAGTGGCGCGAACGCCAGCCACTAAGGGCAAAAACCGAAAAAGAGAAATCGGGTTCGATACCGCTGTACCGAACATGGCGGGAGGGGATCCGGCATCAAACCGGAGGAAAAAAGTGTGAATAACGCTAGAAAAAATCTTCTTTTCACCGGGAGAACAGGACACACGTCCTATGGGCTTCTCAGAAAAAAAGAGACTGAGGTAAGATGGCACCTTTAGGTGGGAAGGGAACCGCGCATGCGTGCCAGCATTCCCAAAGGATTTCATGGAAAGCTGGGGAAATTCTCTGCTGGGGCTTCATCGGTGCCGATGACACCCATATGTGAGGACTGACTTCCTGCTTGGTCCTGGAGAAACAGAGCGTTCTGATGAAGCATTCACAGTCCGTATGGAATCCAAAGTCACCATCGCTGGCTTCACCAGGATACTGCAACTAGCTGGAGCTCCAGGTCCCCCAGTAGCCCCCAAGATTGGTGTTCCCGTCTCACCGGACGCAGGGGGAATCAACGCTTCTGCACAAGAGGCAGAAGCAATCAGGGTGGATCCCCCAGTTCCTCCAGCAGCCTCCAGCAGCAACCCCATGCTCAGCGTTGCCTCCGAAGATGGCAAACCAACAGCTACCTCATTAGGGTGCAGCTGCAGCCGGAAAGCTGGGCCAACGGACAGCGAGAGAGGCTTATCAGGCAGGACACGCTGCTCGGGGTGCAGACTCACGTATGATGTCGAAAAGACTACCCTCAAGTCAGCTCCGACGCTAATCCCAGCAGACTCCTGCAATGCTCTGACAGTAACAAAGTTGTTTATGGGCTGCTGCTTAGGTGGAAGATCCGCTTCAGGGTATGTAAACTTCCCCTTCCTTTTCCCCATCATAAACTGCTAACTCAGACCCAATGGATTGTATAAAAATCAAATAGACTACATCTGTGGAAGTCAACGATGGAAAAGTTCTATAACATCAACAAAGACAAAACCTGGAGCTGACTGTGATACAGATCATCAACTACTAGTATGCAAACTCAAGCTAAAGTTGAAAAAGAGCAAACCACTCATGAATGCAGCAAAATATGACCTTGAGAATATACCACTGGAATTTAAAGACTGCCTGCAAAATCGATTTGCTACTTTATATACAAATGACAGAGCTCCAGAAGAGTTATGGAATGACATCAAGAAGGTTGTGTTGGAAGAAAGCGAGAAGTCTCTACAAAAGGTGAAAAAGCAAAAATGGCCAAAATGGATGACGAAAGAAACTCTAAAAATTGCCCAGAAATGCAGAGAAGCTAAAGCCAGAAGAGAAAGAAAGACAATAACAGAACTCAACAAAAATTTCCAACGTGCAGCAAGATAGGACAAGGAAAATTACTACAACGATGCATGCAAGGAAATAGAAGCAGAAACTATTAGAGGAAGAACAAGATCGGCTTTCCTAAAGCTACGAGAGTTAAAGAAAAAGTTCCAGCCTCGAATTGGAATGTTACAAGATGCTCAAGGTTCTATGTTGAATGATGCTGAGAAGATCAAGAAAAGGTGGAAGGAATATACAGAGTTTTTATATGATAAAGATCAAGTGGACCAACAGCCGTTTCAACCTGTGCCTTATTATCGGGAACCATTGGTGATGAAAGAAGAAGTTAAAGTAGCATTGAAAGCCTTATCAAAGAACAAAGCACCAGGCATTGATAGCATTCCCATACAAGTATTACAGCAATCTGATGCAGCTGTTGCCGTACTTACAAGGCTCTGCCAAGAAATATGGAAGACAACATCATGGCCAACTAACTGGAAAAGATCTGTGTTTATACCAATACTAAAGAAAGGTGATCCAACTGACTGTGGAAATTATCGCACAATCGCTCTGATCCCTCATACCAGCAAGATTCTACTGAAGATTATTCAAAAGAGACTACAACCATACCTGGAACAAGAACTATCTGAAGTGCAAGCAGGGTTCAGGAAAGGGCGAGGAACGAGAGACATCATTGCGGATGTGAGATGGATCCTTGAAAAGACTAAAGAATACCAAAAGGATATCTATTTGTGCTTTAATCGACTATAGGAAGGCTTTTGACTGTGTAAACCATGAGAAACTCTGGGCCACATTGAGAAGCATGGGTATACCAGAACTCCTGATCGTACTCTTGCACAATCTGTACATTGATCAAGAAGCAGCAGTTCGAACGGAACAAGGAGAAACAGAATGGTTTAAAATAAGCAAAGGTGTAAGACAAGGCTGCATACTTTCCCCCTACCTGTTTAATTTATATGCAGAACAAATCATCAGAGAAGCAGGATTGTATGAAGACAACAGAGGTGTGAAGATTGGTGGAAGACTCATCAACAACCTTCGCTATGCTGATGATACCACATTACTGGCTGAAAGTGAAGATGATCTGAAACATTTGCTTCTCACAATCAAAGAACATAGTCTCAAAATGGACCTGCACCTTAATGCAAAGAAGACAAAGATCATGACAACTGGCATAATCAACAGGTTCATCATTGCAGGGGAAGAAATTGAAATCATGAACAACTTTAACCTACTTGGACCAACTATCAATAAAGAAGCAACAAGCAGTCAAGAAATAAGACGACGCATTGCTCTTGGCAGAATGGCTATGAAAGACCTAGATAAGATTCTCAAGAGCAGAGATGTCTCTCTCCAAACAAAGATTTGACTTGTTCAAGCCATGGTATTTTCAATTACATCATATGGATGTGAAAGCTGGACAGTGAAAAAGATAGACAGGAAGAAAATTGATGCTTTTGAATTATGGTGCTGGCGGCGAATACTGTGTATACCATGGACTGCCCGAAGAACAAACCAGTCGGTACTAGAGGAGATCAAACCTAAGCTTTCTTTAGAAGCTCAGATGACAAGACTTCGACTTTCATACTTTGGACACATCATGCGAAGAGAGAGATCATTAGAGAAAGACATCATGCTTGGCAAGATCGAAGGTCAACGCAAAAGAGGAAGGCCAGCAATGAGGTGGATCGATACAATAGCAGGAGCTACTGGTACCAGTCTGTCAACAATGAGCCGCCTGACTCAAGACCGAACACAATAAAGGATAGCTATTCCAGAGGGTTGCCATGAGTCGACTCTGACTCAACGGCACTTAACAACAACACAGACCACAAAAAAATAAATTTTAACAGGACAGCGTCCAAATCACCAGCCGACCGCCGGAGCGCGTCCTTACACGGTGGCCATCTTGGATCCCTCCTCCGTTTACCTTCCTTTCCAATATTATTATAATTTATTATTCCATCTGTATAATATGATATTAAATAGTTTTAGTTTTTAGTTTAAGTACCTCCTCAAAAAATGCCTTGTGAATAACTATCACTTATTGCTTCATGAGTTCTCTTTCTTTTCACAACTTTTTGTATCAGTTAATATTTTCCTTTTCTATTGTGATATTGAAGGTTTTCACATTAAACCTGTAACTTTTCTTTTCCAAAATAACCCCTTCTCAATTATTTTGAGAAAAAAAATCTAAGAATATATTCACCACCACATCATTTTTTTAAAGATTTTTATTTAAGCTTTTCCTGAATACAATAATGCATGAAACGGAAATTACAAAATTCACAGATAATAATATTCAAGAACAAAAACAACCACAACACAACATTCACATCAAGGGAGAAGAACCTTACCATCCCCCTAGTGGGAAAAGGAAAAAGAAAAAGTAAAAAGGAGTTAATTAACTCCACATTAGGGAGCATTAATATGCAAACCACCTACCTATCCCTCTGCACTTCCTTATCAAACAGAAACTGACGCAGCTGGGATGCGTCAGTGTAAACATAATTTTGTCCCTCTAATGTTATAAGACATCGACAGGGAAATTTAAAAAAAAATGAAGCTCCTAAAGCTACGACCCTAGGTTTTAACTCCAGGAACTGCTTCCGCCAAACCTGGGTGGTCCGGCTGACATCTGGGAACACTTGAAGCTTAAATCCACAGAATAAGACTTCTCTATATTTGAAGTAAGCACGTAACACAGACAGTTTGAGAGATTCAGATCTAAACATCACCACCAAAGTACAACGTTTGGGTATAACCTCTAATGAATCTTCCAAAAACGCAGTTAAGTTTTGGGCGACTGAGGTATCAGGCGGGGGAGAAGCCCCCTCTGCAATCAGAGCACCCTGAACACCAACATGTCTTCCTGGCTCACTTGCAATAACCTTGCTTTAAACTACAATAAAACAGAGGCTCTTATTGTCACTCGAAACACCGACTTCAACCCCCCACCTTTCATTAAACACAACAACATTACAATACCAATTAAGGATGAAGTTAGATATCTTGGAATTACCCTCGATAAAGGTCTAGCCCTCCAGTCACACATCAGAAAAACTGTGAGGTCTGCATATTACAGAATGAAAGTGATTAGACGCCTCAAGCCCTTACTCTCATATGACCACTTCCGGTCTGTCTGCCAAGCCTTAATAACTCCTATTCTGGACTTTTGTAATCCTATCTACTACGGTCTTTCAAAAAACTCACTTAAACCTCTTCAGATGGCTCAGAACATGGCAGCCAGAATTATTGCTGGCTCAGCATCTCAAGATCACATTACCCCTACTCTCAAAGAGCTCCACTGGCTTCCAATAAGCCAGCGCGTCAAATACAAGATGGTAATTAATATATTCAAGATCAGAAATAAATGCTGTGCTTTTAGCCTTCATAATCTCTTACTCCAGAATAACAACAGGCCAAGACGAATAACCACATCAAACACCCTCAGCACCCCAAGTAGTTTCAGAAAAGCGTGTAAATGTACTACACAGAGGGCAATTTCCTTATCGGCCCCACTTATATGGAGCTCTCTCCCTCCCGATCTGCGATCCATGGATGATTTAAAGGAGTTCAGAAAACAACTGAAATTTGTACTCTTCACTGAGTACTATGGCACAGACATCTAACAATCTCTATTATTATAGCCTGCATGTAACTTGTTTTACTGTAACAGTTCCTTGATGTTGTTTATCCCTATTTTACCTTCACTCTTTAGTTTAGTCAGTGTATACCCCCCTGTCTCTGTTCTCCCTTCTTGTGTCTTGGTAACCGCTTTGATTTAAGGAAAAGGCGGTATAAAAAACCTGTTAAATAAATAAATAAATAACTGAAAAGGAATAGAGTTGTACTATATCTAAGGTTTCAGTCAGATGTAGTACCTCAGAAAAATATCCAACAATATTTCAGCGGAAAGCAAATGGGTAGAGGGAAAATTAAGGAAACGTAAGTTTCTTGTCTGTTGTTGATTCTCAAGCGACTCAACCCGGTAGGAAATAGAGGAAACGTCCCTAATAGAAGCAACATAAGAATCACTATGGGTTTGAAGCTGAGAATCAATACAGCAGGCATCAAGCTCCCACCTGCTCCGCGGCGGTGGAAAAAAACCCTGCGGCAGCTCCCAGGAAACCAAAGCTCTTCTCCCATCATTTTTTTAAATTTCTCACCACAAACATGGAATACATTTGGTGCCTGCAAATTCTGCCCGATTTATAGAAAAGGAAAATGAAATTCTCCATTTATTTAATGTCAGTGACAGCAGGTTTGCCCACAGAACCCTCTGTCATGAGTTAAAGGTCACCAGGAGTGGCACAAAGTTATGAGGTACCCTAGTAGCCTAGTGGTTATAACAATCTAGTACTGACGTGATTGGGTTTTGATTCTCACTGGCACTCTTTGTGACCTTGGGCAAGTGACTTTACTCTTTACCAGAACTTATAACATCCAAAAAACCTATGCACAATCACTCAATAAAGCTCAATACAGCTCAAAACGAACCTCAGGTTTTGCTCACTCCACACTCCAAGTGCAATCACAGATGCAGATGCTAAACTCCAAACGCAAATTTTAAAGCTCCTGCAAAAAAGCAGAATTGTATTCTCAAAATCAAGCGGCACTGCACAGCATTCAAAGCGAGCAATTCGGCACGTATCTGTAAATAATTAGAGGTCGATACATCCAAACAGTTGACAGCAGCCTACTATTGCATCAAACACAATAGTCATCGTCCAACAAAAGCTTTTGTTTCGCCCTCAGGCTTCATCGGGGAACAAGACTATATTCGATACACCACACGCTAACGATTTTGTCTGAACATCCACGATGTCTCCAACACCATACTAAACCACAGCGTCTGATGTCACAGATTTTAAACTGCTTTACCACCAAGCAATACATCCGCTGCCACTCTGACCCTAACCCCATGGTGTTGTGACCCCCAACCGGTGCCACCTGTTGGGGGACACAACACCATGGAACTATCCCTGGGAAATGGTGCCATAGGACGTTTGACCTCTGTGAGTGGGACACATGCCTAGGATGGACAGTATTATTGTTGGAGTGCTACGGTGATGCTCTGCGCCCCAGCCGCGTCCCCCACTCTTCATAGCACCCTTTCAAATGCAGTCTTACCTGCCCCGTCCACTATGTCCCGCCCCTCTGCTGTCTCCCTTTATACTTTACAAACTATTTTGGTTCTCTACTCTCTCTCTGCCTCGCTCTGTCCTATCATTATTGGTGTTCCTTTCTGATTTTATTTTTTCTGTAGCCATTGTTTTTGTATTGTACACAGCCCTGACGCCCCGGCATGGGCGGTTTATCAAATCCTGCGAATAAAGATAAAGATACTTTGGCCATGACAGCCTGTCCAAGAGACTGTTGCTGCTGTGCTCTGGCTGGGTGTCGTGTTCATCGCAGGAGATACACATGACCTTTCCAGTACTGTGTGTGACATGGAACACAGGATACGCTCATCTGTTTGGTTCAACATAAGCATACAGCCATGTGTGTGGCATAGGGGGAATGATGGAGAGGTCCTGTTGTCTATGTCCACCTACTCTCCACTTGGACATGATACAGTTCTTGCTATGACAAAGCTTTACTGCACACCAACAGCTTAGATTGATGTTGTCACTCACCAAGGGTGTTTCCGTGCATGTGTGGCATCACTGTATCATGTTGAAACATACACGGTGCATGTGCATATGACTGACTATGTTGGGGAAACACAGCATGTGGCAATATGGCTTCTGTGTGGTTTACTGTGAAATGTTTGCCCTTACTTTACATCTCTATATACTGGTTAGTGTGTTTGTTTACTGAACAGACATGACGCTCATCATTGATTTACAAACCTTGCATTGCATGTCTGCACAGTCCTATTTATCCCCCCTGAGGTAACGACACTCCACATTGCCCCGTTATATTTGGAGTGTCGCAGTGTGAGTGTCCATTGTCTTCCTTCAATTTGCATTCCATGTTACCATGATATATGTGTACAGACACTGTCCTACACACCAACCAGTGCAGGGGGACCTCCTGCATGGTGTTATCTCTGCATGTTTCTGCAGGTAGTTTCTTTTGAATTCTCTGTGTTCATGTGCCTCTGCTACCTGTTAGCATATCCTCATTGTGCATTTGATGATTGTTTAGGGTTACATTGTTGCAGCTTTGATTCCTATATCAGGCCATTTTGTGACAGCTGTAACATAAGTTTCGATATGTGTTTTTACACTTTCAACATTTTAACAACATATGCTGTTTTCATTTGTGTGCCTCCTGTGTTGCCAGATAGATATGTTTTGAGGAACAGATCATGATTGAGGTATGTTGGGCCCTCATCATGCACCGCTTACTGTCTACATGCACTCATATGTAAGTAACACATTTGAGGCATGCAGCAAGCAGGTGGGGGGTGGGGGCCCAATGCATACTGCCCACCATGCACCTGATACACATTATCTCTCCTGCCCTTCATTTGTAGTACGGGCCAGTGACCTTTCTGTAGGATGTGGGTTGCTGCCCTGCTAAATGCGTTTTCCGTCTTTCACCTGGGATCCACTCACCTTGATATTATGATGGCGGGATCTACACTATCTGTGATGATTAACCCAATAAAAATATGTGTTTGACATACATTTGTCTCTGCTGCTGCTTGATCATGCTGACAAACACACAATGCAATGTGTGCTTTTGAGTCAGTCCTGACTCCTGGTGACCCAGAAGCTCCAGGGTTTTCTTGGCAGTGTCACTGGAAGTGGATTGCCAGGCCTTTCTTCCAAGGCAATGTAGGGTTTAGTGACTTGCCCAAGGCCACAAGGGTGCTAGTGGGAACTGAACCCTGGTTGCTTGGCTACCAAGCCAGTGTTCTAACCACTAGGCTCCATTCCTCCACGTTCCTTGATCACCACTAACACTTGTATTTTACTGATTCCTGGTTCATGCTACATGGCCCACATCCTGTACTGTGGTAGCGTGTGGTAATCTGCCAGCCATTGGCCACATCACTGGGTGGTTACAGTTTCCCATACACACCCTCCCCTTTGGGGTACTATTTTTGCATTGTGCTCTCAGTGTGTGCCTTCATTGTGGTTGTTTTGGAATAGTGGTTACAGACCAGGGTGCCTGATAACAAAACACCATAGCGTTGCAGGGTTTGATCCCACCACATGGGTTTTATTTTTTTTTTTTTTTTCTTGTTGTGTCTAACAATAACATTAGGTACCTGCAGCGTTCATCACCTCTCGCACACACCCATCCATCTCTTCACTGTAGCAACAAGGTGTTGTCCCCCTCTGTGGTGCTTGCCCTAGCCGACTCACATATTAGCTGTTACATATTTGTCTCCTTTCTTTATGGCAGTCTGCGTGGGGGGTTTGGCAGTGCTGTGGTTCAGAGCTAAGTTCCCCTGTTGTCACACCCTTTTGCAGGTTTTCCGGAATCGCTTTCTGTTCCCTGTTCCAGATTTTAGGCAACACTGCTCCACAGAGCATCCTCTTGCTTGGCCCTTGGGGTTTAGATTTCTTAATTCCTTTCCGCTCCTTTTGCATGCCTGGTTATCCACTTGCATAACATTTCATTGTGTAGTGGTGCATGGTAGTTATATTGTGGCTCTGGTCCCCAATTACAGACTGTGAATTCTGATCTGTACATACCCCCCAGAATCGGCATGTGTGCATTTCATCATGGTTACTGTTTGGGTGGTTTTGCTATCCTGGGCTATCCAGCAGGCGTCCTTGGTTGTGATGCCCTTCAGTATGCATTTTGTTGGTATGCAATGCCATTTTTCCTACTGAAACACGTCTCATGTTTTTGGTGGTGTGGCCCCTACCGGTTTTGTGGCATTGCCATTTGTGCTAATGGTCATTGGTTTTGATTTCCCTTTCTCTCTGTTTCTCTCTGTTTTACTCTTTTCACATTTGTAATGGCTTTCCCCACAACTACTTGTTCATTCCTGGAACCGTCTAATATCTGTGGGGGCAGATCTGGTATGTTTGTAGGCAACGAATTGTGTCACCCCCTGACTCTTCCAACAGTTTGTGAATCCATCCTTACCTGTTCATCCTACGTGTGTCTTTCCAGCTGTGTGCCATCCCTACCCGTGATGTGGCGTGCTTGCTACCCCCCGTCCCTACACTGCTAACACAATTTCCTTTTTCTGCATTGCCACGCTCGCTCCCTAGTTGTCGTTTCCTCACACTGTGGGGCCTCTGCAATGGGCTACGGCTACTACCGACTGTCATCATGATCATTCACCTATCCTGGTCCAACTTCTACCTCCCTTCTGCTGGACAACCGGTCCTTCCATCCTCCATGCCACCCACTGTCATTATGTAATGGTACATTACCATCATACTCTGTGTCAATCTCTAGAAACAGGCTGCCCCTGATATGTTTTGTGCATTTTTCCAGCTGCCACATGGGCTGGACCGCAGATTTTTCCTGTGGTCCACTCAGCTCCGATCTACTATCCTTCCATTATTTGTGGCATTGTGCTTTCCTTGCTGTTGCTGTGCAGGTTTAGGGTTACATCTGTGTGTGGTCCCATACTGCGCTTGCTTGTCAAATTGGGGGACCTTACTGCGCTTGGGCCAACGTTTTTTTGGGTTCACCTATACATCCTTGGGGCATCTTTTGCCCAATCTTAGATTCAGGCAGCCTTATGCGTGCCTACTATGGTGCCTTGGGAAGTTTGGCAACCCTTTCCAACATGGCCTCTGAGGCACATTGTATAACGACCGCCTTGGCTGATGTGGTTGTTTATGATGTGCCTTCTTCTGGTGCACCTCTAAAAAGGTGGCATTATTTTTATGGGCCTGTTGTGTGTGGGTTATTTTTAACCTGGAAGCACAGATTGTTGTACCGTATTGCAAGCAGGAAAAGGAAATTGCTTACAAACCAACCTTTATTTCATATCAGGCCTCACTGAGGAATCGAACTCATAATCCCTGTACTATCCTCAGTGTATTAAACCCTTGTGCTACTCCTGCTGTTGCTGGCATTTGTATGTCATCGCGCCTACTTAAGGTTTAAAGGTTACCGTGCGGTAGTGTGGCACTGCCTCCCTCTATAGCACAGATAATCCCCGATTGCTAACTTTAAGAGATCCAGAACCATCCCTACTCCTTTAAAGGTCATTCTGCATAATTATCGCCGGGCGCACGTTTTAAGACTCTTTAGTAAACATAACCTCCTTAGTGTTTTCCCTCATACCTCTACATATTAGAAAACAAACATTTAAGGTAATTTATGGCTATCCCTTGAATCTCTGCTCTTTTCAGGCAATGATTCACCTATGGATGATCCGTTTTGCAGGACAGTTTTCTCCAAATGGGTTAGTTTGGCACATACTTAAATCGGAAGGAACTTGCCCTAATAGTATAACTTAATCTAAAAGCAAACAATTCTTTCATTTAGTTATTTGATGCTACTTCCATAACCACAATATTCATTCTAAAAGATTTTTATATAATGGTGCGCTCCAACGGTCCCTTATTAAAAAATCCAGAAATTACCCTCTGCTTTTTCTATCTTTTTTAATCAGTTTCTGA